>PYAF01005834.1:238771-274935 GCA_007407185.1 Glycine tomentella | reverse complement strand
AAAGAAATATAATAGAAAAAGAAAAAAAAAAGGAAAGAAAGATGATAAAACAAAAAAAATGAAAATAAGAAAGATTAGAATTAATTTGATTTTAGATTTACCATCTCTATATTCATATTTATAATAGATTTTTTAATAAGTTTGTAAGTTAAACCAAACGTTTAAATAAGTTAGGACAAACCTAAAACAAAAGTTTATAACAAATAAATAGGTTAGACTAGGTTTTATGCTTTTAAATTAAACCTAAGTTAGTTTTCACCCTAATTATATATTTCATTTTTTTCTCTCTTTCTACATTGTTTGGCGAATGAATCTTATAGAGTTTCCAATGAGTTAAAGTTCTTAAAAGGTAAAGTGATTATTTTTTATCGATAAATATTAATTATTAGTTTATTAATTTTTTATTAATAGTAGAAATTAAATTCATAATTTTTTTTTCTAATTACTCAATCAATCTTATATGTCTGGTGAAATTATGCTTCTTTTTTCCAATGAAAATTCCTATATTGAAGAAAACTTAGTATGATTGTGGATGACTTATTAATTGGGTCTCTAGATTCAAGTTTTGACTTATTATTATGGGAAACCATCAAATAACATTAATTACTGCACCAACCAACTTTATGGAAAAATTTCTGATTTCCTCTCTTTCTCAAAAGCAAAATATATGACTGTGCATGATCAAAGATAAATATTAAATTATAGAATAAAAAAATTAAAAGTCATACAACTAAGAATCAATGATAAACAAAATTAAGAGCTTTTTAAAGTTTAATTACCATTTAAAAAAAACACTTACATGACTTGATAAGTTTTAAATGTCAATTTATTTTTAGTTCCTAAAAATGTAAGGAGAAAAAATACTCAAAAAAATTACTATAATATCTATTCTTCTTCAATCTTGGGTCCGTCTCCACAAATCAATCATGCCACTCAAAAACGGGGAAAGAGTGGAAATACTGGATAGGATAATAATAATAATAATAATAATAATAATAATAATAATAATAATAATAATAATAATAAATGATTGACGTGTTGTCCCACATCAAACTCTGGTACAAATAAATATGGCCTGTCCAATTAAATTGTTAAACCTGTAAATCAAATATTAGTTATTTTTAATATATTAAAGAAATATTATTTTCTCAAATTTACCCTTTGTACTCATCAATGGCAAGCCGCGTTTCCCTTCCTTAGCTGTCTTCCCTCATAAACCCAAAAGTTGATGCTTGACTTTGCATTTTTGTACGAATCTAGGTCAAAAAGTATCATCCATTACACTTGGTTTTTAGATCCTTATCTGCCACCACCCTCCATAAACAAGTTCATCCACCTAAGAATATCAATCAATTCCAATACTAAATAAATGTTATACTTTTGATCGCAATGCTAAAAGTATCTTCTTTTTTGTCCCTGAAAAAAAAAAACATGATCGTAATGTCTTTAATTTATAGTCAATATACTTCTTTATCTTTATTTATAAGACTTTTTTTTAAAAATTATTTATCTTTTTTTTAAATTCTTTTCTAATTTCTAAACATATTAATTACTTTTCTACATATAATTACTTAATTATTCTCTCTCTAAACTGAGAAACATTTTAAAAAGTTGAAATTAATTAATTGTTAGACAGGGTCCAAATTTAATTGGTACTGGCAATTTTCCTGCTATTCTTTTTGGTGGTTATAGGCTTATAGCATTTCCTCGAAATTAATAGACTGAAGTGTACGCGGACATATCGTACATAACGCGGATGAATGTTTTGGAAATTCATTTTTTATCTTGTAATTTGCTTGACTTATTAACAAAAATTTTATCCTATATTTGGTTGGATGAGAGAAAAATAAGAAAAGAAGAAAAATTTTAAAAACTTGAATTGAAAAAAAATGGAAAAAGGAAAATTTTAACTTTTTATCTAAAAAATAATTTTTTCTTTTCATTTTCTCTCTAAACAAATAAAAGAAAACATTTCATTAATAATGTTTATTTTCCTTTTTTTTCTATTTTCTTTTCTAGCAAACACACCCTTAGTAATAAATGTATACACACACCAAGTCATTAGCTCTTAGCTGCAGTGAGCTGAGAAGGGGTTGAGGGACATAATTATTACCGAAATCTGGTATGAGTTCTGAGTCAGAATTATATATCTCATTTTTTTCACTTTTTCTACATTGTTTGGCAGATGAATCTTATAGAGTTTCCAATGAATTAAAGTTCTTGAAAGGTAAAGTGATTATTTTTTATCGATAAATATTAATTATTAGTTTATTAATTTTTTATTAATAGTAGAAATTAAATTCATAATTTTTTTTCTAATTACTCAATCAATCTTATATGTGTTGTGAAATTATGCTTCTTTTTTCCAATGAAAATTCCTATATTAAAGAAAACTTAGTATGATTGTGGATGACTTATTAATTGGGTCTCTAGATTCAAATTTTGACTTATTGTTATGGGAACCCATCAAATAACATTAATTACTGCACCAACCAACTTTATGAAAAAGTCTCTGTTTTCCTCTCTTTCTCAAAAGTAAAATATTTGACGGTGCATGACCAAAAATAAATATTAAATTATAGAATAAAAAATAAAAAGTCATACAACTAAGAATCAATGATAAACATAATTAAGAGCTTTTTAAAAGTTTAATTACCATTTAAAAAAAACACTTATATGACTTGGTAGGTTTTAAATGTCAATTTATTTTTAGTTCCTAAAAATGTATAAGGAGTAAAAATGCTCACAAAAATTTACTCTAATACCTATTCTTCTTCAATCATGGGCCGTCTCCACGAATCAATTCTGCCACTCAAAAACAGGGAAAGCGTGGGAACACTGCACGCTAACCAACGATCCAATGCGCTTGAGTGGATGAACAGGATCCCTTGTTGGAAGAGAAAAAGCATAGGATTATAATAATAATAATAAATGATTGGCGTGTTGGTCCCACATCAAACGTTGATACAACTAAATATGGCCTTCCAATTAAATTGTTAAACCTGTCAATCAAATATTAGTTATTTTTAATATTTTAAAGAAATATTATTTTCTCAAATTTACCCTTTGTACTCATCAATGGCAAGCCGCGTTTCCCTTCCTTAGCTGTCTTGCCTCATAAACCCAAAACTAGGCAACGAGATTAGTTGATGCTTGACTTTGCATTTTTGTACGAATCTAGGTCAAAAAGTATCATCCATTACACTTGGGTTTTAGATCCGTATCTCCCACCACCCTCCATAAACAAGTTCATCCACCTAAGAATATCAATCAATTCCAATACTAAATAAATGTTATACTTTTGATCGCAATGCTAAAAGTATCTTCTTTTTTGTCCCTGAAAAAAAAAACATGATCGTAATGTCTTTAATTTATAGTCAATATACTTCTTTATCTTTATTTATAAGACTTTTTTAAAAAAATTATTTCTTTTTTTTTAAATTCTTTTCTAATTTCTAAACATATTAATTACTTTTCTACATATAATTACTTAATTATTCTCTCTCTAAACTGATAAACATTTTAAAAAGTTGAAATTAATTAATAGTTAGACAGGGTCCAAATTTAATTGGTACTGGCAATTTTCCTGCTATTCTTTTTGGTGGTTATAACATTTCCTCGAAATTAATAGACTGAAGTGTACGCGGACATATCGTACATAACGCGGATGAATGTTTTGGAAATTCATTTTTTATCTTGTAATTTGCCTGACTTATTAACAAAAATTTTATCCTATATTTGGTTGGATGAGAGAAAAATAAGAAAAGAAGAAAAATTTTTAAAATTTGAATTGAAAAAAAATGGAAAAAGGAAAATTTTTAATTTTTATCTAAAAAATAATTTTTTCTTTTCATTTTCTCTCCAAATTAATATAAGGAAAACATTTCATTAATAATGTTTATTTTCCTTTCTATTTTCTTTTCTAGCAAACAAACCCTTAGTAATAAATGTATACACACACCAAGTCATTAGCTCTTAGCTGCGAGCTGAGAAGGGGTTGAGGGACATAATTATTACCGAAATCTGGTATGAGTTCTGAGTCAGGATCTTCTACCCATGTGAGTTCAGTTACTGTTACAGAACCCCGCAGAGAAACATGTAAGTTTCATATTGATCTCAATGTTCTTTCTCATCAGCCTCAGCCTATCTGGCAGATCAGTAACAATGACCTCACTACCCAAAAGGATTGCAATGTAACTAAAGAAGAAAAATTGAGAAAGTTGTATCATAGAATGAGTAAGAACAAACTAAAAAATAGTAATTCTTTGCCATTTGCTAGACACTTTAGGGCTAGTTTGGATAACTTTTGAACAAACACGTTTAAGAAAAAGAAAATAAGAAGAATTGAGGAGGTAAAATGAATCAAATTAAAATAAGTTTCATCATTTATATATTGCTCCAATTAAGTAAAAAAAAAAGATATTCACAAAGAAAATAAAGTGGAAATAAGTGACCACATATCATCGAACTCTAACGGAGGATGTAGACATGGAATGCCATTGTATTGGATTGGATGATTAATTTTGTGTACTAGTGTGCTAACAACATGAAAGTGGAAGGTGAATACAACAGTAACAGAATGAACCAGCTAAGCTTCTAACAAATTATAGCTGTCCCTATTATTAACCACTCCATTTCACTACCATTTATGATTTATTAGTAGTTAAACGCATATGTTTACCACAGTCAATAATAAGCATATTTTAATATATAATATAAAATTAGCAGTAGAATGCATAATATGAAAAAATATAATAATTATAACTAAAAAATATAATCAAATAATTGATCTGTAATTGAAAAGTGGAATGATTTTAAAATTAATTAAAAAATAAAATTATAACTAACCTAAAATATATATTATCATTCTATCAATATATATACCTGCTAAAGGAGTTGCATCTAAGGTGGTGGCGAGGGTGGCAAAACAAGTTGAAGTTTATCATTGCAGGGCAAGCATTCGTCTTCAACCAAGGGGCATTATTGTCTGTGATGGATTATTGAAATTTAAAACATGCAATTAATGTTTTAAATTAATACCCGTCGAACGGAAAAGTAATTGAAGCTTTGAGTTCAACGACCGTTTGGACGAAAACCGTGTTTAGTTTAACAGGAAACATAATTTGCCAAACAAGTGAGTGTAATGTTCAACGCATCACAAAGGTTCGTTTAGGTGTCGAAACAGAAAACCAAACACACTTATCACTTTTAGTTTCTTTTAGGTTACTTTGAACGTGTATTTGGATTAAATATGGATCCCAAAAGCTAAGTAAACACGCGAAACATCTCCAAAGAAACACTTGGAGAGAGAAAAAAATTGGTAAAGTAAACAATAAGGAACTTCAATGATACAACATACTAACATACTACATAAAGAGAATGCAAAATGGCACAGACCATATTTTATTCATTTCATAAGGAATGAAAATTTTGTCTCTATTTTTCTTTTTACCATTAATCCGAAAACGAAGGTTTGCAAAATGAGGGCCGCTCAGAAAAAATAGAGGCAGCCTGCTGTTTCATGGATAAACCGAATTTGGCAAACGATTCAGCAGCCTTGCTCTATGCAAACGAAGTATAAGTGATTTGTAGCAGATGTCAGAGCTTGCAACTCAGGACAGAGAGGGAAACAATGCTGCAGCGATGTATGTGTAGATGTAGGGCATCCATCTAACACAAAATCAATAGCTTTCTGCGACCCCAATTCCACACCAATTTTACCAAAATCATTCTGGCTTAGAATATGACGATAAACAGCCCAAATATCATACTGCCTTGCAATCTTCATACCATGATAAATACCCCATATTTCAGCCTCATCTTTTGAGGAACATTCCCCAACCTTTACCGAATACCCAAGCACGAATGTAGAATTGTAGTATCTGAATATACCTCCGCATGCAGCAGTACCAGATGAGGGCGGGATCAAAGGCACCACTCACATTTAGCCTCAACAACTTATCTTCATCAATTTTGGGCCTCCTCCACTTCAAGAGATTCCTCGTCATCAAATTTCGGGCTCTGATAAGATCTTTATAACGGTTAAAGACATCGTAATCAGGATAGATCATAAGCTAATCACGCAATTCCCACAACAGTTCCACTGCAATACCAAAATAAGTTGGCCAAAAACCAGGTGCCTCTGAAAAAGATAAATTTGATTCCAGCCACACTGTTACATCACCATTAAAAAAAAAATCGTACTAATTGCTCATTAGGTAACACTCTACTCCAAAACGCAGCCACTTCTGGACAATCACGAAGAGCATGCAGACATGTCTCCTCCGACACGCCACATAGCCCACAAAAGGATTCCATAGAAATATGCCTATATTTCTTTGTGGCATTAGTAAATAAAGCTCCATCTGCAGCATTCCACAGAAGATTTCTAATTCTTTCAGGGCCAACCCACCTCGATATCCTGCAAAACAACCTACTATATCTTCTCTTCAGTCACACCACGTCTACCAACCATCTCATATGCTAACTTTATATTTATAAGATTGGTATTTTTCACTTTATTACAATTTTAACTGTAAAATTTTCATATATAAAAGATGATTATTAAACTTGCTTGTCCACATACCTATGCTTTTTAATGTGTGGTTGTGATTCAGAACTGTTGAGATCATGGTCTAATATTCTCTTGCCATAAGGATCATCATATAATATCATCCTGTCTCAATACATGGATTCCGGTTGCTTTAACCAGTGAGGTCTCTATCAGACCTGCGTATGTAATTTCCACATGGTTCCATTCCTTTTCTAAAGCCACTTCAACTAGATCATCATCATCAAGCATACATGCTGATTTTAGGTCAAATAGATATGTACAATACAATTTCACCCCTTTTACATGCACCAATGTAATGAGCGGGAATTTTATGAAGTTTGTCATTGATGATGAACACTGCGGGCTTCAGACTTCCGGGTTCCACACGTGCTATAATAAGACAGAGAACATTGTCAGGGAATTCATTACGAAACCAGAAAGAACTTGAACGTCCCCTACTTTTCTGTTTGAACCACTCTGGAATAGTTGCTCCTGGAAACCGAAACATAGTTTGTACAGCCTCATGCAATTTCTGTTGGTCATATTTCATAAAGATATCATAAGTTTATTAACATCAAGTGTGCAATATATTATCAAATCATATATATACGTTAAAAACAAGACAATACATGATTTAACAATATGCTTGAACTCGAGGAAGACAAGGATATACATCTTCTTGCCTCGAAATCTTTAAAGTTTGGTGGAACCCCCCTAATTTCCTGAAGATGCAAGCAACCACTCACATCAAGTATTCTTAAAAATTGAAATTCTTTGATGCATTCAGGAAGGAATGTGAAATTGTTGTTCATTAGGCATAAAGTTTTCATATGATCAAGCTGCATGAAACCTGTTGAAAAAAAATCATCATACAGGTTGCAACCATCGACACTGAAATTATATACATTTGAACATACTCTTGAGCCCATTCCAGTACTCTTAAACATTCTGGAAAATAATTGGGACCTTTGGAAAATTGACCATATCTAATAATGAGTATTTTAAGGTTTTTCATCTTTTTGAAGGTGTTTCCATTCCATTCGATTGTTGCTTCTTT
Source organism: Glycine tomentella (assembly GCA_007407185.1). Classification (NCBI taxonomy): domain Eukaryota; kingdom Viridiplantae; phylum Streptophyta; class Magnoliopsida; order Fabales; family Fabaceae; genus Glycine; species Glycine tomentella. The sequence continues at coordinate 267,325 of PYAF01005834.1, read as the reverse complement.
CTCGGATAAGGAGGAGAAATCCACACATATTATTTCAATTTCACAAGATCCCTGTTAATGAAAAAAGGTACAGATCAACCACAATACAAGATATATGTAACAAATCAAGTCACGTGTTTAAAGAAATTTAAAAATTGTCATGAAAAACTTGACTATGAAGTAAAGATATGATAAAAAAAAAAAAAAAGAGTTCAAGATAAGAAACCATACTCTCACTTACCGAGTTGTCTTCTAAACCTTGAATTATATCTTTTGTTAACCATAGCCTCCTTCGCTTACCTGGCTCTTTTGACGATTCTTGCTGGACAATTCGCCTGCCCATGTCCTGAATCAAGTCATGCATGTTAAGTACACCATCCCAAACGTTTATTAGAGATTTTTCAACCAACACCCCAATATGATGTTTCATGCTGTCATCATAAAGACAACCAAGTATATGTTCAACCTCTTTCAGTTTAAGTTCTTTTAAGCAACAAGCAATGTCAAGAAATACACTTTTCTCTTCTTCCTCTAAAGCATCAAAACTTACTTTAAGTATCTAAAAAATTTCCTTTTTCGGAATTCTTTTATATTGTTTGATGGCCGATTCCCATTCTTCTATACTTTTTCCAAACAACCGGGAACCTATTATATTCAAAGCCAATGGAAGTCGAGAAGCATAAGTTACTGCACGACACAAGACCTCCTCATAAGTTGGATCAGCTTTGTCCTTTTTAAAAGCATTCCATGTAAGCAACTGAAGAGCATCATTCTCATTCAATTCCTTCACCTCATATGTTTTATTAACTTCATGAGATGCTAGCAATTGTTTGTCCCGAGTTGTGATGATGATTTTGCTGCCTGGACCAAACCAATCAGGTCTTCCAGCAATTGCTTGTAATTGCTCTTGTGTGTCAACATCATCTAGAATCAAGAGAACCTTCTTTCTCGTGAGCCTAGACTTTATGATTGAAATTCCTTGTTCCTTACTTGTTAAGTTGATGTTCTCTCCGATTATTTCTGAAAGAAGGTCTTTTTGGAGGTGTTCTAACCCGTGTTTGTTTGAGTTTTCCCTCACATTTGCAAGAAAACACAAACCATGAAACTCCTCAGCAATTATCAATTCATTATAGACAGCTCGAGCAAGTGTTGATTTTCCTACTCCGCCCATTCCATGAATCCCTATCATGCGGACACCATCATCATATCCAGCATCCAAAAGTATCCTTACATCTGACACTAGTGACTTTAGTCCAACTGGGTAATCAGCAACATGTAAAGGACAAAGATTAATCACCCTAGAGACCTGCTCAACAATCTTCTCAATAAACTTGTATTCATATTCATCTCTGTTTCAAACAAAACAAGTTTTAACAAGTTAAAACTAAAAGCCTTGCATGTATCCATGTCTTGATACGTATATTGCCAAGGTCAACAAGCATTTATTTTTCCTTTAGATATAATGTCAAATAATCAGACAAGTAAAAGTTAATCCAACAAAAACTTTAAAGTAAAAAGATTAGTATGGTTGTATACCCGTCTTTGAAATGATAGTCAGACAAGTCAGGTACTTGCTGCAGAGCCATCTTCCATTGTTGCAACTTCTCCGGGTCATCCTGGAAACTCATCTCATGCTTTGCCAATGCTTCTCCATAACTACCTTTCTGGTGTATCACATTAGAAGGATCCACCTTATAAAAGACAGGTATAACTAACAACTGTTTCCTCTGGTGACAGTGAATGATGGTTGCAAGTTCATCTAAACAAAAGTAGGAAGAAGCATAGTGTTGAGAGAGCACAGTGATGGCAACTCTGGATCCTTGAATTGCCTCCGTAAGTGCTGGTGTTATTTGCTCTCCTCTTTGAAGCTCCTCATCATCAATGAAAGTGTGGATTCGCTTGCTGTTAAGAGCGTTGTAGAGATGGCCAGTAAAACCATGACGTGTGTCTTTCCCTCTGAAGCTGAGGAACACATGGTAGGGAGAGGAAGGTGATCCCGAAGCCATGATAAGAAATCTTAGTATGAATGTGGATTCTTCAAAATCAAACTTGAATAAATATGAAAGTGACAAGTGTTAATTACATTCAGTACCAAACATATATATTATTACATTTACATGGACATATCAACTTTAGGAAAAATCTCTCTGTTTCGTCTCTCTTTCTTAGAAGTGAAAACCTTTCTTGACTATGCATAAGCCGTGGTATATTGTTTGAAAAAATGGTTATATAATAATGTATGTTTACATGAAAAAAAATTAATGAAAGGTAAATATAAAATTATAGAAAACATGCACTATTAATAATACATAAAAAAAATTCATTTTTTAAAAGGAAAAAATAAAAATTCCTACAACTATGAATCGATGATCTAATTAAAAATTTCTTAAAACTTAATGACTACTCAAAAAATTCACTTCATATAAAAGTCTAAACTTTGAATGGATGGGTGGTGTGTTGAACAATCTTTGAATGATAGATAGTAATAATAAATGATTGGCGTGTTGGTCCCAAATGATACAAATAGATATGGCCTGTCCAATTAAATTGTTAAACCGGTCAATCAAATATTAGTTGATTTTAATATTTTAAAGAAATTTTATTATCTCAAATTTAGCCTTTGTACTCATGAATGGCAAGCCGTGTTTCCCTTAGTTCGCAGTCATCCCTCATAAACCCAAAAGTAGCCAACGAGATTAGTTGATGCTTGACTTTGCATTTAGATCCTTATCTCCCACAACCCTCCATAAACAAGTTCCTCCACCTAAGAATATCAATCAATTCTAGTACTAAATAAATATTAGAATTTTGATTGCAATTGCTAAAAGTATTTTTTTCTCTGAAAAAAACAAAACATGATCATAATATATTCAACTTAATCAATATAGTTCTTGTCTTTAATTAAATATTTCCTCGATAATCCTCATTTGTTTTTATTTCTCTTTTTTTTATTATATCATAAATTTTATCATACCTATTATTTTTTTCTCTTTCACTATGTGTTTGATAATATTGTGAGTATCCATAAAAAAAATTCCGTGTAATATGTTGAAGCCTTTTTATTATAAAGGAGGATAATCTATTAATCTCACACAATATGTGTGTATTTTATTTGTAAGAGGGTAAAAGAAGTATTTTTTGAACCCAAGTTAAAAGTTGCAAGATTAGCACAAATCAAGAAATAAAATGATCAAAATTATAGGTTTTATAAAAAGTTGTCTTTTTGGTGTTAAAAATAATAAATAAAAAAGTTATCTTATTCATTGATTTGGTATAAAAACATTGGATCAAAAAATATTACTAATGTTTATCACTCATAGTCGGATAGGAAAAAGAAAAGATTGAAAAATAAAAGGACAACTCAAGTGTTTGGTTTCATATTTCCATTGAAGTCAAACATGTATTTAAATAAACAGAGATGGCTTTATCTTTTTTCCTCACGTTTTGGCTCTACGGTAGGTATTGACTCTAATGATTTTTTTTTTCCGATCTAAAATCAATTATAAACATAAGCAAGTATTGGATTAGCCAGAAATGTTAGGAAGATATTATCTTAACACTATTTTGAATACATTCTTTTTATGAGTTAAAAATTAGAAAGTTTCCACCATATCATGTTAATTTAGAGGTATTCATATTGTTGTTTTTTCAACTAATAGGAATTAAGTTGTATTGTTATATTGTTATTTTAAAATTAAATTTAATGATAATTTTTTATATATTGTAATTTAGTCTTGTATAACAAAATATCTTTAATTTAAAATAGAAATTGAACTTTTTGATTTCACAAAATCAAACATTCTGGTTCAAACTAAAAAAACATCTTTGCAAACATACCCGCACTTTGGTTCAAAGTTCAAACGAAACCTCAACAAAGTCACAATCTTCACCGTAGGGGTTTGTTGCGACAAATTTGTTACTATAATTTGAAAAAATAACAGTATCGTTACCCCCAAATTAGCATGGCATGGTAAAAACTGTCTAAAAATTATTGAAAATGAAAAAAATCTTATAAGTTTCAATCATATTTAATAATTCTCTAATTATTTTTAATCTTTTTAAATATTTTAATCAATTATAGAGAGTGTGTTCCTATTTTCTAGTACTCCTTTTAAGTTTTTAGTTTTTTTCAAATTTAAGACAAATATTAACAATAATTTTGCTAAAATACTTTTTAAATAAAATTATTTAAATATAAGATATGTTATATTGAATTAACTTTAAGCAAAATAAAAATCATCTAAAAGTTAAGTTCACAAAAACTCACATAAAATTAGTAACAAAATGTAATGAATTTTTCACTTTTGGCTATTTTTTAGGAACGAACAATTTACTAATAATTAGCATCTAGAGTAGCTTTTTTTTTTTTTTAAATGATTCAGCCCAAACAAATTTTGTTGTGAATTTTGAATTATTTTAATTTTTAACAGAATATTTTTTCCTCAAAATATTTTTTTATAAATATTATGATTATAATTATTTTAAATATAAAATAAAATAATTAAGCTTAACTATCATACATTTTCAATCAACTAAAAATCATCTTTGGTATTATTTTTAACGTAAATAATATTTTTTATTATGTGTGACGATATAAAATTGAATGAAACTAATTTTTTAATTATGTATGACAATATAAATAAATTATTTACATTTTCAATATATTTTAAATAAATTAATCTAAATACACTTTCATACTTGGAGAGAATATATAGTTAGAATAATCTGCTCCAATTTCTTAACTACATTGAAGTTTATCCACCAACTAACTAGTAAGTGCATGTTTTGTTTAAAGATAGAAATGTTATTTTAATAGAATTCCAACTGATAAAAATAAAAAAAAAATTATAATCCTTTAATAAAATTATTTTTGCCTCAAAACTATTTTTTCACTTGAAAATCAAACATGTATTAAGTAGAAATGTACACCTAGTTTATGATTTTATCAGCTATTTCCAAGTTAATTTACAACTATCCCAGCGTTCAGAGTCAAAGTAGTTTGGTCCTGAAGAGTATTACCAGCCAATATCCAATATGAACAACATGAACAATTATTTAATGCCATATATTCTACACAGCACGTACGTAGTTCCAACCTTACATAACTGAATTCAGCTGTTTAACGATTTTCCACTGAAACAAATTTCAATTTGGATTCTCTAGAGTCAGTAGCGCACTACAGACAATTTGCTTCAAAATTATAACACTTGATTTAAAAATAAACAGTAAATAGCGAGATACAATAACCAAAACAATTAGCAGATAGCTATATTCCCTATATTCCTTAATATATGTTAATGGGAATTAGAGTTGTTAGAGAGAGATAAAATTCACTTTCATAATTTCTATATGACAAAAGAATTGATATCAATTAGAAATACCTTTGACATAGAAAATAGAAAGTGTGATAGAAATATCTATACATCAATAATAAATAATATATAAAAACGTTGTTATTGATATTATTTTAATTTCTTTAGTGTACAATAATGACAGCAACAATAAGATTTAAACCTTAAACTTTATGCAAATTATCCAAATCTTTCATTAACAAACCAACCTTAATAGAAGATTATTGATACTTTAATTATACCTCTTGCATTTTATTTTTTAAATGGTATTCATTATATTGATTACAACTCTTCATTTAATTAAATCTATTCTATACAACAATCCTATGACAACTAACTAACCCACTTTTCATTTTCAACACAAAATTCATTGCCTCAAATTGCTGAGAACCTATTCCCCATCCTAAAATGCTAAATGCTAGAATCTTCACCAACATGGCATCCTAGGGAATCCAATTTGTTAGTCACTCACTATCATCAACAACATCCAACCTAGTTTCCTTTTCTGAACTCTTGAGAAGGGGAATAGCATCATAGTAGTGGCTAAAATTCTTCTGATCTCCATAAGCAAACGGTTCTCCTAAGCTTTGCAATATTTGTAGGGCCTCCCTCATTGAAGGCCTACTTGCAGGCAGTGTTGCTGTGAACATGACCCCAAGTTTGAAAACAGTGCACATTTCTCCTAAGCTTTGCAATATTTGACTGTTTAAGAAATTATTTGTGATAAAGTTATTTCCAGTGATAAATTTAGTTTTCTTTTAGAATATCCTTTGAATGAGGGATATTAATTTTTCGAGACAGAATCCTCTTTATGTAATCCAAATTATATAGTTTGGAAAAAAATGGTTATGTATGTTTTTGTGAAAATAAATCAATCAAAGGTAAATATAAAATTTTAGAAACATGCACAATTAATAATATATAAATATAAAAATTCATTTTTTAAAAGAAAAAATAAAAATGCATACAACTCTGAATCAATGATCTAATTAAGAATGTCTTAAAGTTTAATGACCACTTAATAAAGTTACTCTATATAAAAGCCTAAACTTTGAATGGATAGGTGGTGTGTTAAACAAACTTTGAACGATAGACAATAGTGTTACGCGGACATGTAATTTTTATGTTAGACGAATATAAATTTTGGAAATCAAGATGAAAATGAGTTAGGTCGCCTATTAAAGACCTATGATTTAACTTGTGTTAAGACCTATTTGTTTATTATAAAAGTCAGGCTATAATTTTTTGAAAAATTTATTTAAATAAAAAAGTCAGGCCCAAGCTTTGAAAAAGTCTGAAATGACCTGTTTAATATATATATATATATATACTGTCAATTTAATTCTATTTGGGTCCAAAAAAATAGAAAACAAAAATATTTTAAAGAAAAATTAAAAAGAAAAGGGAAATGATAAAATGGAAAGAATAAATAAAAGGAAAGGAAAAATATCAAAACAAAAAAAGGATAAAGAAAATGTAAGAGAAAAGACAAAGTAATAGAAAAAGAAAAAAAAAAAGAAAAATATTGAAAAAAGAAAAAAAATATGGAATAGAAGAAAAAAGATAAAAGGAAAGGAAAGATAATAAGAACAGAAAAGGAAAGAAAGATATTAGAAAAAGAAAAAAAAGGAAAGAAATATGATAAAACAAAAAAAAGAAAAAAAAGGGAAAGTAAGAATATTAACATAAATTTGATTTTAGATTTAAAATCTCTATATTCATATTTATGATATGTTTTTTAATTGTCTTATAAGTCAAGCCAAACTTTTAAATAGGTTAGACTAAACTTTAAAAAAACCTTATAACAAATAAATATGCTTTATATTTTTAAATCAAACCTAGGTCAGTTTTCATCCTAACCATATATCTCAATTTTGTTGCTCTTTCTAAGTTGTTTAGCGGATGAATCTTATAGAGTTTTCAATGAATTAAAGTTCTTAAAAGGTGATTATCTTTTTGTCGATAAATATTAATTATTAATTTATTAATTTTTTATTAATAGTAAAAATTAAATTCATAAATTTTTTTCTAATTACTCAATCAATCTTATATGCCTTGTGATATTATGCTTCTTTTTTCCAATGAAAATTCCTATATAGAAGAAAACTTAGTATGATTGTGGATGACTTATTAATTGGGTCTCTTGATTCAAATTTTGATTTATTATTATGCGAACCCATCAAATAATATTAATTACTGCACCAACCAACTTTATGGAAAAATCTCTGTTTTCCTATTTGACTGTGCATGACCAAAAAGATAAATATCAAATTATAGAATAAAAAAGTAAAAAGTCATACAACTAAGAATCAATGATAAACAAAATTAAGAGCTTTTTAAAGTTTAATTACCATTTAAAAAAACACTTACATGACTTGGTAAGTTTTAAATGTCAAATTTATTTTTAGTTCCTAAAAATGTAAGGAGTAAATTAAAAAATTATTCTAATATCTATTCTTCTTTAATCATGGGCCCGTCTCCACAAACCAATCACATACCATTCAAAAACGGTAAAAGCCTGGGAACAATGGGTAGGATTATAATAATAATAAATGATTGGCATGTTGGTCCCGCATCAAACTTTGATACAAATAAATATGGCCTGTCCAATTAAATTGTTAAACCTGTCAATCAAATATTAGTTAATTTTAATATATTAAAGAAATTTTATTTTCTCAAATTTACCCTTTGCACTCATGAATGGCAAGCCGAGTTTGGATGAAAACTGTGTTTAGTTTAACAAGAACGTAGTTTGCCAACAAGTGAGTGTAATGTTCAATGCATCACAAACATCCGTTTAGGTGTCAAAACAGAAAACCAAACACACTCCTCACTTTTAGTTTCTTTTAGGTTACTTTGAACGTGTATTTGAATTAAATATGGATCCCAAAAGCTAAGCAAACATATAAAAATTAGTAAGTAATAAACAATAAGGAACTTTAATGATACAAGATACAATATACAATATAAAGAGAATGAAAAATGGCACAGACTATATTTTATTCATTTCACAAGGAATGGAAAATTTATCTCTATTATACTTTTTACCACCATTCATCCGAAACAAAAGGTTTGCAAAAGGAGGGACAAGCAGAAAAAATAGACGCAGCCTGCTCTTCAATGGATAAACCGAATTTGGCAAACGACTTAGCAGCCAGCTGTCTAAAGATTGGATAGTCCCGAAACCAAATATTAGACGACATGCAGTATAAGTGATTTGTAGCAGAGGTTAGAGCTTGCAATTCAGGACAGAGAGGGAAACAATGCTGCAGCGATGTAGATGCAGATGTAGATGTAGATGTAGATGCAGATGTAGATGTAGGGCATCCATCTAACACAAACTCAATAGCTTTCTGCGACCCCGATTCCACCCAAATTTCACCAAAATCATGCTGCCTTGCTATCTTAGGTCCGATTGGAATCCTACGCTGCCTTAGTTTATCACGATAAACACCCCAAATATCATACTGCCTTACAATCTTCATACCATGATAAATGCCCCATATTTCAGCCTCATGAGTTGAGGAACATTCCCCAACCTTAACCGAATACCCAAGCACGAATCTATAACCCCTGTCTGTGAATATACCTCCGCAAGCAGCAGTACCAGAATAGAGATCAAAGACACCACTCACATTTAGCCTCAACAACCAATCCTCCTCATCAATTTCGGGCCACCTCCGCTTCAAGAGATTCCTCGTCATCAAATTCTGAGAAGCATGGGCTCTCATAAAATCTTTATAAAGCCTATAGACAATATACTTGATATCAGGGGAATTGTAAACATGGCGGCTAACAAGATAGGACTCAGGGTCATTGCGGAATTCCCACAACAGTTCCACTGCAATCCCAAAAATAGTTGGCCAAACAACAGCTTCCTCCGAAAAAGATAAATTTGTTTCCAGCCACACTGTTACATCAACATTAAAAAACATTGACTGTAATTGCTCAGGTAACAAACTTCTCCAAAACGCAGCCACATCTGGACAATCACGAAGAGCATGCAGACATGTCTCCTCTAACACGCCACATCGCCGACAAGAGGAGTCCATAGAAATATGCCTATATCTCCTTTCCGCATTAGTGATTAAATCTCCATCTGCAGCTTTCCACAGAAGATTTCTAATTCTTTCAGGGCCAAACCACATCCATATCCTGCAAAACAACCTGCTATATCTTCTGTTCAGTCACACCATCTCATATGCTGACTTTATATTTATAATATTGCTATTTTATTACTTTATTACAATTTAACAGTATGATTTTCATGTATAAGATGATTATGAAAACTTGCTTGTCCACATACCTATGCTTTTTAATGTGTGGTTGTGATTCAGAACTGTTGAGATCAGCGTCTATTTTTCTCTTGCCATAAGGATCATCATATCGAATATCATCCTGGCTCAATACATGGATTCCGGTTGCTTTAACCAGTGAGGTCTCTATCAGACCTGCGTATGTAATTTCCACATGGTTCCATTCCCTTTCTAAAGCCACTTCAAATAGATCATCATCATCATCATCATCATCAGCAGCAGCAGCAGCAGCAGCAGCAGCATAATGCATAATTGCTGATTTCAGGTCAAGTAGATATGTATAATAAAATTTCACCTTTTCTACTTCAATGCCACTAGAGGGATATTTATAACGTTTGCCATTGATGAACACTGTGGGCGTGGGGCAACTAGTTCGACTTCTGCATTCCACACGTGCTAGAAGAAGACAAAGAACATTGTCAGGAAATTTATTACGAAACCAGAAAGAACTTGAAGGTCCCCTACTTTTCTGTTTGAACCACTCTGGAATAGTTGCTCCTGGAAAACAATATACAGTTTGTCCACCCTCATGCAATTTCTGTTAGTCATATTTCATAAAGATGTCATAAGTTAACTAACATCAAGTGTGCAACATATTATCAAATCATATACGTTAAAAACAAGACAATACCTGATTTGACAACATGCTTGAACTCGAGGAAGATAAGGATATACATTCTATTGCCCTGAAATCTTTTATGTTTGGTGGAACCCCTTTAATTTCCTGAAGATGAACGCAACCACTCACATCAAGTCTTCTTAAAAATTGCAATTTTGCGATGCTTTCAGGAAGGCATGTGAAATTATTGTCCCATAGGCATAAAGTTTCCACACGATCAAGCTGCGGGAAAACTGTTGAAAAAAAATCATCATACAGGTTGCAACCATTGGCACTAAAGTCATGTACATTTGAACGTACTATTGAGCCCACTTTTTCTTCACCCTCTTCTGATTTAACCCATTGCCACCCCTTGCAACTTGTAACATTCAATAAAGACAGTTTAGGCATCACGACAATGCTACCTGGAAACCTACCAATATCACTTTTATGCAGGTATAAAGCTTGGAGTCCAACAAGATTTTGAAATGAAACTGGTAATTCTTTTAGCGAAAGGTAAGCCAATAGAAGCTTCAATAAGTTTTTCATCTCTCCTAATATTTCTGGAAAGTTCTCAAGACTCGAACATGCTGAAAGTTCAAGACATTCAAGAGAGGTCAAGTTGAGAGGTGGAAATGTGGTAAGCTTGCTGCAACCATAAGCATTCAATATTTTAAGTTTACTTAGAAAACCAACTGAGTGGTGAACTGTAATTAAATTCCCACACCGATCAAATGTAAGTTCCTCCAAATATGGGAGATCAGATACGTCAGGTATCTCTGTTAAAAATTCACACTTGTCAAAATTCAAAACCGTTAGATTCCCGAACTTCTGCAAAAAAAAATAAAGGAAAAAAAAGAAATAAATGAATAAATTTAAAGTGAATTTATTAATTAACAAGATGAAGAAAATATACTCCTTAAACTTGCCTTCGGTGAGCCATGGAACCCAAATGACGTAATGCAACTGTGAGGTAACTTGCATATGACAAGTTCCTTCGGATGAAAATTAGATGGTAAACAATTAGAAGGATACCGGTGCCATTCCAGTACTCTTAAACTTTCTGGAAAATAATTGGGACCTTTGGAAAATTTACCATTTCTAATAATGAGTATTTTAAGGTTTTTCATCTTTTCGAAAGCGTTTCCGTTCCATTCTATTGTTGCTTCTTTCTCGGATAAGGAGAAATCCAGACATATGATTTCAATTTCACTATGTCCCTGTTTAAAGAAATTTATAAATTGTTATGAAAAATTTGACTATGATGTAAAGATAAGATAGACAAAAAAAAGAGATCAAGATAAGAAACCATACTCTCACTTACCGAGTTGTCTTCTAAAACTTGAATTATATCTTTTGTTAACCATAATCTCCTTTGCTTCCATGGCTTTTCTGAGAATTCTTGTTGGTCAATTCGCCTGCCCATTTCCTGAATCAAGTCATGCATGTGAACTATACCATCCCAACTAACATTTATTAGAGATTTTTCAACTAAAACCCGGATATGATATTTCATGCAGTCATCATAAAGGCAACGAAGTATATGTTCAAGCTCTTTCGATTCTTTGAAGCAACAAGCAATGTCAAGAAAAACACTTTTCTCTTCTTCCTCCAAAGCATCAAAACTTACTTTAAGTTTTTCTAGAATTTTCTGGTTGGGAATTCTTTTATATTGTTTGATGGCCGATTCCCATTCTTCTATACTTTTTCCAAACAAGTGGGAACCTATTACTTCCAAAGCCAATGGTAGGCCAGAAGCACAAGTTAGTGCACTATGCAAGACCTTCACATAAGTTGGATCAGCTTTTTCCTTTCTGAAAGCTTTCCATGTAAGCAACTGAAGTGCATCTTTCTCATTCAGTTCCTCCACCTCATATGTTTTATTAACTTCATGATATGCTAGCAATTGTTTGTCCCGAGTTGTGATGATGATTTTGCTGCCGGGACCAAACCAATCAGGACTTCCAGCAATTGCTTGTAATTGCTCGTGTGTGTGAACATCATCGAGAAGCAAGAGAACCTTCTTTCTCGTGAGCCTAGACTGTATGATTGAAATTCCTTGTTGCGTACTTGTTAAGTTGATGTTCTTCTCTCCGATTATTTCTGAAAGAAAGATTCTTTGAAGGTGTTCTAACCCGTATTTGTTTGAGTTTTCCCTCACATTTGCAAGAAAACACAAACCATCAAACTTCTCAGCAATTATCAATTCATTATAGACAGCTCGAGCAAGTGTTGATTTTCCTACCCCACCCATTCCATGAATCCCTATCATGTGGACACCATCATCAGATCCAGCATTCAAAAGTATCCTTACATGTAGCACTTGTGACTTTAGTCCAACTGGGTAATCCGCAACATGTACAGGACAAAGATTAATCACCCTAGAGACCTGCTCAACAATCTTCTCAATAAACTTGTATTCATATTCACCTCTGTTTCAAAACAAACAAGTTTTAACAAGTTAAAAGTAAATGACTTGCATGTATCCGTTGATACGAATATTGTCAAGGTCAACAAGCATTTATTTTCCCTTTAGATTTAATGTCAAATAATCAGACAAGTAAAAGTTAATCCAACAAAAACTGTAAAGTAAAAAGATTAGTATGGTTGTATACCCTTCTTTGAAATGATAGCCAGACAAGTCAGCTACTTGCTTCAGAGCCATCTTCCATTTTTGCAACTTCTCCGGGTCATCCTGGAACCTCCTCTCAAGCTTTGCCAATGCTTCTCCATAATTACCTTTCTGGTGTCTCACATTAGAAGGATCCACCTTATAAAAGACAGGTATAACCAACAACTGTTTCCTCTGGTCACAGTGAAGGATGGTTGCAAGTTCATCTAAGCAAAACGAGGAAGAAGCATAGTCTTCAGAGAGCACAATGATGGCAACTCTGGACTCTTGAATTGCCTTCGTAAGTGCTGGTGTTATTTGCTCTCCTCTTTGAAGCTTCTCATCATCAATGAAAGTGTGGATTCCCTTGCTGTCAAGAGCGTTGTAGAGATTGCCAGTAAAACCATGACGTGTGTCTTCCCCTCTGAAGCTGATGAACACATCGTAATTGAAGGAAGAGGAACGTGATCCCAAAGCCATGATAAGAAATCTTAGTATGAATGTGGATTCTCCAAAATCAATATGAAAGTGATAAGTGTTAATTACACTCAGTACCAAACATATATATTACTACATTTACATGGACATATCAACTTTATGGAAAATCTCTCTATGTTTCGTCTCTCTTTCTTAGAAGTGAAAACCTTTCTTGACTATGCATAAGCCGTGGTATATTGTTTGAAAAAATGGTTATATAATAATGTATGTTTACATGAAAATAAATTAATGAAAGGTAAATATAAAATTATAGAAAACATGTACCATTAATAATACATAAAAATAAAAATTCATTTTTTAAAAGAAAAAATAAAAATTCCTACAATTATGAATCGATGATCTAATTAAGAATTTCTTAAAACCTAATGACTACTTAAAAAATTCACTTTATATAAAAGTCTAAACTTTGAATGGATGGGTTGTGTGTTGAACAATCTTTGGATGAGATAATAATAATAAATGATTGGCGTGTTGGTCCCAAATGATACAAATAAATATGGCCTATCCAATTAAATTGTTAAACCGGTCAATCAAATATTAGTTGATTTTAATATTTTAAAAAAAATTTATTGTCTCAAATTTAGCCTTTGTACTCATGAATGGCAAGCCGTGTTTCCCTTAGTTCGCAGTCATCCCTCATAAACCCAAAACTAGCCAACGAGATTAGTTGATGCTTGACTTTGCATTTAGATCCTTATCTCCCACAACCCTCCATAAACAAGTTCCTTCACCTAAGAATATCAATCAATTCTGATACTAAATATATATTAGAATTTTCATTGCAATGCTAAAAGTATTTTTTTTCTCTGAAAAAAACAAAACATGCTCATAATATATTTAACTTAATCAATATAGTTTCTTGTCTTTAAATATTTCCTCAATAATTCTCATTTGTTTTTAATTCCCTTTTTTTATTATATCATAAATTTTATCATACCTATATATTTTTTTCTCTTTCACTATGTGTTAGATAATATTGTGAGTATCTATAAAAAAAATTCCGTCTAATATGTTGAAGCCTTTTTATTATAAAGGAGGACACACAATATGTGTGTGTTTTTATTTGTAAGAGAGTAAAGAAGTATTTTTTGAACCCAAATTAAAGTTGCAAGATTAGCACAAATCAAGAAATAAAATGATCAAAATTATAGGTTTTATAAAAAGTTGTCTTTTTGGTGTTAAAAATAATAAATAAAAAAAATTTATCTTATTCGTTGATTTGGTATAAAAACATTGGATAAAAAATATTACTAATGTTTATCACTCATAGTCGGATAGGAAAAAGAAAGATGGAAAAATAAAAGGACAACTCAAGTGTTTGGTCTCATATTTCCATTGAAGTCAAACATGTATTTAAATAAACAGACACGGCTTTATCTTTTTTCCTAACGTCTTGGCTCTACGGTAGGTATTGATTCTAATGATTTTTTTTTGGGTCTAAAATCAATTATAAACATAAGTAAGTATTGGATTAGCCAGAAATGTTAGGAAGATATTATCTTAACACTATTTTAATACATTCCTTATGAGTTAAAAATTAGAAAGTTTCCACCATATCATGTTAATTAGAAAGTATATTGTCAATTTTTATAATTGGCACTGTATTTAAAATAATTGACTATTGATAATGGTACATCCCCTAAAAAGTTATTTGTTAGCAATAGAACAAATACTAGTGAATGTTAACTAAAAAGTAAGCTGATAAGTTTTATTCACGAACTTCAACAAATTTCTGGTTACATTTTTTTTATCCTAAAAAGTATCGTTACCCCTAAAATTAATCATATCTAAATATATAATCAGTTGTTTTACTCTAAGTTAGATGAATTTAATTTTTTTTTATCAGTAGATGCATGTATTCTAAAAGTAACATTTAATTAGCATTACATATATTTGTATTGTAAATATCATTTCAAAATATTAAAATTGTCTTTATTTCTGAATGATAAAAGAAATTGATTGTTTAAGAAATTATTTTTGTGATAAACTTTTTTTCAGTAATGAAATTAGTTTCTTTTTAGAATATCCTTTGAATGAGGAATATTAATTTTTCGAAACAGATCCCTTTACTTAATCTAAAGTATATCGTTTGAAAAAATGGCTATGTATGTTTATGTGAAAATAAACTAACCACAGGTAAATATAAAAATATAAAAATATGCACAATTAATAATACAAAAATAAAAATTCATACAATTATGAATGAATGATCTAATTAAGAATTTTTTAAAGTTTAATGACCATTTAAAAAAGTAATTCTATATAAAAGTCTAAACTTTGAATGGAAGGGTGGTGTATTGAACAAATTTTGAATGATAAACAATAGCGTTATAATGGTAATACTAAGAAATGATTGGCATGTTGGTCCCACATAAAATTTTGATACAAATAAATATGGCCTGTCCAATTAAATTGTTAAACCTGTCAATTAAATATTAGTTAATTTTAATATTTTTTATTTTCTCAAATTTACCCTTTGTACTTATGAATGGCAAGCAGCGTACGTTTCCCTTCCTTATATAGCTGTCTTCCCTCATAAACCCAAAACTAGCCAACGAGATTAGTTGATGCTTGACTTTGCATTTTTGTACCAATCTGCGTCGAAAACTATCATCCATTATGAAATAAATATGCTATTGCGATTACACTTGCTTTTTACATCCTTATCTCCCACCAACTTCGATAAACAAGTTCCTCCACCTAAGAATATCAATCAATTCCAATACTAAATAAGTGTTACACTTTTGATTGCAGTGCTAAAAGTATCTTCTTTTTTGTCCCTGAAAAAAACAAAACATGATCGTAATGTATTTAATTTAGTCAATATCCTTCTTTATCTTTATTTTATAAGACTTTTTTTAAAAATTTATTTATCTTTTTTATAAATTCTTTTCTAATTTCTAAACACATTAGTTATTTCTTTTACATATAATTACTTAACTATTCTCTCTCTAAGCTGAGAAACATTTTAAAAAGTTGAAATTAATTAATAGTTAAACAGGAGTCCAAATTTAATTGGTACTGGCAATTTTCCTGCTATTCTTTTAAGTGGTTATAGCATTTCCTCGAAATTAATAGACTAAAGTGTACGCGGACATATCACATATGTACATTACGCTGATGAATGTTATGGAAATTAATTTTTTATCTTGTACTTTGCTTGACTTATTAACAAATATTTTATCCTATATTTGGTTGGATGGAAGAAAAATAAGGAAAGAAGGAAAAATTTAAAAATTTGAATTGAAAAAAAATGGAGAAAGAAAAATTTTAAATTTTTATCTAAAAAACAATTTTTATTTTATTTTTTTTCAAATAATCAAAAAAAAATATTTCATTAATCATGTTTATTTTTCTCTCTATATATTTTCTTTTCTGTCAAACAAATCTTCAGTAATAGACGTATACACGCACACCAACAAGTCATCAACTCTTAGCTGTGAGCTGAGAAGGGGTTGAGCCGTTGAGGGACAGAACTATTACCGAAATCTGGTACGAGTTCTGAGTCAGGATCTTCTGCCCATGTGAGTTCAGTTGCTGTTACAGAACCCCGCAGAGAAACATGTAAGTTTCATATTGATCTCAATGTTCTTTCTCATTAGCCTCAGCCTATCTGGCAGATCAGTAACAATGACCTCACTACCCAAAAGGGCTCCAATGTAACTAAAGAAGAAAAATTAAGAAAGTTGTATCATAGAATGATGAGTAAGAACAAACTAAAAAATAGTAATTCTTTGCCATTTGCTAGACTATTTGGGGTTAGTTTGGATAAACTTTTCAACAAACACTTCGAAAAAAGAAAATAAGAAGAATTGAGGAGGTAAAATGAATCAAATTAAGATTACTTTCATCATTAATTTATAATATATTGCTCCAATTAAGTAAAAAAAAAAAGATATTCACAAAGAAAATAATTGGAAAAAGTGGCCACATATCACAGAACTCTAACAGAGGATGTAGAAATGGAATGTCATTGTATTGGATTGGATGATTAATTTTGTGTACTAGTGTGCTAACAACATGAAAGTGGAAGGTGAATACAACAGTAACAGAATGAATTGAAGATAACCAGCTAAGCTTCTAACAAATTATAGCTCACATAGAGTCCCTGTTATTAACCACTCCATTTCACTACCATTTATGAATTATTAGTAGTTAAACCCATATGTTTACCACAGTCAATAATAAGCATATTTTAATATATAATATAAAATTAACAGTAGAATGCATAATATGAAAAAATATAATAATTATAACTAAAAATATAATTAAATGATTGATCTGTAATTGAAAAGCGGAATGATTTTAAAATTAATTAAAAAATAAAATTATAACTAACCTAAAATATATATTATCGTTCTGTCAAAATATATATATATATATACATATTATTAATAAAATGAAATTAAAATTTATATAAAAATATAAAATCCTATATTTTATAATTTGATTGTTGACCAATTTAACTGTTCATGTTTATTTCAAGACGTTCGTGAACAAAAAAACATGGGTTACAACCATTTATTAATATTAGAAATGAAAATGAACGCAGTCATGGGTTTTATGCTGGATGTTGAGGGTTAATTGCCGGAAGAAGTTGAATTTTTTTTTTTTTTAAAATACTTACCTGTATAACGGATCCAACCAACTTTGATGGAGAAGCAGCCAATGTTGTTTTCAATTGAACGTTTTTTTGTGCCCAATTGACATTCAGTTGAATTCTCGTTTGCAATTGGCAAACATAAAGGTATTCAGTTCGTTCCATGCATGATCATTTAGAGACTCAAACTAAAAAACAGTTTTACAATGTAAAATATGATAACAATGTTATAAAATAGTCTCATATAAGAAACAAAAAAGTTACAAACTTTATTTGAGAAAATATACTAAAAAATTCAAATGAGATATAAATAAAAAATAATAATAATAATAATAATACACATATAAGAAAAGTAAAAAAAATAATGAATTCTAACATATAAATATAAAAGATATAAATTAAATATTAAAAAAAAGATAATGCATCCATTTATCTTCAAATGAAAATAAGTGAATTGGTGCAAACATATAATTTGGAGATACAAAATATAAAATTTTGATACAATATAAGAGATTTCATTAAAATGAGGAGAGATAATCTAATGGTACAGCCTCAAATACATATGGGTTCGCCCTACAACCAATCCACTGTGAGAGTCCCAGCATCTCCAGCCATCGACAAGTCTACTACACTATTCACCACGGTGGTGAAGATGGTTACATGCTAAAGGAGTTGCTTCTAAGGTGGTGGCGAGAGTGGCAAAACAAGTTGAAGATTATCATTGTAGCCTGTAGGACAAGCATCGCCTTCAATTAACCAAGGAGCATTATTGTATGTGACAGGTTATTGAAATTTAAAACATGCAATTAATGTTTTAAATTAATACCCGTTGAACTGAAAAGTAAGTAATTGTAGCTTTGAGTTCAACGATCGTTTGGATGAAAACTGTGTTTAGTTTAACAAGAACATAGTTTGCCAACAAGTGAGTGTAATGTTCAATGCATCACAAACATCCGTTTGAGTGTCAAAACAGAAAACCAAACACACTCATGACTTTTAGTTTCTTTTAGGTTACTTTGAACGTGTATTTGAATTAAATATGGATCCCAAAAGCTAAGCAAACACGCGAAACATCTCCAATGAAATACTTGGAGAGAATAAAAATTAGTAAGTAAAGAATAAGGAACTTTAATGATACAAGATACAATATAAAGAGAATGAAAAATGGCACAGACCATATGTTATTCAGAGTTTGTAAGTCAATCCCTCTCTCAGCTTCAGTTATCAGTGAGGAGAGGCGCCATTCTTCTCTTAAAGATATCCATGTTGATGTGGTTTGTACCCTCAACATGAAGCCTGTCTGGATTATAGTATCTGACAGAAATCCATAGTACATTTCTCTGTTTTCAGTTCTGACATGTTGGAAGAAACTCAAGGTGACTGGATAAATGTTATTGCAAGATCTTACAGAAATACATGTGTACTTGAAATCAATCCCGCTGATGGCAAGGATGTTGAGGGTACAAATTCTGGATGTAGTGTTCAAGGTTCAACTGTGGACTCTTCCCGACTAGCCGAAACTAGTGGAAGAAAATGCTAGAAGTGGGGACTCCTTTCATCTTGAGCTTTCAGTAGATGAAGTCGAAACTCAAGCACAGCCTACTGAAGAGAATATCAGAACAAACTTGGGGGATACGTTCTGTTCCATTCTTATGGGAATGAAACTAAGTTCAATGGAGAATAAAACTTCTGAATATTCAATGGCGCTTGCAAATGCAGCCTTTTCGGGTGTTGAGTGTATTGCTAGCATAGCATGTAGTAATGGAGGATGGTACTGCACCTGCACTGCACTACCCTTTTCTGATCTTGAGGGACCTGGAGCTTCCATTGGTAGTCTTTGGTGGCATGGATCCGAAGTCTCTGATGATCTGCCATGAATACATTCAGAGAGTGCTCTTACTATCTCATCTTTTGTGATGGCTACACCCTTTGTGTTTAGCTCATGTGACAATAATGTAATGTCTCTGCTCAAAGGACAGCTTCTTTAATTCACTTGTCAACTGTGGAAATAATTCTTTGGAAACATAATATTAATATTGATAAGAGCTCCTTTTTATTTTGTGGAGGCTTGGAAGATTGCGTTTCACTAGGGAAGCCTTAACTTTATGAATGACATATGTGCAATTGTTAAAAGTTCATTCTTTTCTACTTTTGTAGGGAGGTACTAAAATCGCTTACTTAGGTGTTTCAGCATTCTTTTAGAGAACTTATTTATCTTAAAAATTAATTTTAATTAAAATGAACTTTTTTTATTAAAAAAACAAATAAACAAACAAATTGAGCCCAACTCTCGTAAGCAGATTGACTGATCCATAAAACAAACTCAGACATTGGAATTCAAGAAGAGTTACATTTATAATACGTGCATAATTCAAGATGAGTGAATATTTGTAAGTAATGCAGAAGGGAAATGCTTGCACATTGACACTCGTGTTTAAGGCGTGTAATGTAACTTAACAGTGTTCTCAAGTTCAGCAAGAGCCTAAAGCTTAGGTGAAACGCGGGTTTAATTTTAAGTGACTTCGAATAATTATTTGTTTTCTTCTTCTCTTTTATTTATGAGAATAAAGTTGATTTTCAAGTCAGTGTATGGGATTAAATTGAGACAAATTAAGTAGACATCAATATCTCTTAAAACACCAAAGAGTTTTGTAACTAATTAATAGGAAAAAGAAACAAGAGAAACATAGTATTTATTATTAACAAAATTATTGTAGGATGGAAGGGAAAATAAACGGTGGCAAAGAAATAGCACTAAAAATATATTTGAAAATAAATACGGCATCTTTTTAGTACAACACAGAATGAGTAGACTGTATTGTATAAAGTTAAGATCTTTGATTACATAATTAGGGATCTTCTATCCATTTTCCCATAGAATTCTAGTTTCTAGCCCTCCCTCCTTAAAAAACAAAAAAGAAAAGTTCACAGCTCACAAGAAACAATAGTTTTGTAACACCACAAATTTGAGTTTAGTTATGCAATTATGTTAAATATTTGGAGAGAATTTTGTCACCTAAAGCAATTATATACTATTTATTTTACATTACAGTATTTATATTTGTTCCTACCATTTTTTACAGGTCTATCGAGTCTGAGTACTAAAATATTATTTATTATATTATTTTAAATTACACTTTAATATATTTAATTATTACGTTAATTGGCATAAAAAATTAATATAATATCTACTTAAGATAATGAAATTATTTTATTTTAAACATAATTGAGAATGTTTTAATATAAAATATAACATTAACAGTATAATGCATAATATAAAAAATATAATAATTAAAACTAATAAATATAATGAAAATAATTTATATGTAATTGAAAAGTGGAATGATTTTAAAATTAATTTAAAAAATAAAATTATAACTAACCTAAATATTATCATTTTGTCATATATATATATATATATTATCAATAAAATAAAATTAAAATTTATATAAAAAAATCAAAATCTTATATTTTATAATTTGATTGTTGACCAATTTGATTGTTCATGTTTACTTCAAAACGTTCGTGAACAATCAAATAAACATGGGTTACAACCAATGTATTTGGTAATGCGTCCATTGTCATTGGATGTAGATTCCTGTATGTGTTTGAATTACAGTTTGTAAATTTAAAATGTAATTTAACTTTTTAGCTTAAGTTTAGATAAAAGTAAGTTAAATATAATTTGTTTTATATTTAGATACTTTATTATAAAAGTACTTTTATCAAAATGAAATTTGTTTGGATAATTTGGATGAAAATTACATTAATTATATAATTACTAAATTAAAAATTAAGTTTGAATAGAATTTAAAATATAATACTATGATTTATTTCATTATTTCTTTTAATTGAAAGATACTCCAGAAAAATATTCATGGATAAGTTATTCATTTTGATTTAGTAATTAAATCTTAGTGAATCTCCCCTTTTTTAAATCTCTTACCACATTCAAAAATATACATAAGTGGAAGTTATATTAAAATTTTGTGTTTTATCTCTCTATTTTTATATAAAAGATGGATACTTAAATTGATAATATATTATTACATCTTGTTAAAAATTGTTGTCGTATTATAAAAGAAAAAATATCAAGTTTGTAAAAAATATTATTAGAATATGTACATATAAAATTACATTTTAATTAATATTAGAAATAAAAATGAAAGCAGTTATGAGTTTAATGCTGGTTGCTGAGGGTAATTAATGTTGGAAGAAGTTGTTGATTTTTTTAAAAAAAAAACTTATCTCTCTAACAGATTCAACGAAAAGTTGATGGAAAAATAACGACGGCTGTTTCCAATTGAACTTTCGTTCATGCGCAATTCACATTTACTTAAACCCTCGTTTGCAATTGACAAACATCAATTTAATGCAACTTCAATCATCGACCCAACCCAAAAAACAAACAATTTTACCATGTAAAATATGATAAAAATCTTATAAAATAGTATGAGATAAGAAACAAAAAGTTACAGACTTTATTTGAGAAAAGATAAAAATAAAATTTCAAAAATATAAATAAAATAATAATAATAAACATATAAGAAAAGTCAAAAAGAAATAATGAATTCCAACATATAAAAATAAGTTGAAATTTATCATTGCAGGGCAAGCATTCGCCTTCAACCAAGGGGTATTATTGTTTGTGATGGGTTATTGAAATTTAAAACATGCAATTAATGTTTTAAATTGATACTCGTTGAACGGAAAAGTAAGTAATCGTAGCTTTGAGTTCAATGGCCGTTTAGACAAAAATCATGTTTAAATTAACAAGAAATATAATCTGCCAAACAAGTGAGTGTAACGTTCAATGCAATGCGAATTTGGAAGTGAATTTGGATTAAATATCCGCTTGGGTGTCAAAACAAAAAACCAAACACACTCTTAACTTTTAGTTTCTTTTAGGTTATTTTGGAAGTGAATTTGGATTAAATATGGATCCAGAAAGCTAAGCAAACACGCAAAACATCTCCAAAGAAATACTTGGAGAGAGAAAAAAATTAGTAAGTAAACAATAAGGAATTTTAATGATACAACATACAATATGAAGAGAATGAAAAATGGCACACGCCATATTTTGCTTCTTCCCATTTTACTCGGAGGAATAAAAAGGTTTGATAAAGGGAGGAGAAGCATCAAAAATAGATGCCTGCTCTTTCATGGATAAACCGAATCTGGCAAACGAGTCAGCATACTCGTCCGCTCTGCAAAGGAAGTATAAGTGATTAGTAGCAGAGGTCAGAGCTTGCAACTCAGCACAGAGAGGGAAACAATGCTGCAGCGATCTAGATGTACATGTAGATCTAGATGTAGGGCCAGAGCCTCGTCAAACGACACCGTCTCGTCTACGACCTCCTCTCCGAGGAGCTCCAGAGCGGCCTCCACGCCCTCTCCATCGTCGCCAAAACGCCCCACGAAACAAACCCTTCTAATTGACGTGTTGGGAGTGTCAAAGTTCGAAGCTTTTCGGCTGTGATTGCCGAAATCTTTGGTCTTCAGTTTGTTTGGAATGTGCTTGTCTTAGAATATGAGTTTGGAGCTAATTCAATTCCAAAAATTAGTTCATTGGGTGATGGATGTCTCCCACTTAGCTCATTGGGTGATGGATGTCTCCCACTTGTATACTCTATATGACCACTATCTTTAGCCGACATGAAACTTGGGTTTTTTTTCCATTTGTTTGCTCTGTGAATGGAACCTTAATCTTCTTATGTGGCTGTGTGGTCCGTAGAATGTGAGATGTTTTACGATTATTTGTTACTTTCATCCTACTTATTTAATATGCTTGTGTACATTTACTTATTGGATGCGCATAACAAATTCAGTTATCTTATTTCATAACTTTCCTGGTGTCTACTTGACAATTCCCTTAATCTTTAGTTTTCACAGTCATTTAATTAAGACTCTTGCATTTAGATGTGCATGTATAATGTATTGATAATGATGGCAAACTATTTTTTTCTCTGAAATAATTCGATATATCTGGATTTAATTTTGTCATTAGCTTGTAATGTCAAAGGTGACTCCCAACACTGGCAAATGTGAAAGGCTTCTCATATTGAATTGCCTTTTAGAATCTTTTATTCGAGGGTGGTTTCACCTTAATGAGTTTTATGGGTTAGGGGTGATGGTAGTCAATTTTGGCCTTTTGTCTTGGATGCTTTTGATGAGTTTCCACAATTTCATGCATTGTTGTCAAACTCAAATGTTAACTCCTAAAATCGTCTGAGTTTAAGAGGTTACCTCTCCAAATTGCACTCGCTTGTTTCTGAAATCGTTTCTTGGTGGGATTGCTTTGGGCGGGGATCATTCAAAATAGTCAAAATCGTGAACTCGGGTCTGATTTCATGAATTCATCTCTGCACTTGATTCACAGCAAATGAATGTTGAGTTGTGGCTGGACCCAGACAATTAGGTCTCAGCTCTCATATTTTCTCAAACTTGATTAGGGCTCAACTTTCTCACAAAACAGAGTCCACATTCTGCTGTGTTGAAGTTGCCGCTCCCTCACTTTTTCTCTCACATGTCTCTTCTCCTGTGTTGTTGTGTCTCTCCCTTGGCTGTGTTGAAGTCACCTCTTGTGTCACCCTTCACACCTTCCTCTGCCATTTGCAACAGGTTAAAGCTCCTTCCTCTGTCGCAGCGACCCATTCAGCTCATCCACTCAATAGTTTTTCTGAAGATAATTAGTTTTTCTTATTATGTGTAGAATAAAGTAAATCTGAGGAGCTTCTGTCAAACTTTTTGATATTTTGTGGACAGTTTTTCCAAAAGTGATTTCAGGATTGTTCTTTGTTGCTTCTCTCACTCACTAACTCACACAAAATAGAAAGGCATCAGGAACAAAACAATGTTAGCAATATGACTAAAGGGAGGATGGAAGCTATCAATCAACTTTTTCTTAAACGTACTTGTGTGGATGTTTTATGCCAAAACATTTTGGGTGTTTGGTTTTCTTCCTACAATTAATTGGGTAGATTGCTGCATGTCACTGCCAAATCTCTGTTTTAAATCTTGTAATGATTAGTCTCGCCGATTTATTTTTAACTGCTATTGCATATTCCTGTTATAAAAAAAAAAAAAAAAAAAAAAACTGCTATTGCATATTGACTTTTATTTTACCAACCCTTTCAGTTCCATTCATTTTTGCTGGGAGGATGTTCACTGGATTTGAAGCATAAAAGTATCAACTATAAAGAAGATGGCAAATCCTCATATAAATGGGGGAGAACAGCAAAATTGTATTTCATTGTTTGGATTTTTTGTGGAATTGATTGAATTATCGAACAGATAACAATTATAATTACAATAATATAAAATTTTTCGACCTTGATTTTGCATTTGCTGCACCATCTTTCTCTATAAGCCACATAAACATTATATTTGGATTAAATTTTGGATATCACGCTTTCACATGTAGAAGTAACTTTTTTAATTTCTAATCAAAATATAGTTTGAAATTCGAAATTATCTACCAAGCTAACGATTTTATTTGTGGATAAAACACACCTCGTATTATGGTTAAATTAAAATCCAGAGATGCTTATAAGTGTTCAACTGAGCTTAAGTACCCATGAGCCAATGACCTATGATCATCCACTAACACAATCTTACAGGGTCTCGAAATGAATACCTCCCATCTACTGGCTGAATGTAGAACATAGACAAACATATACCTGCAGGCACAAATACTAAAAGAAATATATATGCATAATCACATCTACGAGAGTTGAGTTTAGTGGAAAGGAAATTATCTCAAACCAACATGTATCTATGGTTCCAGTTAATTTCTACAACTCAGTTTTTTCAATTTATGATACGTATCATGCAAAGATTGATTGGAATTATATACTTGAACCATGTAATAATTTATACTAAAGGAAAAGACTCATTTCTCACCTGAGCCAAGGACCAAATCCTATTAAAAGAAATGTCTTTATTTAACATTTTATTGCAGGCATGTGTAGATAAATTTCTCTAGAAGTATTTCTAAAAGAAGAAAATAAGATGAGTTTTTTCAAAAGCAAAAGTTAGCTCTCCATTAACTAATTTTTAAAAATTCACTAATATAGTTTTTCTAAAAGATGAGAGGATATATACAAAGTAGCTAATGAAAAACTAATTTTACCTTATGAAAAAACTCATTTTATTTTTTTCTTCTGACTTTTTTCTTCTAGAAGTGCTTCTAGATAAGCTTACACCCAAACAAACCCTTAGATAAATGCTACAAGGCATGTTACATAACTTCTGTGTAACCACCCACAATACATGTCCAGAGATCTCAAGATAACCATTACATGTAGTTAAATTGAATGCAATTAAGTGTACATAGCTTGGCGCTTGACCTAAGGAAACACATATTACACTTTTATATTTGAGTGCTTTTGAGCTAGGTCTCAAAATCCTATACATGATCTAATTATAGGGAGACACCCAAATGGACAAGATTTTCCTAATCTCATTAAACACCCAATCACTTGTGAACCCTAACATGCACACCCCTTTCTTTTTCCAATTACAACATGCATAACACCTTCTCACCTTTTCCTCTTGTTGTACCTCTTTTCCATTGATGTTGTCAAACCCCTCCCTTTCTTCTCATCTTGCAAAATTGTCCCTTTTTCTATGTTGTTGCCTACGACCACCCTAGCATGCACATCCCTTTCCCTTTCCAATTATAACATGCAAAGCACCTCCTCACCTTGTCCTCTTGTATTACCTTTTTTCCATTTATGATGTGAAACCCCTCCCTTTCTTCTTCGTATCTTCTTGCAAAATTTTCCCATTTTCTATGTCGTAGCCTAGCAACCACAACCTATCCCTGTCGTTGAAGATGTCATTGCAAGTAAGTTGTTTTGCCTCATCTTCTTTTCATTATTTTGTTGTTGCTTGAATAAACCAATTTGGAAAATAGGGGTTG
The DNA here is from genome assembly GCA_007407185.1 of Glycine tomentella. Taxonomy (NCBI): domain Eukaryota; kingdom Viridiplantae; phylum Streptophyta; class Magnoliopsida; order Fabales; family Fabaceae; genus Glycine; species Glycine tomentella. The sequence continues at coordinate 240,449 of PYAF01005834.1, read as the reverse complement.
TCTGCAACAGGTGTTTCATGAGTGTATGAGGTATTCTATAAATGTATTAAGAATACCTATTTTGGAATGCCCATTACACTTACAAAAACACCTTTTCTTGAAGTATGCTGGGTAATCTGGAAATGTATTCCAATATACTTGTTCCAGAATATTACATTCCAAAACAAGTATTTTGGAATACATTTTTGGATTACCAATAATGTTCTAGAATTGAAATTTTAAGATAATTAATTTGGATTTTTTATTATGATTGTGTTCAATCTTTTAGATAATACATGTGGTGGGGAGGCTTTGAGGGAGGTACTATGTAGAGATTTGATGTAGGTGCGTTGGGAGGTTATAGTTTAAGGGAAACAAGGTTTACATGAACTTACAAGAAGAAAGGGCAATTTTGGAATATTTCAAAATTAGGAAGTGTAAAAAGGTATTACCTAATGATGCAAGGCTTCACAATTTTTTTTAGTGGGAAATTAAACAAAAATAAAAGGTTAATTATGTTTTTTTCCCTAAACTTCTTCGAGTTTTTACTATCAATTCCTAAACAAAAAATTAACCATCTTAGTCCGTGATCTTTTGTTCGTTAACGATTCTAGTCCTTGTCATCAAAAGCTCGCATTAAATAATGAGGTACATAAATTTTATTATTATTTAATTATATTTTACGGCGATTAATTTTTGGGTGGTTAACAATCTTGACTGAAAGTATATTCAACAATTTTTAGTAGTTTAAAATGGTCAAAATTTTCTTTTCCCTATACAGAGTTGCACAGGGCTTTTCCATCCCCATATTTCAGCCACAGAAATTTTAGATCTACCATTATCATTCATCCACAATCGCACCCACCCTTTTCTTAGCAAAAACAACAAATCATTCTCTCCATCTCTTATCTCTAACCCATTGACATCAACTTCACACACAGATTGTCTCATCTAATATTGGGGGAAAAAAAATAAAATATGGATTTGGTTGGGTTTTTTCAAAATTAAAGCGTACTAATTTGTCCAATTAGTAATTATAATAGTAAGTTCAAGTGTCGAGTCCACAAAAACTTTGGCTGACTCGGAGTTTGTATATTTTTAATTTTAAATAGATAATTGACTAAATTCGGTATTTGTCTAATAATGATGTGAAAAATGTAAAATTCAACATTAATAAAGATAATTAAGCAGAACACATAAAAGAGACAAAACATGTGTTGCTTGGGGTGTTAATTGCCGGTTGATGCATGATTTCATGGATATGTTAGATGTTTGACATACCGAAACTACTCTTGATACAATGTTGGAAGTTTTTCACCATTTAATGTTATTACTATTATTATCTTCATCCGTTAACCTATCCTATTCTAATCTCTTAAGAACTACATCAAATAATTTGTTTTAAGAATAAAGATACATAACTAAGGCTAAATAATATCATTCTATCTTTAGATATGGATTATTTAGATGTTCTTTTCAAGTTCTTAGGATATAAACATTTTCCAATGAGTAGAGATTAAAGTTAAAAATTTTAAATCTTGCATGAATTAAAATTTTTAAGGAACTAAAATAAAAATATCACATTTATAAGTACCAGAAGGTTCTCTAAAACAACAAAAGGATAAAAGGTTATTTAAACTCAATTTAAAAATACAATTTAATTGGACATTTTTTTTACTTCTGTTCTTTTTTATTTTGG
>PYAF01005834.1:223076-234072 GCA_007407185.1 Glycine tomentella | reverse complement strand
TTACTTTTGAAAGAAGGTTTTCTTGGAGTTTTTCTAACCCGTGTTTGTTTGAGTTTTCCCTCACCTTTTCAAGAAAACACAAACCATCAAACTTCTCAGCAATTATCAATTCATTATAGACAGCTTGAGCAAGTGTTGATTTTCCTATCCCGCCCATTCCATAAATCCCTACCATGTGGGCACCATCATCAGATCCAGCTTCGAAAAGTTTCCTTACGTCTGACACTCGTGACTCTAGTCCAACTTGGTAATCCGCAACAGGTAAAGGACGACAAAGATTAATCACCCCAGAGACCTGCTCAACAATCTTCTCAATAAACTTGTATTCATATTCATCTCTGTTTCAAACAAAACAAGTTTTAACAAGTTAAAACTAAAAGCCTTGCATGTATCCAAGTCTTGATACGTCTATTGTCAAGGTCAACAAGCATTTATTTTTCTTTAGATTTAATGTCAAATAATCAGACAAGTAAAAGTTAATCCAACAAAAACTGTAAAGTAAAAAGATTAGTATGGTTGTATACCCGTCTTCTTTGAAATGATAGCCAGACAAGTCAGCTACTTGCTCCAGAGCCATCTTCCATTTTTTTAACTTCTCCGGGTCATCCTGGAACCTCGTCTCATGCTTTGCCAATGCTTGTCCATAACTACCTTTTTGTCGTCTCACATCAGAAGGATCCACCTTATAAAAGACAGGTATAACCAACAACTGCTTCCTCTGGTCACAGTGAAGGATGGTTGCAAGTTCATCTAAACAAAAAGAGGAAGAAGCATAGTGTTGAGAGAGCACAGTAATGGCAACTCTGGACTCTTGAATTGCATTCGTAAGTGCTGGTTTTATTTCCTCGCCTCCCTGAAGCTCCCTATCATCAATGAAAGTGTGGATTCCCTTGCTACCAAGAGCTCTGTAGAGATGGCCAGTAAAACCATAACGTGTGTCTTTCCCTCTGAAGCTGAGGAACACATCGTAATTGAAGGAAGAGGAAGGTGATCTCAAAGCCATGATAAGAAATCTTAGTATGAATGTGGATTCTCCAAAATCAAAATCGAATAAATATGAAAGTGATAAGTGTTAATAACACTCAGTACCAAGCATATATATTATTACATTTACATGGACATACCAACTTTATGGAAAATCTCTCTCTGTTTCGTCTCTCTTTCTTAGAAGTGAAAACCTTTGACTGTGCCTAACCCGTGGTATACGTTCTACACCACACAAACAACCATAAAGAAAGATTCCTTCACAATAATTTCTATAAAATAAACTGTGTTACAAAAAATACTTTTTTTTTTGTAATGAATCATTACAAATTAATAAAGTATATTGTCAATTTTTATAATTGGCACTATATTTAAAATAATTGACTATTTATAATGGTACATCCCCCCAAAAAGTTAATTGTTAGCAATAAAAAAAATACTAGTGAATGTTAACTAAAAAATAAGCTGATAAGTTTTATTCATGAACTTCAACAAATTTGTTGTTACATTCTTTTATCTAAAAAGTATCCTTGCCCCTAAAATTAATCATATCTAAATATATAATAAGTTGTTTTACTCTAAGTTAGATGAATTTAAATTTTTTAATTAGTAGATTCATGTATTCTAAAAGTAATATTTAATTATCATTACATATATTTGTATTATAAATATTGTATCAAAAATTAATTTTATTTCAGAATGATAAAAGAAATGAACTGTTTAAGAAATTATTTTGGTGATAAAGTTATTTCCAATGATGACATTAGTTTTTTTAGAATATTCTTTGAATGTGGAATATTAATTTTTCGAGACAGAATCCTATTTATATAATCCAAAATATATTGTTTGAAAAAATGATTGGTGTTTTGGTCCCAAATCAAACTTTGATACAAATAAATATGGCCTAGTCCATTAAATTGTTAAACCTATCAATCAAATATTAATTAATTTAAATATATTAAAGAAATTTTATTTTCTCAAATTTACCCTTTGTACTCATCATTGGCAAGCCGCGTTTCCATCCCTTCGTTCGCTGTCTTCCCTCGTAAATCCAAAAGTAGCCAACGAGATTAGTTTATACTGGACTAAGACTTTGCATTTTTGTACCAGTCTCGGTCGGAAAGAATCATCCATTATCAAATATATATCCTATTGCACTTGGGTTTTAGATCCTTATCTCCCACCACCCTCCATAAACAAGTTCCTCTACCTAAGAATATCAATCAATTCCAATACTAAATAAATGTTACACTTTTGATTGCAATGCTTGAAGCCTCTTTTTTTTTTTTTTTTTGCCTGAAAAAAAAACATGATCGTAATGTATTTAATTTAGTTAAAATACTTTTTTCTCTTAATTATAAGACTCTTTTTAAAAATTTATGTCTTTTTATAAAACAATTTTCTAATTTCTAAATACATTAGTTGTTTTTTCTCTAAATATAATTACTTAATTATTTTTTCTTTAAACCTAGAAACATTTTAAAAAGTTGAAATTTATTAATAGTTAGTTGACAGGGGTCCAAATTTAATTGGGACGGGCAATTTTTCTGCTATTCTGTTCAGTGCTTATAGCATTTCTCCAAAACCTCGAGACTGGCCAAAGTGGTTGCATTGGAGTGAGTATTGGTTTAACTCAAACTTTAATGTTTCCACTAAAATGATTTCTTTCAAAGTTTTGTATGGGAGGGACCCTCGAATACTCATCAAAGGGGACATCCCCGGTGAAAGAATTGGATAGACTGTCTAAAAAAAGAAATGGAATGTTAAATTAATTTTTTTTTTTTGGAAAATATGTAAGTATTCTATTAACCAAAAACTGATTTACAAGTACACAGGGTATCCCCTGGACATTCAAAACGCCATGGAGGCTAACCAGAGACATGCGTTGCTAAACAACCAAATGCACACAACTGGAAAAATAATCCAGAAAAACAATAAGCAAAAACATTTGCTAATACAATTGAGTCAGATGAGCGTATCTATAGATCTTAAACTTGATTCTATCAACCAGTTCTGTCATATTAAAGATGTGCTGATCAAAAAGGATGGTGTTCCTGCAGCTCCAAATACAGTAAACAGTGGTAGATAATGCTAGACAGCGCATTTTGCCTTGCGAACCCGAGATAGCTCTGAAATGGACCATTGTATTCAACACACCCTGCAAAGAAATATTTTTCCTAGGAAAAGTAATCCAATCTCTAATATGTGCCCACACTTTAAGCGTAAAACGGCATTTAAAGAACAAGTGGTCTGTGGATTCGTCTTCCTGATTACAAAAGCAGCAAAGAGACCCTTTATTGAGAAAGGGAGCACGGTCAAGGGTTAGAAGTTTTCTTCTGGCTGCCAACCAAAGAATAAAGGATTCCCTAGGTGGGTTGGAGGACTTCCACACCACTTTGGTCCAGAATTTGTTTGTCTGGTTGTGCCTGAAAAAATTGTAGGCAGCATCAGCTTTAAAGCCACCACACTGTGTCCAAGAGGTCAATAGGGTAGCTGCCTGATCCGAACTTCCCTCTTTAGCCACCATCAGGTCCCTTATTTCACACAACCTTTTGATCAAGGGTGAGTCAGATTTCTTGCAGGTATAATCCCAAGCAGAACCATCTTTGAAATAGAAATGGTGAACCCAGCGAACCCACAGAGTCTCCTTATTAGAAGCAATTTCCCATAACACTTTGGTTAAAAGAGCTCGATTCCAATCTTTCAAGCTATGCAGCCCCAACCCCCCTTCTTTTTTAGGAGTGCAAACTGTTTTCCAAGCAATGAGAGCTTTCTTCCTCCCCAACTCACCTTTACCCCACAAAAAATTCCTACAATAGGCATCAATCCTATCCGTGACAGCCACCGGTAATGGAAACAAGGCTAACCAGAAGTTAACAATTCCTCCAATCACCCCTCTGATCAACTCCAGTGGTCCCGCATATGACAAGGATTTGGCATGCCATCTCTGAACATAGCATCCAATCCTCTGCAGAAGGGGAGAGTAGTGACAGACGTTCAGTCTAGATGCCATCAAAGGAATCCCCAGATAGCGGATAGGGAATTTTCCCACCTGAAAACCCGTAAGGTGGAGAAAAGAATCCAAAGTTTCAGTATCCACACCCGAAGTAAAAATAGCTGATTTTTCTACACTAATGGAAAGACCCGAAAGCTTGCAGAACCAAATCAGCTTGTTATGAAGGGTAGCCACTGAAGAGTAGTCTCCTCTAGAAAAAAGCATGAGATCATCCGCAAACGCCAAATGAGTAATATTGGTAGCTGCACATGCCGGATGGAAATTAAACAGCATGCTATTTTTGAGCATATTTAGCTGTCTAGATAGACACTCCAGGCATATGACGAACAAATAAGGTGATAGGGGATCACCCTGTCTTAATCCTCTTTTCCCAGTAAAATGGCCATAGATTCTACCATTTACCGAGATGCTGAAAGAAGAAGTGGTAACACACTCCATAATCCTATTAGAAAACAGTCTCGGAAATCCCAAAGCATCCAGCATACCTCGAAGGAAATCCCAGGAAATGGTATCATAAGCTTTGTGCAGGTCCACGTTAAGCATGCATCTGGGAGAGTTCCTCTTACGGGAATATTTTCTGACAAGTTCTTGGACTAGAAAAATATTATCCGCCATGTTTCTGGACTTAATAAAGGCTACCTGGGCCGGATCAATAATGGTAACAAGGACCGGCGTAAGTCTGTTGGCTATGACTTTGGATATAATTTTGTACAGGACATTACAGCACGAGATAGGTCTGAATTGCGTAACCTTGCTAGCATTATCAGACTTCGGAATTAAGGCAATAACTGCATGATTCACCTGTTTCAGCAACCTGCCCGATTTGAAAAAATCCTGCACAGCCTTGATAATATCATCACCAATCACTGGCCAGGCTTTTTTAAAGAAACAGGCATTATACCCATCTGGACCTGGGGACTTGTTGATGTTCATATCCGCCACTATCCGCCACACTTCCTCTGCTGTAACAGGTTTGATAAGGTCATGGAACATGTCTATAGGAACTTTATTACCTGTAAGAGTGATCTCGGAAGTTGGACTTGCAGAATGATAGGAGGTTCCAAGCAGAGAGGTGAAAAAATCTACAAACTCAGAACCAATCTCTTCCTGAGAAGTGGTGCTGGTTCCATTGTCTCTGATTATTGCAGGGATAAACCGGGCATTTCTCTCCTTATTAATGAGGGAGTAAAAGAACTTCGAATTTCTATCAGCTTCTACTATGTATTTGTTTTTAGTTAGCTGAGCAATTTTCCTAGATTCTGCCACACGAAGTTGTAGAGTTTTAGCTCTGGAAGCAGCCACTTCTATAAACAGATTTTGATTATTAGGGGAATTCTGTGCTTGCATCAGTTTCCTGAAATAATCTTCTTCTGCAGTATCAATTCTAGATGCCATATCACCAAACTGACTATGATACAAATCCTTCATGATCGGCTTCAACAACTTCAACTTCTTACAAATTTGGAACATCTTACTACCAGCAACATGTGTTGACCAGATGGCACCCACTGCATTAAGGAATTCTTTGCTCTCCACCGTTGCATTGTTGAACCTGAACATGGTTTTGCCCTTGGACCTAGCTGGAGATAAATGAACAACAAGTGGAGCATGGTCAGATATTGACATGAAGTCCTCCACCATGACATAGGAAGCATTAAAGGAAGCCAACCACTGATCGTTACACAAAGCTCGGTCAATCCTGCTCCATATTTTGCCATTCGTCCAAGAGAACTGATTCCCAACAGTTTTTAATTGTTGAAACCCAAGGTCTGAGCAGCAAGCGTTAAAATCAGCTGATTCGTAATCAGTAACGGCCGAACCATTCTTCCTATCCTCCAGACTCCTAACTGAATTAAAATCCCCAATAACCAGCCACGGTCCAACCACTGCATTTACTAATTGCTCTAAACCAGCCCACATGTTTCTTCTTTCGGAAATGGAATGAAGGCCATACATAAAAGATGCTGACCCCATTACGTTGGAAACTTTGCTCGCAAAATTACAATGAATAAATTGGGGATTGATAATTATGTCCGACACTATAACTCTATCATCTTTCCACATAAGTAGAATTCTGCCATTTCTATGATGGTCAAAGTTGTGAACAAAAGACCACCCAAGGAATTTCTTCCTCATCAGGGACTCAAAAACATAATGAATCAGCAAGTCAATAAGAACAGAAGGGAGGTTGAATTCCAAGTGGGGGGATATGGTCTACTTCCTCGAAATTAATAGACTAAAGTGTACGCGGACATATCGTACATTAGCTCTGTCTTGAGCTTGCAACTCAAGACACAGAGGGAAACATACGGAAGTTATTAGATCATTCCTTTATTTAGTAATTAAATCTTCCTAAATCTTTTCTTTTTTAAATCCCTTATCACATTTACAAATATACATACGGAAGTTATTAGAAAATTGAGTTTTATCTTTCTCTTTATTATACCAAAAATGGATACTTAAATTGATAATATATTATTACATCTTCTTAAAAATTGTTGTTGCATTATAAAATAAAAATATATCAAGTTTTCAAATTTTTTTATTAAAATATGTACATATAAAAATACATTTGAATTTAGAAATAAAAATGAACGCATTTATGGGTTTAATGTTGGTTGTTGAGAGGGTAATGCCGGAAGAAGTTGTTAAAATTAAAAAATCTTACCCCTCTAACTAATCCAATGAACGTTGATGGAGAAGTAGCCGAATGCTATTTTCAGTTGAACGTTTTCGTGCCCAATTCACTTTCAGTTGAACTCTCGTTTGCAATTGGCAAACATAAATATACCCAGTTCGATGCAACATCAATGATCATTTAGAGACCCAAACGAAAAAATAAATAGTTTTACAATGTATTAAAAAAAATAAGTGAATTGGAGCAAACATGAAAATTAAAGATACAAAATATTAAAAAAAAATTAGTAAGTAAACAATAAGAAACTTGAATGATACAACATAACAATATAAAAAGAATGAAAAATGGCACAGACCATATTTTATTCATTTCATAAGGAATGAACAATTTATCTCTATTTTTCTTTTTACCATTCATCCCCAAAAAAAAGGTTTGCAAAAGGGGGGACAAGCATCAAAAATAGACGCCTGCTCTTTCATGGATAAACCGAATTCGGCAAACGATTCAGCAGCCGTGTCGCTCTCTTCCCACATCCAAGGGAAGTATGTAGCAGAGGTCAGAGCTCGCAACTCAGGACAGAGAGGGAAACAATGCTGCAGCGATCTAGATGTAGATGTAGATGCAGATGTAGATGTAGATGCAGATGTAGATGCAGATGTAGATGTAGGGCATCCATCTAACACAAACTCAATAGCTGTCTCCGACCCGGATTGGACACCAATTTTACCAAAATCATGCTGGAGCCTTGCAATCTTAGGACTGATTCGAATGCTATCCTGCCTTAGAATATGACGATAAACAGCCCAAATATCATACTGCCTTGCAATCTTCATACCATGATAAATACCCCATATTTCAGCCTCATCTTTTGATGAACATTCCCCCACCTTAACCGAATACCCAAGCACGAATCTATAACCCCTGTCTATGAATATACCTCCGCATGCAGCAGTACCAGAAGAGGGATCAAAGGCACCACTCACTTTTAGACTCAATAACCAATCCTCACAATGTTCGAGACTACTCCACTTCAAGAGATTCCTCGTCATCAAATTGTGAGAAGCTTGGGCTCTCATAAAATCTTTATAACGCCTATAGACAAGATACTGGATACCGAAAAAGCCACCGTAATTATCATGACGGAATACATGGAAATTGCGGAATTCCCACAATAGTTCCACTGCAATCCCAAAAAAAGTTGGCCAAAAAACAGCTGCCTCTGAAAAAGATAAATTTGTTTCCAGCCACACTGTGACACCAACTTCAAAAAACATTGGCTGTAATGGCACAGGTAACACATTTCTCCAAGACGCAGCCACATCTGGACAATCACGAAGAGCATGCAGACATGTCTCCTCCAACATGCCACATCGCCGACAATAGGAGTCCATAGAAATATGCCTATGTCTCATTAAAGCTCCCTCTGCAGCATTCCACAGAAGATTTCTAATTCTTTCAGGGCCAACCCACCTCGATATCCTGCAAAACAACCTACTATATCTTCTCTTCAGTCACACCACGTCTACCAACCATCTCATATGTTGACTTTATATTTATAATATTGGTATTTTTTACTTTATTACAATTTAAAAGTATAATTTTCATATATAACATAATTATGAAACTTGCTTGTCTACATACCTATGCTTTTTAATGAGTGGTTGTGATTCAGAACTGTTGAGATCATGGTCTAATATTCTCTTGCCATAAGGATCATCATATCGAATATCATCCTGTCTGAATACATGGATTACAATTTAACAGTATAATTTTCATATATAAGATGATTATGAAACTTCTTATCCACATACCTATGCTTTTTAATGTGTGGTTGTGATTCAGAATTGTTGAGAGCATGGTCTAATTTTCTCTTGCCATCAGGATCATCATATCGAACATCATCCTGTCTGAATACATGGATTACAATTTTTAACAGTATAATTTTCATATATAAGATGATTATGAAACTTGCTTATCCACATACCTATGCTTTTTAATGTGTGGTTGTGATTCAGAATTGTTGAGATCATGGTCTAATTTTCTCTTGCCATAAGGATCATCATATCGAATATCATCCTGTCTCAATACATGGATTCCGGTTGCTTTAACCAGTGAGGTCTCCATCACACCTGCGTATGTAATTTCCACATGGTTCCATTCCTTTTCTAAAGCCACTTCAAATGGATCATCAACACCACGCCTACATCTTGGTCCTAGGTCAAGTAGATATGTATAATACAATTTCACCTTTTCTACGCTAGTGTGACCATAGGATATTTCATGAAGTTTGCCATTGAAGAACACCTTGGGCATGGGATAACCAAATTCAAATCGATCTATGCATTCTACACGTGCTATAAGAAGACAAAGAACATTGTCAGGGAATTCATTACGAAACCAGAAACAACTTGAAGGTCCCCTACTTTTCTGTTTGAACCACTCTGGAATAGTTGCTCCTGGAAACCGAAACCTAGTTTGTCCAGCCTCATGCAATTCCTGTTAGTCATATTTCATAAAGATGTCATAAGTTAACTAACATCAAGTGTGTAATATATTATCAAATCATATACGATAAAAACAAGACAATACCTGACTTGACAACATGCTTGAACTCGAGGAAGACAAGGATATACATTTTCTTGCCTTGAAATCTTTTAAGTTTGGTGGAACCCCCCTAATTTCCTGAAGATGCAAGCAATCACTCACATCAAGGCTTCTTAAAAATTTCAATTCTTTGATGCATTCAGGAAGGAATGTGAAGTTATTGTCCGTTAGGCATAAAGTTTCCATATGACCAAGCTGCATGAAACCTGTTGAAAAGAAATTATCATACAGGTTGCAACCATTGGCAATGAATACATGTACATTTGAACATACTCTTGAGCCCACTTTTTCTTCACCCTTTTCTGATTTAACCCATTGCCACCCCTTGCAATTTCTAGCGCTCACAATAGACAGTTCAGGCATCACGACAATGCTACTTGGAAAGCAACCAATTTCACAATTATCCAGGTCTAAACTTCCGAGTCCAACAAGATTTTGAAATGAAACTGGCAATTCTTTTAGGGTAAGGTTATGCAAACAAAGTCCCCGTAAGTTTTTCATCTCTCCTAATATTTCTGGAAAGTTCTCAAGACTGATACAATCTGAAAGTTTAAGAATTCGAAGAGAGGTCAAGTTGAGAGGTGGAAATGTGGTAAGCTTGCTGCAATACGTGGCACTCAAGATTTCAAGTTTATTTAGTAAACCAATTGAGGGGTGAACTGTAATTAAACTCCCACACCGATTAAATGAAAGTTCCTTCAAATTTGGGAGACCAGATACGTCAGGTATCTCTGTTAAAAATCCACACGCGTTTAAATTCAAAACCGTTAGATTCCTGAACTTCTGCAAAAAAAAAAAATAAAGGAAAAAAAAACTAAATGAATAAATTTAAAGTGAATTTATTAATTAACAAGATGAAGAAAATATACTTCTTAAACTTGCCTTCCGTGAGCCATCGAGCCCAAATGACGTAATGCAACTGTGAGGTAACTTGCATATGACAAGTTCCTTAGGATTAAAATTAGATGGTAAACAATTAGAAGGATACCGGTGCCACTCCAGTACTCTTAAACTTTCTGGAAAATAATTGGGACCTTTGGAAAATTTACCATTTCTAATAATGAGTATTTTAAGGTTTTTCATCTTTTTGAAGGCATTTCCATCCCATTCTATTGTTGCTTCTTCCTCGGATAAGGAGAAATCCAGACATATGATTTCAATTTTTCTAGATCCCTGTTAATGAAAAAAGGTACAAATCAACCACAATACAAGATATATGTAAGACATCAATTCACCTGTTTAAAGAAATTTACAAATTGTCATGAAAAACTTCACTATGATGTAAAGATAAGATAGACAAAAATAAAAAAGATCAAGATAAGAAACCATACTCTCACTTACCGAGTTGTATTCTAAAACTTGAATTATATCTTTTGTTAACCATAATCTCCTTCGCTTCCCTGGCTCTTTTGACGATTCTTGTTGGTCAATTCCCCTGCCCATGTCATGAATCAAGTCATGCATGTTAACTACACCATCCCCTCTAACCTTTATTAGAGATTTTTCAACCAACACCCGAATATTATGTTTCATGCAGTCATCATAAAGACAAGGAAGTATATGTTCAACCTCTTGCAATTTACGTCCTTTGAAACAAAAAGCAATGTCAAGAAAAACACTTTTCTGCTCTTCCTTCAAAGCATCAAAACTTACTTTAAGTATCTCTAGAATGTCGTTCTCGGGAATTCTTTTATATTGTTTGATGACAGATTCCCAATTTTCTATAATTCTTCCAGACAAGTCAGAACCTATTA
>PYAF01005834.1:208381-221857 GCA_007407185.1 Glycine tomentella | reverse complement strand
CGTAAGTGCTGGTGTTATTTGCTCTCCTCTTTGAAGCTCCTCATCATCAATGAAAGTTTGGATTCCCTTGCTGTTAAGAGCGTTGTAGAGATGGCCAGTAAAACCATGACGTGTGTCTTCCCCTCTGAAGCTGAGGAACACATCGTAATTGAAGGAAGAGGAAGATGATCCCGAATCCATGATAAGAAATCTTAGTATGAATGTGGATTCTCCAAAATCAAACTTGAATAAATATAAAAGAGATAAGTGTTAATAACACTCAGTACCAAACATATGTATTAACTTTATGGAAAATGTCTCTCTGTTTCGTCTCTCTTTCGTCTCTGTTTCGGCTCTCTTTCTCAGAAGTGAAAACCTTTGACTGTGCATAACCCGTAGTATAAGTTCTACCCCGCACAAACAACCATAAAGAAAGATTCCTTCACATTAATTTCTATAAAATAAACTGTCTTATAAAAAATACTTTTTTTTGTAATAAATCATTACAAATTAATAAAGTATATTGTCAATTTTTATAATTGGCACTATATTTAAAATAATTGACTATTGATAAGGACACATCCCCCCAAAAAATTTAATTGTTAGCAATAAAAAATACTAGTGAATGTTAACTAAAAATTAAGTTGGTAAGTTTTATTCATGAACTTCAAAAATTTGTTGTTACATTTTTTTTTATCCTAAAAAGTATCCTTCCCCCTAAAATTAATCAGATCTAAATATATAATAAGTTGTTTTACTCTAAGTTAGATGAATTTAATTTTTTTATTAGTAGATGCATGTATTCTAAAAGTAATATTTAATTATCATTACATATATTTGTATTATAAATATCGTATCAAAATATTAAAATTGACTTTATTTCTGAATGATAAAAGAAATTGACTATTTAAGAAAATATTCTTGTGATAAATTTATCTCCAGTGATGAATTTAGTTTTCTTTTAGAATATCCTTTGAGTGAGGGATATTAATTTTTCGAGACAGAATCCTCTTTAAGAAATCCAAGGTATATTGTTTGAAAAAAAATGGTTATGTATGTTTTCGTGAAAATAAATTAATCAAAGGTAAATATAAAATTATAGAAAACACGCACAATTAATAATACATAAAAATAAAAATTCATTTTTTAAAAGAAAAAATAAAAAATCATACAACTATGAATCAATGATCTAATTAAGAATGTCTTAATGAACACTTAATAAAGTCACTCTATATAAAAGTCTAAACTTTGAATGGATAGGTGATGTATTAAAGAAACTTTGAATGATAGACAATAATGTTACATGGACATGTAGTTTTTATATTAGGCTGATATAAATTTTAGAAATCAGGATGAAAATGAATTTGTCTGTTAGGGATGTATGGTCTAACTTGTTTAAGACCTAGCATGATCATATTTGTTTATTATAAAAATAAGGATAAATTTTTTTGAAAAACTTGTTTAATAAAAAGGGTCAGTTTAAACTTTAAAAAAGTATGAACTGACCTATTTAATATATATATATATATATATATATATATATATAGTCAATTTAATTCTAACTGAGTCTCAAAAAAATGGAAAACAAAAATATTTTTTAAAAAAATTAAAAAGAAAAGAGAAATGATAAAATGGAAAGAATAAAAAAAAGGGGAAGGAAAAATATTAAAACAGAAAAAAGGAGAAAGAAAATGTAAAAAAAAAAAAAAGACAGTAATAGAAAAAGAAAAAAAGAAAGAAAGATATTAAAAAAAGGAAAAAATATGGAATAGAAGTCTGGGACATTGTTTCTTACATGGATAAGATGAAATCCCCTGGGCCGGATGAGTACAGCGCCCTGTTTTTTAAGAAAGCCTGGCAGATTATTGGAGAGGATATATTTGATGTAGTTGCAGAGTTTTTCTCTTCGGACAAAATGTTGAAGCAAATTAATCATGCTTTTATTGCTTTGATTCCAAAGTGTGAGAATGCCAACAGAGTTAATTTGTATAGGCCTATATCTTACAGTAATATCATCTACAAAATTATAGCTAAGATTCTGGCCAAATAATTGAAGGAAGAGGAAAGTGATCCCAAAGCCATGATAAGAAATCTTAGTATGAATGTGGATTCTCGAAAATCAAACTTGAATAAATATGAAAGTGATAAGTGTTAATTGCAATTACAGTCTCCGTTTTCTTTCGTCTCTCTTTCTCAGAAGTGAATATGTATTAACTTTATGGAAAATGTCTCTCTGTTTCGTCTCTCTTTCTCAGAAGTGAAAACCTTTGACTCTGCATAACCCGTGGCGTACGTTCTACACCGCACAAACAACCATAAAGAAAGATTCCTTCACAATAATTTCTATAAAATAAACTGTCTTACAATCAATCGTTACAAATTAATAAAGTATATTGTCAATTTTTATAATTGGCACTATATTTAAAATAATTGACTATTTATAATGGTACATCCCCCCAAAAAGTTAATTGTTAGCAATAAAAAAAATACCAGTGAATGTTAACTAAAAAGTAAGCTGATAAGTTTTATTCATGAACTTCAAAAAATTTGTTGTTACATTTTTTTATCCTAAAAAGTATCCTTGCCCCTAAAATTAATCATATCTAAATATATAATAAGTCGTTTTACTCTAAGTTAGATGAATTTAATTTTTTTATTAGTAGATGCATGTATTCTTAAAGTAATATTTAATTATCATTACATATATTTGTATTATAAATATTGTATCAAAATATTAAAATTGACTTTATTTTTGAATGATAAAAGAAATTGACCGTTTAAGAAATTATTTTGGTGATAAAGTTATTTCCAGTGATGAAATTAGTTTTTTTTTAGAACATCCTTTGAATGAGGGATATTAATTTTTCCAGACACAGAATCCTCTTTACTCAATCCAAAGTATATTGTTTGAAAAAATGGTTATAAATAACATATGTTTACCTGAAAATAAAATAATCATAGGTAAATATAAAATTATAGAAAACATGCACAATTAATAATAAGTAAAAACAAAAATTCATATAACTACACATCAATGATCTAACTAAGAATATCTTAAAGTTTAATTACGACTTAAAAAAGTCATTTTATATAAAAGTCTAAGCTGTCTAAAACTTGGAGTGGATGGGTGGTGTGTTGAATGATAGACAATAATGTTATGCGGACATATAGTCTTTATATTAGGCGGATTGCGGATTGCGGATTGCGGATTGCCGATATATCACTTTTTCTTCTCTCTTTCTAAGTTGTTTAGTGGATGAATCTTATAAGAGTTTCCAATTAATTAAAGTTCTTAAAAGGTAATTTTTTTATATCAATAAATATTAATTATTAATTTCTTAAATTTTTATTAACAAGAGAGATCAAATTCATAATTTTTAATCATTCAATCAATCTTATATCTCATATTTAAGGTAGAATTATGCTTTTTTTTTCCAATAAAAATTCCTATATATATATATATAGAAGAAAACTTAGTATGATTGTGGATTGCTTGTTAATTGGGTCTCCAGATTCAAACTTTGACTCGTTAAAATATGAAGGTGATAAAAATAAAGTGAACGCGGAATACCAAACAAAACATACATTATTATGGAGTCATGGTCTCATGGACCCATCAAAATAATGTTAATTATTGCACGAAACAACTTAATGGAAAAATCTATATTTTTCTTTCTTTCTCAAAAGCAAAATCTTTGAGTGTGCATGATCAAAGATAAATATTAAATTATAGAATAAAAAAATAAAAAGTCATACAACTATAAATCAATGATAAACAAAATTAAGAGCTTTTTAAAATTTAATTATCATTTAAAAAAGTTGTAATTTAAAAAAAAAAACTTACATGACTTTATAAGTTTTAATTAATTTATTTTCAGTTTGTAAAAATGTAAAGAGTAAAAATATACTCAAAAATTACTCTAATACCTATTCTCCTTTTAGTCATGGATCCAACTCCACAAATCAATCATGTCACTCAAAAATAAAAAACAGTGAAGACGTAAAAACACTTAGTTGGATTATAATAATAAAAATTGGATTATAATAATAAATGATTGACGTGTTGGTCCCATATCAAACTTTGATACAAATAAATATGGCCTGTACAATTAAATTGTTAAACCTGTCAATCAAATATTAGTTAATTTTAATATATTAAAGAAATTTTATTTTCTCAAATATGCTTGACTTTGCATTTTTGTACCGATCTCGGTCGGAAAGAAACATCCATTATCAAATAAATATGCTATTAAGCTTGGTTTTTAGATCCTTATATCCCACCACCCTCCATAAACAAGTTCCTCTACCTAATTTAGTTAAAATACTTTTTTCTCTTAGTTATAAGACTCTTTTTAAAAATTTATTTGTCTTTTTATAAAACATTTTTCTAATTTCTAAATACATTAGTTATTTTTTTCTCTACATATAGTTACTTAGTTATTTTCTCTTTAAACCTAGAAACATTTTAAAAAGTTGAAATTTATTAATAGTTAGTTGACAGGGGTCCAAATTTAATTGGGACGGGCAATTTTCCTGCTATTCTGTTCAGTGCTTGTAGCATTTCTCCAAAACCTCGAGACTGGCCAAACTAGTTGCATTGGAGTGAGTTTTGGTTTAACTCAAACTTTAATGTTTCCACTAAAATGATTTCTTCAAAGTTCTGTATGGGAGGGACCCTCCAATACTCAGTTTAAAAGAGAATATCTTTAAAGAACTAAAATAAAAACATCACGTACATTTTATAAGGACAAAAAGGTTCTTTAAAACAATAAAATGATAAAAGGTAATTTAAACTCAACTTAAAAATAGAATTTAATTGGACTTTTTTTTTTATTCTGTTCTTTTTTATTTTAAGTTTTTTATTATTAAAATTCACTCAAAACAAATTATTTAAGAGAGTAAAAAAAAATGTTAACAATCAGTTATAATTTTATATTTTAACATCATAAAATAATAACAAAGTCCCACTAAACAATTACAAGCACAAAGTATTCATCAACAACCACATAAATGGAGATGAATTAATTTAAATTTATTAAAAATTATAAAATTTTGTGAGATCTACTTCTTATTTAACAAGTTACTTACAATTTTCAAACACTCATCAATTTAAAATTTGATCCTAAAATATTAATTTAGTGTATATTTCACAAATATTTTCAGTTAGTTTTTAATTTGTTTTTAACAACTGAAAATTTTGTGTAACTTTATAAACAGTGTTTGACAAATCTTTTTAGTAAGTTGAAAACAATCTGAGACGCTACCTCATGACAATTTTCAAAATGACAATTTTTTTACATAAGGTATTTATTCTTGCACTATTTATTTTACATTCCACTATTTATATTTGTTCCTATCATTTTTGACAAGTTTATCGAGCTAAGTAGTACAATATTTTTTATTATATTATTTTAACATTACACTTTAATATATTTTAATTATTACGTTAATTGACATAAATTAAAAAAATTAATGTAATATCTACTTAAGATAATTAATTTATTTTATTTTAAACATAATTGAGAATATTTTAATATAAAATATAACATTAACAGTAGAATGCATAATATGAAAAAATATAATAATTAAAACTAAAAAATATAATTAAAATAATTGATCTGTAATTGAAAAGCGGAATGATTTTAAAATTAATTTAAAAAATAAAATTATGACTAACCTAAAATATATATTATCATTTTGTCGATATATATATATATATATTATCAATAAAATAAAATTAGAATTTATATAAAAATATCAAATCTTATATTTTACAATTTGATTGTTCATATTTACTTCAAAACGTTCGTGAACAATCAGATAAACATGGGTTACAACCAATGTATTTGGTATTGTGTCCATTGTCAGTGATCATCCATTATGTTTGAATTTTCTTCAAATTCGATTCAATCCGATCCATTTTTTTTTGTTTGGATTGGATCAGTTTTCGATTTTTTAAAAAATTTAAAAAATAAAATTTATGAGACTTATTTTTATCAAAATAAAAAGTATCTAACATAAACAAATACATTCATTGGACCAAAAATAAACATCATTTTCTAATTTTTATTAGACAAACTCATTCATTGGACAATATAAGGAGCAATATATTGGATTTTTGGTTTTTGAGATATGATGGGGAATAGGCCCAAGTAGATAAAGGGTAAAGTATGGTTTACAATTGGATCGGTTTGAATTAGATCGGTTTTCATCGGTCAATCCGAAAATCGATCCAATCCGGTGAAAATTTTCGGTTTTTTTTTTTTTCGGTTTTCGATTTTTCGGTTTTCGGTTATTTCGATTTTTCGGTTCGGTCATCGCTGTTTGCATTGGTTTAGATCGGTTGATGAACACCCCTAATTGTCATTGGATGTAGATTCTTGAACTGGTATGTGTTTGAATTGCAGTTTAAAAATGTAATTTAATTTTTTAGCTTAAGTTTAGATAAAAGTAAGTTAAATATAATTTGTTTTATATTTAGATATTTTATTGTAAAAGTACTTTAATTTTATCAAAATCAAATTTGTTTGGATAATTTGGATGAAAATTAAGTTAATTATATAATTACTAAATTAAAAATTAAGTTTGAATAGAATTTAAAATATAATACTATGATTTATTTCATTGTTTTTTAATTGAAAGATAATCCAGAAAAATATTCATGAATAAGTTATTCATTTAGTAATTAAATCTTTTTGAATCTCTCTTTTTTAAATCTCTTACTACATTCACAAATATACATAACGGGAAGTTATATTAAAATTTTGTGTTTTATCTCTCTATTTTTAAATCAAAAATGGATACTTAAATTGATAATATATTATTACATCTTGTTAAAAATTGTTGTCGTATTATAAAAGAAAAAATATCAAGTTTGTAAAAAATATTACTAGAATATGTACATATAAAAATACATTTTAATTAATATTAGAAATAAAAATGAAAGCAGTTATGAGTTTAATGCTGGTTGCTGAGGGGGTAATTGTTCGAAGAAGTTGTTGATTTAAAAAAAAAAAAAAAAAAAAAAACCCTTATTATTTCTCTAACAGATTCAACGAAAAGTTGATGGAAAAATAACCACGGCTGTTTCAAATTGAACTTTCGTTCATGCGCAATTCACATTTACTTAAACCCTCGTTTGCAATATAATTGACAAACATCACGGTACTCAATTTAATGCACCTTCAATCATCGACCCAAACGAAAAAACAAACAATTTTACAATGTAAAATATGATAAAAATCTTATAAAATATATAGTATGAGATAAGAAACAAAAAGTTACAGACTTTATTTGAGAAAAGATAAAAATAAAATTTCAAATATATAAATAAAATAATAATAATAGATATATAAGAGAAGTCAAAAAGAAATAATAAATTCCAACACACAAAAACAAAATATATATATATATATATTAAAATAAGAGAATGCATCTATTTATTTTCAAATGAAAATGAAAATAAGTGCATTGATGCAAACATATAAAATTTGTAGATATAGAATATAAAATTTTGATACAATAATAGGAGATTTTATTAAAATGAGGGGAGATGATATATTGGTACACCCTCAAATACATATGGGTCCGGTTCTGCAACCAATTCACTGTAAAAGTCGCATCAATTCCAGCCACCGACAAGTCCCTTCCACTATTCGCCATGGTGGTGGCAAAAACAAGTTGAAGTTTACCATTGCAGGGAAGCATTCGCCTTCAACCAAGGGGTATTATTGTCTGTGATGGGTTATTGAAATTTACGTAAGTTATTTTTTTCTTGTACTATTTATTTTACATTACACTATTTATATTTGTTTCTACCATTTTTGACAGGCTTATCGAGTCTGAGTAATACAATATTATTTATTATATTATTTTTACATTACACTTTAAGATATTTTAACTATTTCGTTAATTGACATAACTAAAATATAGTATCTACTTAAGATTATTAATTTAACTTATTTAAACATAATTGAGAATATTTTAATATATAATATAACGTTAACAGTAGAATGTATAATATGAAAGAATATAATAATTATAACTAAAAAATATAATTAAATAAATGATCTGTAATTGAAAAGTGGAATGATTTTAAAATCAATTAAAATATAAAATTATAACTAAACTAAAATATATATTATCATTCTGTAAATATATATATATTATTAATAAAAAATTAAAAATTATAATTTATATAAAAATATCAAATCCTATATTTTATAATTTGATTGTCGACCAATTTGATTATTCATGTTTATTTCAGAACGTTCATGAATAATCAAAAAAACATGGGTTACAACCAACTTACGGATTTGGTAATGCGTACATTGTGGTTGGACGTAGATTCCTGAACTGGCATGTGTTTGACCGTTTGTAAATTTAAAATGTAATTTAACTTTTTAGTTTAGATAAAAGTAAGTTAAATATAATTTGTTGCATGTTTAGATACTTTATTATAAAAATAAAAATACTTTTATCAAAATTAAACGTGTTTGGATAATTTGGATGAAAAGTAAGTTAATTATATAATTACTAAATTAAACATTAAGTTTGAATAGAATTTAAAATATAATACTATGATTTATTTCATTATTTTTTAATTAAAACATACCACAGAACAATGATTCATACATCAGCTATTTATTTAGTAATTAAAGCTTCCTAAATTTTCCCTTTTTTAAATCCCTTATTACATTCACAAATATACATACGGGAATTTATTAGAAACTTGAGTTTTATCTTTCTCTTTTTTTATACCAAAAATGGATAATTGATAATATATTATTACATCTTGTTAAAAATTGTTGTTGCATTATAAAATAAAAATATATCAAGTTTTCAGAAAAAAATTATTAAAATATTTACATATAAAGATACATTTTAATTAATATTAGAAATAAAAATGAACGCATATATGGGTTTAATGCTGGTTGTTGAGGGGGTAATGCCGGAAGAAGTTGTTGAAAATATATAAAAAAGATAAATAAAAAAGAATCTTACCCCTCTAAATGATCCAATGAACGTTGATGAAGTAGTCAAATGCTGTTTTCAATTGAACGATACTCAGTTCAACTCACATTCAGTTGAACTCTCGTTTGCAATTCGCAAACATAACGATACTCAGTTCGATGCAACATCAATGATCAGTCAGAGACTCAAAGGAAAAAATAAATAGTTTTACAATGTAAAATATGATAAAAATGTTATAAAACAATATGAGATAAGAAACAAAAAGTTACATACTTTATTTGAGAAGATATAAAAGAAATTCAAATCGATATATAAATAAAATTAATAATAAATATGTAAGAAAAGTCAAAAAGAAGGGCCAATCAGAAAAAATAGACGCAGCCTGCTGTTTCATGGATAAACCGAATTTGGCAAACGATTTAGCAGTCTCGTTCTCTCTGCAAAAGAAGTATAAGTGATTTGTAGCATAGGTCAGAGCTTGCAACTCAGGCCCTGCAACCAATCCACTGTGAGAGTCGCAGCAATTCCAGCGACCGACAAGTCCCCTACACTATTCATCACGGTGGTGAAGATGGTTACATGCTAAAGGAGTTGCGTCTAAGGTGGTGGCCAAGGTGGCAAAACAAGTTGAAGTTGATCATTGCAGGGAAAGCATTCGCCTTCAACCAAGGTGTATTATTATTTGTGATGGATTATTGAAATTTAAAGCATGCAATTAATGTTTTAAATTGATACCCGTTGAATAGAAATGTAAGTAATGTTATCTTTGATGAAAACCGTGTTTAGATTAACAAGAAACATAGTCTGCCAAACAAGTGAATGTAATATTCAATGTAGCGCGAATGTCCGTCTAGGTGTCAAAAAAGAAAACCAAACACACCGAAACATCTACAAAGAAATACTTGGAGAGAGAAAAAAAATTAGTAAGTAAACATACAATGTAAAGAGAATCAAAAAATGACAAAGACTATATTCATTTCAAAAGTAATGTACCTCATCCCATCCTTCCAGAAGACCAGGTTTGCAAAAGGAGGGACAAGCAGAAAAAATAGACACAGCCTGCTCTTTCATGGATAAACCGAATTTGGCAAACGATTTAGCAGCCTCGCTCTCTATGCTCTCTTCGCAAAAGAAGTATAAGTGATTAGTAGCAGAGGTCAGAGCTCGCAACTCAGGACAGAGAGGGAAACAATGCTGCAGCGATCTATATGTAGATGTAGGGCATCCATCTAACACAAACTCAATAGCTTTCTGCGACCCCGATTCCACACCAATTTTACCAAAATCATGCTGCCTTGCAATCTGAGGACGGAATCGAATGCTACGCTGCCTTAGAATATGACGATAAACAGCCCAAATACCATACTGCCTTGCAATCTTGATACCATGATAAATACCCCAAATTTCAGCCTCATCTTTTGAGGAACATTCCCCAACCTTAACCGAATACCCAAGCACGAATATCCTACCCCCGTCTATGAATATACCTCCGCATGCAGCAGTACCAGAAGAGGGATCAAATGCACCACTCACTTTTAGCCTCAACAACAATCTCTCATCATGTTCGGGACTCCTCCACTTCAAGAGATTCCTCGTCACTAAATTGTGAGAAGCATGGGCTCTCATAAAATCTTTATAACGCTTAAAGGCAATATACATGATATTACGAGAATCGTAAACATCGTCTTTATAATAGAACACAAGATCATTGCGCAATTCCCACAACAGTTCCATTGCAATCCCAAAAAAAGTTGGCCAAAAAACAGCTGCCTCTGAAAACGATAAATTTGTTTCCAGCCACACTGTTACATCAACATTAAAAAACTTTGGTACTAATTGCTTAGGTAACACACTTCTCCAAAACGCAGCCACTTTTGGACAATCACGAAGAGCATGCAGACATGTCTCCTCCAACACGCGACATCGCCGACAAGAGGAGTCCCTAGAAATACCCCTATATCTCCTTTCGGCATTAGTAATCAAAGCTCCATCTGCAGCATTCCACAGAAGATTTCTAATTCTTTCAGGGCCAACCCACCTCGATAACCTGCAAAACAACCTACTATATCTTCTCTTCAGTCACACCACGTCTAGCAACCATCTCATATGCTGACTTTATATATATAATATTGCTATTTTTTTTACTTTATTACAATTTTAACTGTATAATTTTCATATATAAAAGATGATTATGAAACTTGCTTGTCCACATACCTGTGCTTTTTAATGAGTGGTTGTGATTCAGAACTGTTGAGATCATGGTCTAATATTCTCTTGCCATAAGGATCATCATATCGAATATCATCCTGTCTCAATACATGGATTCCGGTTGCTTTAACCAGTGAGGTCTCTATCATACCTGCGTATGTAATTTCCACATGGTTCCATTCCTTTTCTAAAGCCACTTCAAATAGATCAACATGAAGGCTACAAGCTGATTTTAGGTCAAATAGATATGTATAACACAATTTCACCTTATTTACTCTCATGCGACGAGTGAGAATTTCATGAAGTTTGCCATTGATGAACACCATGGGAATGGGATAATCAAATTCACATCCAATTTGATATTTGGATTCCAGACGTGCTATAAGAAGACAAAGAACATTGTCAGGGAATTCATTACGAAACCAGAAAGAAGTTGAAGGTCCCCTACTTTTCTGTTTGAACCATTCTGGAATAGTTGCTCCTGGAAAACAATACTTAGTTTGTCCAGACTCATGCAATTCCTGTTAGTTATATTTCATAAAGATGTCATAAGTTTATTAACATCAAGTGTGTAATATATTATCAAATCATATACGTTAAAAACAAGACAATACCTGATTTGACAACATGCTTGAACTCGAGGAAGACAAGGATATACATTTTACTGCCCTGAAAACTTTTAAGTTTGGTGGAACCCCCCTAATTTCCTGAAGATGCCAGCAACCACTCACATCAAGACTTCTTAAAAATTGAAATTCTTTGAAGCATTCAGGAAGGAATGTGAAATTATTATTCTCTAGGGATAAAGTTATCATATGATCAAGCTGCATGAAACCTGTTGAAAAGAAATCATCATACAGGTTGCAATATTCGACATTGAATACATGTACATTTGAACATACTCTTGAGCCCACTTTTTCTTCACCCTCTTCTGATTTAACCCATTGCCACCCCTTGCAATTTTTAGCGATCAATGAATGCAGTTTAGGCGTCATGACAATGCTACTTGGAAACCTACCAATATCACATTTATACAGGAATAATACTTCGAGTCCAACAAGATTTTGAAATGAAACTGGCCATTCTTTTATGCGAAGCATGAACAAATGAAGATGCAATAAGTTTTTCATCTCTCCTAATATTTCTGGAAAACTCTCAAGACTCGAACAGAACGAAAGTTCAAGACTTTGAAGAGAGGTCAAGTTGAGAGGTGGAAATGTGGTAAGCTTGCTGCAAGATGTAGCCCTCAATATTTTAAGTTTATTTAGAAAACCAATTGAGGGGTGAACTGTAATTAAACTCCAACAGTCCTCAAACGAAAGTTCCTCCAAATTTGGGAGATCAGATACGTCAGGTATCTCTCTTAAAAATTCAGACTTGTCAAAATTCAAAACCTTTAGATTCCTGAACTTCTGCAAAAAAAAATAAAGGAAAAAACAGAAATAAATGAATAAATTTAAAGTGAATTTATTAATTAACAAGATGAAGAAAATATACTCCTTAAACTTGCCTTCGGAGAGACATGGAACCCAAATGACGTAATGCAACTGTGAGGTAACTTGCATATGACAAGTTCCTTGGGATTAAAATTAGAAGGCAAACAATTAGAAGGATACCGGTGCCATTCCAGTACTCTTAAACTTTCTGGAAAATAATTGGGACCTTCGGAAAATTGACCGCTTCTAATAATGAGTATTCTAAGGTTTTTCATCATTTTGAAGGCGTTTCCATCCCATTCTATTGTTGCTTTTTTCTCGGATAAGGAGAAATCCAGACATATGATTTCAATTTTTCTAGATCCCTGTTAATGAAAAAAGGTACAAATCAACCACAATACAAGATATATGTAAGACATCAATTCACCTGTTTAAAAAAATTTACAAATTGTCATGAAAAACTTGACTATGATGTAAAGATAAGATAGACAAAAAAAAAAGATCAAGATAAGAAACCATACTCTCACTTACCGAGTTATCTTCTAAAACATGAATTATATCTTTTGTTAACCATAATCTCCTTGGCTTCCCTGGCTCTTTTGACGATTCTTGTTGGTCAATTCCCCTGCCCATGTCCTGAATCAAGTCATGCATGTTAACTACACCATCCCAACTAACCTTTATTAGAGATTTTTCAACCAACACCCCAATATTACGTTTCATGCAGTCATCATAAAGACAACGCAGTATATGTTCAACCTCTTGCAAATCACGTCCTTTGAAACAACAAGCAATGTCAAGAAAAACACTTTTCTGTTCTTTCTCCAAACCATCAAAGCTTACTTTAAGTCTCTCTAGAATTTCGTTCTTGGGAATTCTT
>PYAF01005834.1:177663-193081 GCA_007407185.1 Glycine tomentella | reverse complement strand
GAGATTTTTAAAAAAGTATTTGATTTTTTTATTTAAGTCAATTGTTACGATAATAAGCATGATAACATTTAATTAATATTTTTTATTATAAAATAATAGTTTAATTTTTTGTTATAGGACAACTAAGGTTAATAAATTTAAATTACTTTATCAATAATATTATAAATAAAAATATTTTTAGTTATCATAGATATAAAATCATAATTAATTTATACAAAGAAAATTTGTTACAAGAAAGTATTTATTTACTTATTTACAATATCATAATGTAAATTATTTTTATTTTATTTTTTATGATATAAACTACAATTATCATTTACGGAAAATAATTATTATCTAGGCCATCATGGTATAAACAATTGTTGAAAAAAAGTTTTGTAAATGAAGTATTTAACAAAGTTAAATACAAACAATCAACAATATAAATATTTATAGTTTTATTATTTATATTTAATCAAGATTTTGGAATTTTGAAATTTTTAATTTAATCCAATTCTTACAATTCTTCTCCGTCTCTCTCTTTCTCTTCCTTCATCTTCTCCTCTCTTTTTCAACTTTTTGTTTCTTCCTCACAACACCGTCTACAATCTCTTCCACTCCGTCTCTCTCTTTCTCTTATTTGTCGCTCTCTCTTCTTCTCCACCAAATCCTCTCCTCACCAGCTCACCGATCCTCAGCTTCGTCGACCAGCACTCCTCATACATGAGCTTATTAAATTTTCAGCTTTTGAAATTTCAAATTTTAAATTGTAGTTTAGAGGTTTCAACTCTCTCTCTTTCGGCTCACTCCCAAATTTTCTCATTTCTCATTTTCAATCCTGGTGCTTTTCTCCTTCTCCTTCTTTTCCTTTCTATTTTTTTTGTTTTTCAGTGATTTTATTTCTCCGCCACCAATTTCTAACAACATCTCCATTTTCTTCACCTTTCCTGCTTTTGCTACGTTTCTTACAGCATCTCCATTTACACACAAAACTCCACCAAATTCATCCGTAGACCAGAACTAGATTCTTATGAATGGATATTTATGCATTGGTAAGACATTTATATTTTTCACAATTTTTTTTCCATCATGGAATAGGAATCTATAATTTGTTTTTACATTAGTGGTTGTGGTTAATTGTAGTTTCTGCTTGGCTGTGATTTTTTGTTCCTCTTTTATTTGTATTTTTTTTGTTCCTTTTTTTTCATTTTTTAATCAGCTTTTTTTTCTTTCTTGACTACTATTTTGATAGCACTATGCAGACTAGCTAGAGAAATCTTTTTTATACCTTATCATTTCTCTAAAAACAAAACTGCATAGAAAACTTAGAATAACATGGTTTGAAGTAAATCATAGATTATGAACTGCATACATTATATTTATAATAATTATTTAATGTTGTACTCTTTCATCTATTGTGGTTTCTTAAGCAAACAAGTAATACATAATAATAATAATTATTATTAGTGGTCACTTTGCTATAAATGAAGCATTGTATACATGGAAGTTGAATAAAATTTCTATTTTATAAGCTTATACATTAAATCCAGTAAAATTTCATGAGGTGTTTAACAAATGTGTTTTGCTTATGAAGTGTTTGACAAATGTGTTTTGCCAAAGTTAATTATTTTAATGTTTAGTAACAACATCAAAGTTATAACACCATCAAAGTTAATTATTTTAATAAACTAAATCAATAAATTGCATAAATACTATTATTTTACTTATCATATGTATAAAAATTGAAATCATTTAAAAAGATGCGGAAAGTAGCGGAGCAACATAATAACATCTATTTAATATATTTATTATAGTATAGATAATTTAATTCTTTGTTATAATACCATCAAAGTTAATCATTTTAATGAACCAATAATATCACAAATACTATTATTTTACTTATCATATATATCAAATTAAAATCATTTTAAAAAATGCAGAGTGTACCGGAGCAACATATCTATTTAATATATTTGTTATTAAATAATAGTTTGATTCTTTATTATAACAGCATCAAAGTTAATTATTTTAATGAACTAAATTAATAATATCACAAATACTATTATTTTATTTATAATATATATAAAATTAAAATCATTTTTAAAAAATACGGAGCGTAATGGAATAACATAATAACATCTATTTAATATTTTTATTATTAAATAATAGTTTGATTCTTTATTATAACACCATGAAAGTTAATTATTTTAATGAACCAAATCAATAATATCACAAATACTATTATTTTATTTATCATATATATAAAATTAAAATCATTTTAAAAAAATGCGGAGCGTAGCAAAGTAACATAATAACATCTATTTAATATTTTTATTATTAAATAAAAGTTTGATTCTTTGTTATAACACCATCAAAATTAATTATTTTAATGAACCAAATCAATAACTATTGTCCGTAAAAATTGGTGTGATACATCAATGTTTATTGATTTCATTCCTCAAACGCAATGAAACACTCTCCATTTCTTAGTGGAGTCCTTAATTTATTATTAGCTGATATATTTAGTAATTTATCTTTTACTTTTTATTTTTAAGTTTGTTTATACAATAATTCTTAATTATTAAATATTAAAAATATTTTATACAAATTTAACATAACATGGCGGAGCGAAGCGGAGCCGACCCGTGCGTATGCGCACGGGTCGTAGACTTATATTAGGTGGATTGCAGATATATCCCTTTTTCTTTTCTCTTTCTACGTTGTTTAGCCAATGAATCTTATAAGAGTTTCCAATTAATTAAAGTTCTTAAAAGGTAATTTTATATCAATAAATATTAATTATTAATTTCTTAATTTTTATTAATAGGAGAGATCAAATTCATAACTTTTAATCATTCAATCAATCTTATATCTCATATTTCGGGTAGAATTATGCTTTTTTTTCCAATAAAAATTCCTATATAGAAGAAAACTTAGTATGATTGTGCATTGCTTATTAATTGGGTCTCCACATTCAAACTTTGACTCGTTAAAATATGAAGGTGATAAGAGCAAAGTGAACGCACAATACCAAACAAAACATACATTATTATGCCGAGCCGCGGACCCATCAAAATAACGTTAATCATTGCACCAAATAACTTAACGGAAAAATCAATATTTTCTTTTCTTTCTCAAAAGCAAAATCTTTGACTGTATATGATCAAAGATAAATATTAAATTATAGAATAAAAAATAAAAAGTCATACAACTATGAATCAATGATAAACAAAATTAAGAGCTATTTAAAATTTATTATTTAAAAAATTTGTAATTTAAAAAAAAAACTTACATAACTTTATAAGTTTTAATGGTTAATTTATTTTCAGTTCGTAAAAATGTAAAGAGTAAAAATAATACTCACAAAAATTACTCTAATACCTATTCTTCTTTAATCATGCATCCAACTCCACAAATCAATCATATCACTCAAAAATAAAAAAAGGTGAAGACGTGGAAATACTTAGTAGGATTATAATAATAAATGATTATCCTGTTGGTCCCATATCAAACTTTGATACAAATAAATATGGTCTGTCCAATTAAATTGTTAAACCTGTCAATCAAATATTAATTAATTTAAATATATTAAAGAAATATTATTTTCTCAAATTTACCCTTTTACTCATGAATTGCGGCAAGCCGCGTTTCCATCCCTTCGTTGGCTGTCTTCCCTCATAAACGCAAAACTAGCCAACGAGATTAGTTCATGCCTGACTTTGCATTTTTGTATATTAATAGTTACATATAATTACTTAATTATTTTCTCTTTAAACCTAGAAACATTTTAAAAAGTTGAAATTTATTAATAGTTAGTTGACAGGGGTCCAAATTTAATTGGGACGGGCAATTTTTCTGCTATTCTGTTCAGTGTTTATAGCATTTCTCGAGACTGGCCAAAGTGGTTACATTGGAGTGAGTTTTGGTTTAACTCAAACTTTAATGTTTCAACTAAAATAATTTCTTTCAAAGTTTTGTATGGAAGGGACCCTCCAATACTCATCAAAGGGGACATCCCCGGTGAACGAATTGGATAGAGTGTCTAAATAAAGAAATGGAATGTTAAATTAATTAAAACAGAATTTAGTGCAAGTTCAAAAACATAATGAATCAGCAAGCCAATAAGAACATAAGGGAGGTTGAATTCCAAGTGGGGGATATGATCTACTTGAAATTAATTTTTATCATTACGCGGATGAATGCTTTGGAAATTAATTTTTTATCTTTGTACTTTGCTTGACTTATAACAAAAAACTTTAGTAATAGACGTATAGGCACACCAACAACTCATTAACTCTTAGCTGTGAGCTAAGAGTTCTGAGGTCAATGAGTTCTGAGTCAACAGAAGGGGTTGAGGGACAGAATTATTACAGAAATCTGTTGTGGGGTCAATGAGTTCTGAGTCAGGATCTTCTCCCCATGTGAGTTCAGTTGCTGTTACAGACACTTTTAAGAAAAAGAAATTAAGAAGATTTGAGGAGGTAACATGAATCAAATTAAGATTAGTTATTCATCATTTATATATTGCTCCAATTAAGTAAAAAAGAAAAAAGTATTATCAAAGAAAATATAGTGAAAAAAGTGACCACATATCATAGAACAGAGGATTAGAAATGGGATGTCATTGTATTGGATTCGATGATTAATTTTGTGTGCAAGTGTACTTACAACATGAAAGTGGAAGGTGAATACAATTCCAGTAACAGAATGAAGATAATCAGCTAAGCTTCTAACAAATTATAGCTCACATATAGTCTCTGTTATTAACCACCCCATTTCACTACCATTTGTGATTTATTAGTAGTTAAATGCATGTTTACCGTCAATAGCAAGCACTCCACGTTTTGTGCTTATGCATTATAATCCAATCTTTATTAAAAAGTCATTGATCCAAGTAATTTTTGACTCAGTCTTCTTAAGATTTCAAGTTGGAGTTTTATAAATAAATAAAAAATAAAACAAAAAAAGAATTTCATTAAAAATGATCAAACAAATATTTCAACATAAATTAGTCATTATTAATTATTTATTACCAATAACATAATTTGATATATTTTTTAGCTTGTAAGATATATGATCATTAGATAAAAAATCATGACTCATCCTATAAATATGTAAGTTTAAATCTTGTTATTAATGTGTAAAAAAATTGTTATTAATTTTCAAGTAGTGTCATGACTCTTGTGAACTTTCTATTCAACTAACCAATTTTTTTTTTATATAAATAAAAAGGAAATTAACAACATAACCTTAAAAGTTACATTCACATGTATGCATTGCTCTCACCCCTCCTTGCTCTCACAGTCTCAATCATGATAATCACCAAATTGATTGCAATTACTTCCTAATTATGTCACCCAGATGCTTTGAGAAATGGTCGATATAATAATTGTAGTTACTAATAGCCTTAAGTTACACACTGAATGTTTATCTAGATTGAAATTTTGTTTCTATTGAGAGCATTCCGATGTTTTGAGGGGAGCTAATATGAAAAGTTGATAAGTGAACTAAACTAAGATGCTAGAACCAAATATTAAATTGACGTTGCGTTTATTTAAATACAACTCCACTGTACCACATCACTGTTCCAGTTACTCCAGGCGTTCCCTTAAATCAAAATGCCATAACTATTCACTGAATTCAACGATAACTATTAAACCTTAAACCTAAAAACCAGCACTAATGTGATGAGAAC
Source organism: Glycine tomentella (assembly GCA_007407185.1). Classification (NCBI taxonomy): domain Eukaryota; kingdom Viridiplantae; phylum Streptophyta; class Magnoliopsida; order Fabales; family Fabaceae; genus Glycine; species Glycine tomentella. The sequence continues at coordinate 187,407 of PYAF01005834.1, read as the reverse complement.
ACAACCATTACAAATAAATAAATAAAAAAGCACAGAATCACACGTCTCTATCCCTCAATCACCAAAACATGCACAAACAAATAAAAGACAGCAGCAACAAACATTACAGTGAGTCACTAATTTAAGTTTTTTTTTTCTTCTGTTAGTTGAGTTTCGTTCCTATACAACAAGTATGCATCTTCCAAGAGACTCCCACACTGTATGTATGTACATTGATAATTAGTTACTCAATGTGAAGCTCAATTTTCATATTCTCCAAATTTAGAGCTTCAATAACAATAACACATGCCATCAACAAGGGCTACTGCAAGCTAGTAACTTTGAGCAACAACAATTAGCAGCATGGTGTTTTATGAAATGGGTAATCACGTTCAGGCTAAAAAAACTACTGGGTCATCAAGTTAGAACCCAAACCATGATTATTCAAAGCTTCAATTAATAAATAACCTTTAACTAAAGCAGTGAGAGAGATAGAGAGAGATACCAAGGAAGAAGGAGATTGAAGAATGGATAGAGAGTGGGCACAGGAGTCGAGTGAGAGTTGCAAGGAAGCTTGAGAGACAAAGGCGTTGGGTTTGGAAAGTGTGAGCTGCTGAATACTCCAAAGCAGCATGGTCTCCTCCGCAGCAGATTCCTCCCCACCACCGTAAGAACCCAACTTCACCATCGGCGCCACTGCTTCCTCTTCCTCCTCTTTATTGTTGGCCATGTTGCTGTGGTGTCCTCTCTCTTTTAGGATTCAATTGGGTTTTCATATGGCCTTTTTGGGTGTTTTTGGACATTTAAACAAGGCCCTTGTGTTGTTATGTTAATTGTATTGGACATTGCTTTATGCAACCAATTTTTTGTTTGACGCACCTAAAAAAAATTATATCTCAACTCTTAAAAACTGATCAGAGTTGAAATAGTTTATGAAAGAAATTTGTATTCAAACAATTTGGATTTGTCACTTCCCTCAAAGAATTACGAATAAAATCCTAGATATTTTGTGTAGTTACAGATGTTATAATGCCAAAATTATGAAGTTTTAATTCTAATTGATTTATTAGCAGATTAATTTGCTAAAGTGGACTAAGACAAAAAAAAAAGTTTAAATTTAATATGGATATCTAAAATGAAGGCCCTTGTGTTGTTATGTTAATTATATTGGAAATTGCTTTATTCAATCCAATTTTTGTTTCACGCACCTCAAAAAAATTGTATCCGTCTTACCCTTCTTCCTTCTCCCCTGGCTCATTTTTAATTACTATTTATAATATTATAAGGATAATATTATTGTCAAGGCTATAGTGAAAACTTATAGAATCACACACATAAAATAATCAATTTAAACAAAATAAATTAAATATAATTAATTTAGTTCATAATTAATTAATGAAATCTTATTTAATTAATTAACAACATATTTAATTAATAAGACACAATCTCATAAGATAATTAATTAATTCTCTATATATCTATTCAAAGAAGCTAATTATTTCATTTATCTGTATATATAATAGAATAAAAACTTGATAATATATATATATATACTAGTTTTTGGACCCGTGCGCATACGCACGGGACGGCTCCGCTTCGCTCCGCCATCCTATATTAGATTTTTACGAAATTGGTAATAGTGTGCAACAACTGTCTAAATATTTTAACCTGAACATTCATCTAAGTATTTAAAAAGATGTACATTCATAACTTAAGTAAGCAATAAAAAAAGTATCTAGATTGTTGTTTAATTCTAATGTCATAAGTATATAGGCTTAACAAAAAACTGCATAAGGAACATAATTGTTGATTTCCACTGATTGTTGTTGATAAAATGTAGTTTGCTCAACACATGTACCAAATCATTATGTTGTGGGTAGGATCTGGAAACTCCATAATGAACTCAAAGTTAGGTCTCAGTCGATTTTCTCTGGCAAAGGTTCTCCAACCACTTCCAATTTTGACACTTTTTCTCCAATGATTGTAGATTAACTTGTATTGTATCTTTCCCTCAAAGTCTATGAAGGTGAACTGATTCTCATTTAGGAAATCGTACATCTCACTTGGAAGATCCTGAAATAACAAATATTGTTTTTAGAATTGAATGGCAGGACCAAAAAATCAGGAATGAACAAAAGAAAGCACCAAATATACTTGTATTAACTTACAAGGGAACTGCAATTGACCTTGTATTCATTGAGCAGAAGACGGAATACAACTGAATTCGGATTTTGCTTATATAATGAGTGCCATTTAGGAAAAGCCTGAGGTTCAGATATGCTTTTATAGACAGTCATTAAGAAGACAGATTGAGCATAATGGATTAATGTAATTTGATTGTTACCATCCAGTTTATAGTGGTCTTTGATAGCCGTCCAGCCATCACATATTGCAGGATGTTTAAGGTTTTTGTTATACTTTACACTGTGATGTTGACCATTAGCATCTATAAGATGCCAGGTTTGTTCTAAATAATTGTTCCATGTATGGGCAAAACTTTTGCTTATCTCTGCATAAGGCTAAATAAACAAACCGAATCAAATGTTAGAAACTGGAAATTACATGTTTCATGGTGAAATAATAAAGATACTCAATTTCTAACCTCATCCTTCACAGAAACTGTGTTCATAATCTCAATGGAGTAACTCTTAATATTCATCATTGCAAGGGCCATGTCCTTGAGGTTATGTTGATTTTGATCCATTGCTGTTAAGATTATTCAAATAGAATAAGAAAATCATTTTATCAAGTAGTCAGGAAAAACTATAAGAAAGAAGGAACACACATTAAAGTGCACAAAAAGTGTATTTAGCAAATTTGAATTAGTAGATTTATATTCAGTATTTAAACAGAATAAGAAAGTAACTGTTTATTTCCATTGGGTCTAACATAAACGATTTGAACAGTTAGGATAACAGAGTACTGTACTGGTAAGTCATAATGTGATGACACAAACGATTCAAAGTTATAGATTGAATTTCTGAAATGATTACTGAAAAAATATTTCAAGGAATCAAAGAGTCTAACAAAGAAGAAACAGATTATTAAAGTAAACAATGACTGGGTTTAGCAATTTTTCAATCGTAGGTTAACAAAAGCCATCGAAACAGAATATACAAAATACTGGTTTTGTTCCATGGGCTACAACAAAAAACATTTTGAACATCTAGTCTAATACATACCATTGAAACAGAGTAGTGTACTCATAAGTAAGAATGCAATATTACAAACAATTGATAGACAGTAAATTTCAAAGTGTAAGACTCAGGAAAAGATCAACGTTCTTACTAACCTCGCACAATTTTTTGCAGAGCCGTGTCGTGCCTCTAATGGAGTATGTCTTTTTTGTGAATTGTTCTGAAGTAAAGTGAAAGGTCATCACGTTTGGTAGTGAATGAATCGTTTGAGTTATTCTTGCGTTGGTCCAATAAAAGATTTGCTATTATTGTTTTATCGTAAATAGATGAACCATTAATGCAATAAATGTGTCTTTCATTTGACTTTCCATGAAGAGTCCAGCCGAGGTAAGTGCTGGGCGGCAGGGGAACAGGCGAGGAAAAGGCTGGACGGGTGGGTACAAGTTGGGGTAATTATATAAGTGCTGAGGTACATGTACGGGGTCCAAGGTACATGTATGGTGAATGGCCGAGGTCCGAGGTCTATGCATGATGATTGGTCGAGATCCGAAATACATGCATGGTGAGTGGCCGAGGTCCGAGCTAAGTTCTGGCTAGAATGGGTATATAAGAGTCCAGCAAAGGTAAGTGATGCCCGGCAGGGGTACAGGCGAGGAAAAGACTGGACGAGTGGGTACAATGGGTAATTATATAAGTGGCGAGGTGCATGTATGGGGTCCAAGGTACATGTATGGTCAATGGGCGAGATGCGACGTCCATGCATGGTCGTTGGCCGAGATCCGAAAAACATGCATCGGGAGTGGCCGAGGTCCGAGGTAAGTTCTGGGAGGAATGGGTATATGACTCCAGCCGAGGTAAGTGCTGGCCGGCAGGGGTACAGGCGAGGAAAAGGCAGGACGGGTACTGATAGTCTTCAACTTAGACCAACTATCTCGGCACCTACAATGACCTCGGCACACTTGTCCTGCCGAATTCCTCTTTTCTTATTGCACCTCGGACCGTTTCATAAACACCGACTGCCAGCTTGAATAGTACCACCACACCAAGACCGGCCACTCATGTATACCCAGCCATACACGTATACACGGCCACCGGTTGGGCACTACCAACCAACCAAGGTCAACGAACATGAGGTCGGTATGTGTGTGTGGCCGAGCTACATAGGTGACCGAGGTTCATGAGGTACATGTACGGGGTCCAAGGTACATGTATGGTGAATGGCCGAGGTCCGAGGTCTATGCATGATGATTGGCCGAGATCCGGAATACATGCATGGTGAGTGGCCGAGGTCCGAGCTAAGTTCTGGCTGGAATGGGTATGAGTCCAGCCGAGGTAAGTGATGCCCGGCAGGGGTACAGGCGGGGAAAAGACTGGACGTGTGGGTACAATGGGTAATTATATAAGAAGTGCCGAGGTGCATGTATGGGGTCCAAGCTACATGTATGGTCAATGGCCGAGATCCGACGTCCATGCATGGTCGTTGGCCGATATCCGAAAAACATGCATCGTGAGTGGCCGAGGTCCGAGGTAAGTTCTGTCCGGAATGGGTATGACTCCAGCCGTGGTAAGTGCTGGCCGGCAGGGGTACAGGCGAGGAAAAGGCAGGACGAGTACTGATAGTCTTCAACTTAGACCAACTATCTCGGCACCTACAATGACCTCGGCACACTTGCTTTGTCGAATTGCTCTTTTCTTATTGCACCTCGGACCGTTTCATAAACACCGACTGCAAGCTTGAATAGTACCACTACCACCTCGGCATTCATGCGAGCTCGGCACTCATGCACCCATACTAAAGGAACCCGGCTGCTCTTAGGAGACGGCCACTGATGCTCCATGAAACCCGACCATCCATGTTCATGGAACTCGGTCCCATAATCTCGGCCATACGTGAGATCGGCCTCGGCTATCCATACATGATGAAAGGTGCTTCATTCTTTTAAGCTACTCTAGGTCCTGTTTTCATGCAGCAGTTGACTGAAGTGCCACGTGTTGCCATACGGCTGATTCTCTTTTCACGCTTCAATCATTTCGTGACTGTGTTAATGAGGTAACCGTTTCCCCCACGTCCTTCATTATGCATCGGTTACTTCTCCACGTTTTTATTTTGAATTTCTGACGGTTACTTTTTTGTTTTTATTTGGAATTTCTGACAGTTACTTTTTCTATACTAAATGCGCCTATTGATATTCAACTATTTAACCTTATAGACCTCATTTTCTCCAGTTGCTTCCTACATTCCTTGTGTCTTCACTACTACTTGTTCACTTCACCATCGTTTGCGGTTTGCTGTTATCACCTTCAATTCAGGTATTTGTTACTTACCTTTATTTCTGGTGATTTTTTATTCTTTGCCTTGCCGTGTACGAGTTCCGGGTTGGTAGTCTTTTGCCATTCCCTTCCTTTCCCACATTTAATTTTCATCATGAAATATACACCGGAAGAGGAGGCTAGGATTCGCAGAACCGTTCCTCCCCGGTCTGCATATTGGTTGTGGGGTCTTCCTCTCTCTGAGGAGGAGAAGAAAAAATCGTTGCTCCAAGGTTCTATTTCCCCTAACACTTTCAGACCAGCCGTTCAGTCCCCCAAACTCCCTCGAGCCGGGTCTTCAGGGGTAGGGTTTCCTTTACGACAGAGGCCTATCCTATATTCAGAGTCTATGGGTACCTCTAACATCTCTGTTCCTTCTGGTGTTGCTCTTAAAGATATCCCTAATCCTGAGCCCCAATTTAGGATCCGGTATGAGCCTTGCTCGAAATGCCTCGATGAATTTTTGTATTTGGTCAGCAAGGATTTTAATAACCAAGCCGACGATTTATTAGACCAGTGCCGTCATAATCTTATTCGTGTGCCTGTATCAATTGATATACCCTTACACACTGTGGATGTAGAAGTTTCCACTTCCGTACCGACCCGGGCTTCGTCTGGTCTTCTCCTCCCGACATTCCGTCCTCCAGGTACCTTACTAACCACCTCTATTTATTGCAGGTAATGGATTCATCTATCGCGGGAAATCTAGAGAAATCTGCCACCGGGCCTCAAGGCGGCCCTCTAGTCTTGTCACACAGGTTCCCATGGGTCACTCACGAGGTTCTGAGCTATACCTCGGTATTAGATTTTGAGAGTCTGGCCCTCGTCCCCGCTGAAGTCCAGAACGGATTTTCTGTTTGCCTTCCTCGCTCGGGCGAGCCCATTTGTTCTACTCGGGAAGCGAACGATCCCGATTTTTTTTTGTTCTACACCCATGTTTTGACCGAGATAGGAGTTCGTTTTCCCTTCTCCGAGTTCCAGATGCAGGTCTTGGATCACTTGCATGTTGCCCCTTCTCAACTTCACCCTAACGGTTGGGCTTTTCTTCAAGCCTTCGAAATTGTGTGTCAAAAACTTGAAGTCCCATGTACTTGCCCGTTGTTTTTCTATTTTTTTAACGTATACACCGGTCGGTCTGGTAAGGAGCCTCCTGAACGGAAAGGGTGGGTCTCTTTCCGGGGTCGTACTGACAAGGATTCTGACCGTCGGCTGTTTGGTCTATTTTCTGAATCCTTTAAAAGGTTTAAAGACAAGTTTATCAAAGTTGTTGTCGTACCCGGCCGTCGTCCCTTTTTTTTAAGCCCCCCAAACTCGTCAAACCCCTGGAGGTTTCCCTTGTATTGGACCTCTGCCCATTATGATTTTCCTCCTATGTCTTACCGAACTGATAAGGCCCAGTTGACTGATTCCGAAGCAGATTCTACAGCTCGGATATTATCGTTCAGGGATTCTGGGAACCTCGGTCCTATATCGTATTATATACAGTCTGGTTAGTTTGGATTTTGACTGCCTGAGTATTTTAATTGGTATTTTACTAATCGTCATTTTTTCCCGTTCAGGTATTGGCATGGACATTCCTCCCATCCCCCCTCATCTTGCCGTCCTTAAGGGACATAAAAGGCGCAAGGTTACCAAGAAGAGAAAGGCCAGTGAATCGAGTCGACCCTCTCCGGTGGCCGCTCCGACTATAAACGATTCTGGGGATTCGGTTCCGAATTCTCCCCAAGCTTCTCCAGTAGCCTCTCCTCGAGCTCCGCGTCCGGTTTCACCTCCGCTTTCGTTACAGAGCCCTCCCCGAACCTCTCAGCCAAGCTCTCCTCGGGCTTCTTTATCGAGCCCTCCTCGTGTTCTCCAACCGAGTTCTCAGCTCGACGCCACCACCGGGGCCGAGATTATCATCAGCGCCGAAGGAGTTGGGGTCCAAGCTGCTGAGACCGTTTTTGAAACCCCGTCCTCTGGTGTGGGTGCTGAGGGTATTTTAGGAGGCCCAAGCACCGAGCCCGAGTCTTCCGAGGAGATTGTCCACTTACCTTCTCGCTCTCTCTGGAACCACGGGGTCACTCCTCAGGTGTTTGAGGTCATCCGAGCCCCAAAGAAATATTCTGATGGGACCCTTTATTCGGACTCCGACTTAGAGGAGCTGAGCTCTATGCAACTTGGATGCCTGAAGACAGCTAGTATGCTTGGCAGTTTGGTTTCTTTAAATAAGAAGGCATCAAGGAGACTGACCGAGCTTCAGGCAGCAAAGGCTGACCTAGATGCCGCCAAGGCCGAAGTTCAGAAGTTGCAGGGGGAGTTGGATCGGGCCCAAGCAGACGCGGCAGTTTTGGTGGCTGAAGTGGAGGCTTCCCAGGCAAGGATTGAGGAAGCGCAATCGCATTCGGCCAAGCTTACTGCAGAGCTAGAGAATTCCGAATCAAAGGCCAAGGAGGCCGAAGATTTGGTGAAGACTCTTTCAGCCGAGCTGCAGACTTCGAGGGAGGATTTCTGGGAAGCGCGGGCTTCGGTCATCAAGCTTTCGTCCGACCTCGACGATTGTCGGGCCTCAGAAAAGACACTGACTGCCAAACTGCAAGTCATCCAGGAGTCTAACGCTAAGTTGACAACCGAAGCCGATCTCCTCCGAACCGAAGCAGCCGCCCTTCGCCGACAGGCCTCCTCCGCTCAATCTACCGCTGACAAATTGGAGGAATCTCTTAAAGTAAACCGTGAAAGATTTAAGTCGATCAACACTTCCTGCGACGAGTTGTATTCTATGAACAAAAAGATGGAACGGAGGCAAAAAAGGATGTTGGGCCGGCTGGTAGAGACTCGTGTGCAGTTGAAGAGATGTACCCAAGCTTCCTTCGAGAATGCTATGAGCCAAATTCGTTTTCTTAACCCCGGCGTCAATATAAATACTGAGGGTATGCATCACAGGGCCTACGTCGGAAATGGCCAATTGCACATGGTTTCCGAGGGCGAGGAGTTAAGTACGGATGACTCTGAGGATTCTGCGGACGGCAGTCAGGCTTCATTCAGTACGGAATGATGGGCCGGGATGCCGGTTTTACGTTGTACTTTGAATCACTTTTTTTAACATTTGAATGTTGACAATATATGCTCAGGTTTTGAATTCTTATTTTGATTCCAACGAACACATGGCGCAAGTATAATTTATTCTAAGACAATTTGGCCCGTCATGTTTCAATAGATGTTAGATTACTTAACGTTAATAGGAGGTAAAACGTGTCAACCAATCAGAAATTGTTAATTGTGCTGACCTTTACATTATAACTACAATGTTTAAAAGTCATCTCTAACATGATTTCCAGAAATTAAACTAATTCGTTTAGCTTGTGATCATTCAAATGAGTAGAGGATATAGATTTTAATTTCAAGAGTGAAGCCGACCTCATGTAGGGCCGACCTCGGGTGGACGATGCCGAACTTATATTCGAGTTCGGTGTGGCCTATCACCGAAGTGATCGATGTCCGAGTTTGACTTTGCCCCTTGCTCTGTATTCTATCGTGGTGCTTTATTTGCTCTTTGCTTTTGCCTTTTGCATTCTGTTTTGCATATCGTGGGTCCAATTGTTTGAGCGTTTATTTAGCCGGGGCCATTGGTCGGTCTTGACACAAATTTGCCCGGGACCCAGCATCTACATCTGGCTGGAGTCAGGCCGGCCAACACTATTCTAGGCACTAATTTCTTTTTTGGGTTCTTATCCTTTTGCATGTATCTTCCATTTTTGTGATTCTTTTTTGGGTCGGTCACTAATGTTGACCTCGGCCACCTAACCATGAGTTCGGCACAAACACCTGCCGACCTCATGTTCATTGACCTCGGTCAATTCTGGTGAATTAACGAACCATGAAACTCAGGCCTCGGCACCACTCATTCATTGATGCCCGGCCAGCACCCACGTCAGCCTGTATCCAGGCCGGCCAGTACTATTATCGGCACTAATGGATTATATCTCCACCTTGGCGTAGTTACATGTTAGTTTCTGTAAAACACTAACACAACGAAACAATCAACTACCGACTAATTTGTATGAATGGATATCCAAAACGCAGTATGACACAGTTGACAACAATGTCAAGACTAAAAACATAACAGGTAACTATTATAATGTCTGGAAGAGACTCATGGTACCAACTTCTTACATACTACAAATTTTGGAACACTTCTTTAAAAACTACATTTGTAGTAACATTCTGTTGCTTCCCTTGTTTGTCATGAATAAGTACTTTTAAACCAGCTTTACTCGTAACTCTTGAAAATGCAACATACAGCTGTCCATGGCTAAAAACAGGATTCGGTAGATATAAGCCA
>PYAF01005834.1:141768-177563 GCA_007407185.1 Glycine tomentella | reverse complement strand
ATGTTTTTACCAGAGATAATGCGGCCTTCAATAACATGATTAGCCATTCTTGAGACAATGAGCCGTGTACCATTGCACAGCCCTTCCGCCTGATCTAGATTCCTAAGCAACATAACAGGAGTGCCTATTTTTAATCTGATTGCATGATTAGGAATTCCAGATGCCTTTAATGAGTGTAGAAATTCAGGTGTAACCGATTTGTAAGCCTGACTTTCCGCAACATCTGTCATGTCAATGGAATCAGAGCTTAGATATTCTTTTTCATCACCTGGTATAATGCTTAGAACATGATCATTTATTCTGTCTACAACCTCAGCTGTTGAAGCTAGAATAGCCCTGCTACTCAGAAACGATTCATCTTGATATTTCTGCTGGAGTTCAGGATATGTATATGTGACAATTGAATCAATTGGATCAGTGAATTCTGTGATAAGTAAATCAGATGGAATTTCTACCTCATAAAATCCATCACTACCCGTCCCTACTTTTCCATCACCAATAGCTAAAAGCCACTCAGAAAACTGATTCATTTCCCGTGTATTTGTTGAATCCGAATTAAGATGCAAGCGCATGTTCTTGGTTAGCTTTAAGACGGTGCAGTACTCCCATAGGTACGAAGCATTAATTGTAGCAAAAACAATATCTGATCTGCTGCCTCTAGGTATTACTGGTAGAATTTGGCGAAAGTCACCTCCAAAAACAACAACCTTTCCGCCAAATGGCAAAGTTCCATCAGGAGATGTACACATTATGTCCTTCAAGGTTTTGTCTAGTGCTTCAAAACAGAATTTATGTGCCATTGGTGCCTCATCCCATATTATTAAACGTGTTGCCTGTAACAGACCAGCCAATTCACTACCTTGATTGATATTACAAGTTGAGTGTTGTAGCGTAGGAACAGGGATAGAGAACTTGGAATGTGCAGTTCTGCCATTAGGCAACAACAATGAAGCTATATCACTTGAAGCAACCGTTAATACTATTTCTCCTTTGGAACGCAATGCAGAGGCCAAAGTCTTCCACATGAAAGTCTTTCCGGTACCTCCATGGCCATAGAGGAAGAAAGTTTCACCTTGCTGCCTAGTCACTGCACTCATGATGGTATCAAATATACTTTTTTGCTCATCTGAAATTAAATTAAACAAAAAACAATGTTGAATACAAAACGTATTGTATAACAGCAGTCAGCTATCATCCTAATTAATCAGGGTCTTCATATCTAACCTGTTAGAGTACAAACATAATTTTCAAAATCAGAATGCAATTGCTCCCTGTCATATGACTGTTCAGCGTATATGTACCTGTTTCCATAACAGGTGTTGGAAACACCACTTGGAAAAGGCATGGTAGGAAAATCCTTCAACGATTTTCGGTTGGACTGCAATATCTGTTCAATGTCTAGCAGTGCCAAGTTTTGCAAGTCTTCTATTGGAAGCTGCAAATCTAAGGGAAAAACAATAAAATACAACTCATGACAATGCAGCAGAAAGAAGGAATTCATATGGAAATTGTGTTATTACTAATTTATGCCTGGTATCTTTGTAATCCTCCTTTGGTCATGTATGATGCCATCAATTAAATAACAAAACGTTTCATTCCATACATGGTGTGGTCTATCAATGCTATTTGATAAAAGCATTGTAACAAACAACCTCCTTAAGAAGTGGCCAGAACCCCAAAGGTATGCTTCTCTCAATGCCTCAATGTATTCCTTGTCATCATGCAAGAATCCCATTGCAAAGCATGCTTCTCTAAAAGAAGGGTAGAGTTGACCATCTATAGTACGAATCTGTTCATAACTGGTTGGTCCTTTCACCACTCCCAACATCATTCTAAGATAATACAATTCTCCAGTACTTGGAGGAACCCAGTTAAGCCTCCCAATTGTGTATCCTTTCTTCCTTGGCTGCCAACGTCTATCTTTAGGAACATATGTAAAAGATTTAACGAATTCAATATAAGTTAAATGCCTGGCTTCACTGAAAATGCTATTAGCATGTAACCAAGATGTAAACATCGACTCCTTAACGGTTGGCTTTGAGAGCAATGCATCCATGTCATCATCATCTTCAAAAACGACTGAATTTTCACCTGGTAAGTGAAAGTACAGTCGTTCAACAGTAGGGGATCTTTTATGTATAGGAAATGAGAATATTCTCCACACTGCTTCACATGGAGAAATGTATCTACCATCTACATAGCGTTTGATCTCATCAACGCATTGCTCTATTGATTCTGAATCATTTTGTACTGGAACCAGAGCAGCTGTTATCCGATCATAGCCTTTATTGATGTATTTGAAAAGATACTTGATAGATGTCGATTGATTGCACCATTCCACATTTAGGTGAGCCTGATATTTTAACAATAGATTTGCATTGTATGGCACCACGTACCTGTTATCTAGTCGCACATGACTTTTTTCAATATATCTCCCATCATTACGCCTTCTATATATAGGATACCCATCTAGATCAACAACCGTATCAGTTTGCCATTTTTTTGGAAAAAATCTAGAACACCTACCATCCTTCATGCAGGGAGATTTTATGTTAGCATGTCCACATGGACCATGCATCATGTGATTCTTGACATATTCATAAAGTTCCGGTTGAGTAGCCGAATCTGGAATTTCAGCCGAGATGATTGTGTCAATATCTGACGGAGACGGATACTTGCTGGAAGGATGCAAGAAAAGCAATATGTGAGCATGTGGCAACCCTCGCTTTTGGAATTCAATTGTGTAAATAACTGCAGACAAACAATTATTAGTTGTAACAGCATATAATATATAAATCTGCAATATAATTAACACGTGCAAAGCTTTCTAAATGTCTTACACGCCACAACATTGCCTAAGACATTGTTATGTTTCAAGTCAGCCATCAATTGATCAAGCTTAAGTTTAAAAACCCTGCTCACAATATCTGGGCGATCAGCCGCAGTTAGATTCATTGGTGATACAACCCTCTGAATCTCAGGCCAATAAGGATTACATGTCAATGTCAAGAACAGATCAGGAAACCCAACTTGGCTACATATGGACATGCCATCAAAGTACAATTGATCCATATACCTACGGCTACCGACAAAAGACGAAGGCAGAACAATACGCTTCCCATAATTTGTATGTCGCTGTTCTGAGGTTTGAGAAGCAATCAATGTGCTATATTTATCACAACGTAATTGTTTTTGATGAGTCCTTATAAACTTCAGCCGCTCTGATTCCATCATAGTGTAACCATCAACAATAAATTGCTGAAACAATCTTCGGGACCTCAATAATGTTTCACCTTCATGTTTTCTAGACTGTAGCCTAAAGCACAATAGCTCTTTGATAGTCACTTTGTTTCTCTTTCTTTGATTTGAATCTTGCATATCTCTATGCTGGATATCATTGCGGTATCCATCTTCACCATAAGGAAATAGTAATGGATATTGCAATCCAAGATAACTTGGGTGAAGCTCATCGATTCTTTGCAGTTTACCACTTTGTTTTTCAAGAATAATATCCCTGTTTATAGGTTCAGTTGCGTCTCCAACAATGACTGCAGCAACTTCTGAAACTGTTGGCAAATTGTATATTCTCCCATCCTTTGTCCTATCTGAAATTAACTGTAAGTTTATATTATGTGTTTGACAACTGTCATACCTATCTTTTGCCATCCTGAAAGACTTAGCAAACACATTGTGCGTATCAAGCATGTCTTTCAATTTTGCTACAAGTCGTGAATCAAGCCGTTTTTCCCATCTTAAAAACAAGATAAACATTTAGACGTCAGGTTCAGATGTTGATTAAAGGTAACATATGAAAATTGAACAATGTGTAACACACAACATGTAATTATAATTGACAAAATACGGCTAACCTTGCTGCCCCAATTCTGTTTTGAATTTCATTTTCAGTGTCATATATATACAGCTGAGCAAACTTTGGAGGTTTCCCAGGCATGGGTAGTAGGCTACCAATTCGATGGCATGATTGTCCATGAATCTTATATATTGGTGGGCCTTTTCCTTTTAATAAAGATCTATCTATGTTGGCTCCAGAAGAGCTGAAAGCAAACATCATGTTATAAGATCTGATATTATCTTGGTAATTTTTACTTTCTTCCGAATCTTCATTACATAATAGATGTTGTAGTAGCCTTGGAGGATTTTTAAGAAAAGGAAGTTGTATCCTTCCTCCCCGACAACATAGATTATATTTGGCTTTACTCGGATCTTTGCTCTTATTGGTACTTTCTGCACTCCACATATCAGCTTCACAGTAAGAACATGTTTGAGCAGGATCTCCCAAATCAACATATCCTAAAAATCAAATAATAGTCAAAACACAGTACACAAATGTAGTGCAAACATTTTAATTAGATATACACATCCAGACCTGTCCCAATATCAGAATAATCATCACTATTATCTGAAACTGAATCTTCTGTGTATGGACCAGGTACATCTTCATTACTATCTGCTTAACAGACATCAACATCTGATTGTCATTAACCACATTCGTCCAAACCATTTTACTAAAACAAACATTCAATCAAACAACAAAATTGAAACATGTTAATGTTATGGATGCACTAATGTTACCATTATTGTTACCTCTAACTGTATTTTGAGTTTGAGTGCTGTTATCATTTTCAACAGTCTCCTCTGATTGGTTTATTGAAGAGGCAACAACAAATTCATCAATTAAATTACGCCTCACTACTGTATGCTGGCTGAAACACGTCCTTCTCCTGCTCCGAATATCACTGGATTGTGGTGGAGTATTATTCATATTTCCACTTGTTACCTTATCCATCTGTTCTATGCATAATGTTCCTGCTGAATGTAAAAAATATGTATTATTCAGGTCAAACAGTTAGTGCTTCACCTAAACAATCGTCATACAAATAATAGAATTGTTGTTATGAATGGAAAGATTCAATACCTTTATTTTTTTTCCTATTGCTCATCATTGCAGAATTTCTTTCATTAATATTTGATAAACGCTTTCGTTGCATTATCTTCTTTCGATGTAATCTTGCAGCTTCAACATATAATTTTGAGGTTAACTCTTAAGTCAGTACGGTAATCATTTAAATAGGTGGTTGTGATCCGGGTTGTGCATGACTCGTGAAGTATAAGTGAGTGGAATTCGGCAAGTGCGTAGATTAGTTACTGAAGTTGGATATACTGATGGGGTCGCAGTTTAAGACCAAGATGCCAAGGTTGTGATAATGGAAAAGGAGTAGAAGTGACCGAGGTCAAGGAACATGAGATTGGCAGGTGTATGTGGCCGACCTACACAGGTGACCGAGGTTCATGAAGGGCCGAACTCCTGGTTGGGTGGCCGAGTTCAAGATTGCCGACCTGGATATATGATGGGTGATGGGTGAGCAGAGAGCCTATTTAAAGTTATTAATCCTAACTCGATACAAGACCATCCAATACTTAATGAAGAGGAAGCCCCTACGGTGAGGAACAAAGAAAAAGTAGAAAAACAGAGCAGAAGATGGAGAAAGAGAAAGAGAGAGCGACGGATAGACCCACGTATCAGAGAAGAAAGAAAGACAGAGCGGACGCAGAATAGAAAGACACAACACGAAGCACAGAGGGGAGAAGAGAAAGAGAGAGAGCCACTCCATACATTACCCAACCAACTGTGCAAGACAGACCAGATTGCTCGAAACATTTTACATATAAGAGCAAACAAATCAGTCTGACATCATAACAGTATCAACGAAACAAACACATGTATATCTTAACATAATGCATGGCTACTGTGAAGTTGACCATTATTGATTGAGATTATGAACATATTTTTATCCACGAATGTTACAATCAAACTATAATGCCACACCCTTTAAAATTACACATAACCGGTGAGTACAGGTACCCTGTTATTCAAACTTGTTACAGAATCTAATAGGCACTATGACAATTACAGTTACCTGCATAGATCGAATGCGACTCATTTTTTTGTTCATGGCTAATGTTAATAGACCTGAACTGGTTTTCTCTGGTTTCAGAACCACTTGCTGATACCATGCTATTAACAGATCTTTTAATGGAGATTCCATTGTTTTGTGCTTGTAATCCATCTGTATAGTGGTCGCTTTGACCCATGTTATGACTATATTTCCTGAGACTCCTATCTCTTAATACGAGCCTTCGTTTTAATCTTGCTTGCTTAGCATAAATCTTTGCATTACAACCATGTTCTTCCATGATCAACTTTCACAATAAAATTATAAGCAGTTCCAGCAGAACCATGGAAAGTTAGTTATAACCTTTCAGCATTGCATATGATGTAATAGTAAAGCAATGGGAGGTATAATAATTTTCAGAGCAGAATTTGGCAATGATTTATCCTAATTAATTTTATTTAATTTGGATTCACATAAAATTATAATAACAAAATGGCATTCGTCCACCTTGTCAACTAAATGACATAGCAGCAGCCAACCGGAAGTCAACTGCACTTGCTTGTCAATCATCAGCAAATTTTAGGGGTTATGGGTTACGTATCATGATTGGTCAGGGGTTTACAGACTGCACCATACCATACTGCTATCATGATAAGTACCTTGCTGTTTTTCTCATTGGTAATATGTCTACACATATAACGATAACTTCCATACACCTTTATATTTCAGCCAATAAATTGACTGTATTTGAAATACAGTTTAATTAAATTTAAATTGTCTTCAATTTTATAAGCAATCATTGAAATGTCTTCATCTATCCAATTGGAGTTTTTTTTTTTTTTGGTTCTTATACTTTTGCATGTATCTTCGATCTCTGACTGATTTTTTTGTTGGGTCGGTCTCTTCTATATACCTATTATGGCACCTCGGCAATCCAGTCTAGTGTTTCAGCATCTCGACAATCTTGACCCCGGCCACCCAACCAGGAGTTCGGCCTTCCATGAACCTCGGTCACCTATGTAGCTCGGCCACACACACATACCGACCTCATGTTCCTTGACCTTGGTCACGCAACTCAGACCTCGGCACCACTCATTCATCGATGCCCGGCCAGCACCTACGTCAGCCCGTATCCAGGCCGGCCAGCACTATTCTCCAGTCGTACTTGCATGTTAGTTTCTCTAAAACACCATTCTTGAATATACCTACACTACCGGGTCATATATTTTCTTAAACCTTACACCTCTACTCACCCAACACCCATGATATACCCAGCTCGGCATCCCAACAATGTCGGAGTACACTCACTCGGCCTATACATGGCCAGTCTCTACATACCTATTATGGCACCTCGGCAATCCAGTCAAGTGCTTCAGCATCTCGACAATCTCGAACTCGCCCACCCAACCAGGACTTCGGCCCTCCATGAACCTCGGTCACCTATGTAGGTCGGCCACATACACCTGCCGACCTCTTGTTCTTTGACCTCGGTCACTTCTACTTTTCCATTATCACTACCTTGGCATCTCGGTCTTAAAATGCGACCCCAGCAGTATATCCAAATTGAGTAAATAACCTAACTGCGACCCCAACAGTATATCCACTTATACTTCACGAGTCATGCACTACAGTTCGGCCTTCCATGAACCTCGGTCACCTATGTAGCTCGGCCACACACACATACCGACCTCATGTTCCTTGACCTTGGTCACGCAACTCAGACCTCGGCACCACTCATTCATCGATGCCCGGCCAGCACCTACGTCAGCCCGTATCCAGGCCGGCCAGCACTATTCTCCACTGTCGTACTTGCATGTTAGTTTCTCTAAAACCATTCTTGAATATACCTACACTACCGGGTCATATATTTTCTTAAACCTTACACCTCTACTCACCCAACACCCATGATATACCTCTACTCACCCAACACCCATGATATACCCAGCTCGGCATCCCAACAATGCCGGAGTACACTCACTCGGCCTATACATGGCCAGTCTCTATATACCTATTATGGCACCTCGGCAATCCAGTCAAGTGCTTCAGCATCTCGACAATCTCGAACTCGCCCACCCAACCAGGACTTCGGCCTTCCATCGGACAAACTTAGTTACACATATTGGCAACACGTCGGCACCTACGGGTAAATTCACATACCATGCACACACATACTGGCAGCAATGCAAACCGGCTGTACCTCATAGCATGCCCAAACTCCATATCTCTGCAACTACGCAAACTACAATCTAGAAATTACAAATTAATATAGATAACATTGCTTTATAAATAACCGTCACCGAGCACACAAATATGTCATATGTCTGTAATAGTTACATTGCATACTTCATTAATCCCAATACAATGTCTACTTCATTAATGCAAAAAAAAAAAAAAAAAACTATGTTCAAATGACACAAAATACAACGGGAATTCAAGAAACTGTCACTCAGTCTTGATATGTTTGCCCATCTTAGTAGAAGACATTTCAATTTGCGACAAATCTTCAAACGCAGTGATATCGAATTCAGAATCAGACGCAACCAAATTGC
Organism: Glycine tomentella; assembly: GCA_007407185.1. NCBI lineage: Eukaryota > Viridiplantae > Streptophyta > Magnoliopsida > Fabales > Fabaceae > Glycine > Glycine tomentella. Next base: position 169,099 of record PYAF01005834.1, on the reverse strand, counting down.
GCTTTGCCGGCGTCATGGGCTCATTCAGGTTTCCATCAGTATCATCACTGGCTGAGACGGTTTGCTGCACAAAATTTCAATAAACATTCATTAACCATATACAAAAATTGAAATCATATGGTAAGTAACGAATTGAAAATTCATAATATCGTTCAGAACCAATATACAAAAATTGTAACATGAATAAACAAACATTTACCTGAACTGTAGAAAGCTCTGACATAACACTGCTGACTACCATTTCATCTTCACATATTTGTGACACAGAATGACGCTTATTACCATGCACAAATTTGAACCTAAAGGCCAATGTTTTTCCTAGCATACGATCCAAAGCCTCAGGCACATCTCTTGCATCAAACTCTCCTTCCTATGAAAAAATAAATGTAATTTACATCACACAGCAGTTCACCAAATCAGTACCACTATTGACAACATATATTATTGTGATATAAATTATAGATTATGAATAACCTCAGCAATAATTTTCTTTATTATATCATCCGCACTCTCCTTAATTAATGCATACGAATCACGATCCCACAAGGTGAAAATGGCAGTTTCAGATTGTTGAGTGACACGAACATCAATACGATACCTATGGCACAAATTTAATAAATTACAGTAATTTCAATTGCGGAAATTCAGTTCTGTACATAATCTCTAACCAAGCAGACCTCGGCATAGCAGCTGCACTTTGATTACCACACCCACCACAAATAACAGGCAACTCCAATGAATCAACCTTTTTGTTACATTTGGGACATGCATCATAAATCCAGCCATTTGCTATAAGCAACCTCTGGATGGTACCCACAGTGACAACCATACATTCCTGTTGTAAAGTTAATAGAGGTGATGACAAACGCTGAATGTAGCTCAATAAATAATCTAAATAAAGAAGATCATAAGGTAAAAAATGCACCTTTTTTAGTTGGGCAATCTCAAATAAATTATGGACCTTTGCATTGTGCAGGAAACGATCTCCACTTGAATACTGAGAAGAACCCGAAATTTGGCTAGAGGTTTGTGTATAGGAAACCAATGTTGACTGGGTTGGATCCATCCTGTGTAATTAAATTAAACATAACTCAAGCTACAACAATATTGTGGTTAAGAGCAAATAACATGAGACATTGGATAATTACGAGGTCATCAACCGATCCTTGAAATCAACGATCTCCTTCATGCTGCTATTTACAAATATTTGAGAACCATACATCGAATTTTGGATTGACATAGAATAAGGACCTATATTCAAAGGACAAAGTTAATCCACCATTTGTTTCATAGTTATTATATGTATACTACAGCATAAGGTAATAAGCCAGTGATAAACAAAATATTTGCCATAGGCAACAAACCTCTAGCTTCTTTAATCTTTGCCATAGTGATCACCAACACCACAGGTCCAGTCTTATGTTTATCAAGACACTCCTTAAGTTTGATAGCATGTTCCTCCCACAATGTACAATTTATATCAGTTCCACTGAAACACAATAACCACACAAAAGAATCACAAATCAGATACAGTAACAGGTGAAGCATCATTTAAAAAACTGGTGCAGGCAGAAAAAAATACCATTCATCCTTCATAACAAAAGAGACTTTCTTTGGCTTTCCATCAAGGTTCCAATGACCAATTTCAATTAACTCACCAATAACATCTTCAACCATAAAGCACAATTAATCACATTTAAAAAAAAAAAAGACAGGATTGAATATAATTAAACACTTACAACCCTCTTTACCTATTAAATAGTCTGGTGTGGCAGAGCCATCTAGAACCGAAGCAAACTTTGTGAATGAGTATTTCGAAAGAGGCATTTCAGCCAGGTCATGTGGTGTAATTTTAGTGGCTTTAATCAGGTTTATTTTGAACGCATGGTTAGTTGCCTTATAGTGACCACTATTCTTTTCGACCTCAAAGTTTTGGATCATGTAAATTTGCCCGATCTCGAAGGTGTCCTTCACCATTCCCATATCAACATTTTTCATTTGAGCAAGTATTTTACCACCCTAATGAAAGAACACTTCAGCTCAGTTTAACAACTTCTGTAACATCATAAACTAACAGCAACACACAGTCACAAAATGCTGTCTCATTTGTAAATAACCATACCTCCTTGTCCATTAATATAAGCTCAACAGTATGCCTACCTGCTCTGGGAATAGTCCACAAGTTTATAACCCGCACAACAATTTTCCATGTTTCCTTTTCATCATTGATTTCAGATATCAAATTCAGCCTACGTAACACTATTGTTGAACAAACAACATCATGTGGTTACTACTCATAAATGTAATGTTATATAATCAGCCAAAATAAATAAGCAGCATATGTTGATTACCACCGGCCATTGAGCTTATGCCAAAGGTTACTGGATCAACCTATTTATATGAGCCTACAAGACAACACAAACCATGAATATCAACAAAACCTGCGGGAACAGACCATATACATATCAATATTGGAACGATGAGACTGAAGAAGGAGACAAGCAAGATTTGGAGGCAGTCATAATGGAAAGGGAGTAGGAGTGACCGAGATCAAGGAACATGAGGTCGGCAGCTCTATGTGGCCGAGCTACATAGATGACCGAGGTTCACGGAGTGGCGAACTCATGGTTGGGTGCCCGAGGTCAACATTAGTGACCGACCCAAAAAAGAATCACATGGAAAAAACCACGACGGTGGACACAAGCAGAAAAACAATTTTGGTGAATTCACTAACCATGCAACTCAGACCTCGGCACCACTCATTCATTGATGCCCGGCCAGCACCCACGTCAGCCCGTATCCAGGCCGCCCAGCACCATATATTTTCTTAAAACCTTTTAACACCTACTTTCTTAAAACCTTTTAACACCTACTCACCCAACACCCATCATATACCAGCTCGGCATCCCAACAATGCCGGAGTACACTCACTCGGCCTACCAGCTCGGCATCCCAACAATGCCGGAGTACACTAACCTTTTAACACCTACTTTCTTAGAACATTTTAACACCTACTCACCCAACACCCATCATATACCAGCTCGGCATCCCAACAATGCCGGAGTACACTCACTCGGCCTATGCATGGCCGGTCTCTATATACCTATTATGTCACCTCGGCAATCCAGTCAAGTGCTTCAGCACCTCGACAATCTTGAACTCCGCCACTCAACCAGCAGTTCGGCCCTCCAAAAACGACGACGGTGAAGGACACAAGCAGAAAACAAACAGAGAAGATGGAAGAGGATACATAATAGTACAACCTGGTAATGTAGATACGCCTGGGGCTGCATATAAAAGAAGCATGAATAAAAACAAACAGAAGAGATGGAAGAGGAAAATGCTCACCAAAATGATGAAGACGTGTGGGAAAGACAACCTCTATGTCAAGTACCGTATCAACAAAAACCGGTGGAACAACCAATGCAACAGCATAACAACCCCAAAAATAATCAGACAAAGATGGAAGATACATGCAAAAGGACAAGAACCAAAAGAAAAAACATCGAATGTATATCCACCATATAAACGAATAAACAGACCATATACACATCAATATTGGGACGATAATGAATACCTTGCATCAACACCAACACAAAAACCACGACAGTGAAAAGGGACACAAGCAGAAAAACACAAGCAGAAAACAAACAGACCAAACGGAAGAGGAATGAGAAATAGAAGCTCTGTGTGAGAGCTCTGTGTGAGGTAGCGTAAGAGACTTAAAATCCAGCTTTGTTGAACCACAAATGAGTAGATAACGTAAACAAAGGCCTCTGCAAACCACTGCAGACCAGTGAAAACCTCTGCATTTCTTCAGAAAGTTGTTGATTCATTTTTGCCTGGTAGAACCCCACCACCAACTACTGACAAGGTCGTGTTTTTGTGAGAGAGAGAGACCGAGAAAGTTGTTGAAAGCTGCAGTCGAGGAGTGGAGAATCCGAGCCTGAGGAGTGGATAATCCGAACCTTAGAGAAACTGAGAAGAAGCTGCCGAACCTGCGAAACAACGGGAAGCTGGGGAACAAAGGTCCAAAGCACCAGAAGTTGACACGTACCCCAGAAAAATGTAGTTTTTATACTATATATATATATATATATATATATATATATATATATATATATATATATATATATATATCTGCTTTCTTACCTAGTCCATATCTCCATACATACACGGTTAAAGCAATAAAAACCTCTTTCTAATAAGTTTTATTTTGACGGCAGTTTATATTCCCCAACCGGACCAAACACACAAACCAAATCCTTTGTGCCCTAATTTCTCAAATCGGAATCCCTCACTCCACCGCCCCAACTCCTAATTCCGATCAACGCTTTTGCCGTCGTCTCTCACCAGGTACTTCCCCGTTTTCTTTCATCCATTCCGGAAAGATAGCATCTCTCGATATAGCTTTTCTCGGAATGTTTCTTTAATCCGTTTTCTTTAATCCATTCCGACAAAATAGGGAATTCGGATAAGTAGCAGTCTTTTATGCTTCTTTGTTTTTAAACCCTAAAAAAATTATTCTTTTTTCGCCTTTTTTACTTGGGTGTAATGCTTGCGTGTTTTTATTTGACTGAACTTCGATGCTAGAATTTCCCTTTTTTTGTTAATGGGTTGAACTCTTGATTTTTTTTTTTCCGAAACGGGTGTGTGTTATCCCTTGAAAGTGCGGGTTTTTATTTGTTGGGTGTTTTGTCTGAGGATTTGAAGATTCTGAGTTGAAAGGGAGAGTGTGAGTACATGATTTCTGTGTCTTTGACATTATAGAATCTTGTAATTTGACAATTTTGGTTCCAAGACTAATTGGTGTATTTTGGAGTCTCAGAATCTGGTTTTGGAATCTTTGAAAACTTTGTGGCTGATGCTAGGATTAGTTTTGATTAATTTTTGTGTATATCTGAGGTGTTTGCTTGTGAAGTATGTCATGTTGGCAGTGATATAAGGAAGATATATCACAAAATGTTGATTTTGATAGACTGATAGAATTAGATTTAAAGTATATAACTATAAGACTAGTTATTTCTTTTGATTTTGACCTGTATTCTCAGATTTACTTATTTAGTCTGTGTCACTCCCCTGCCTCCTCTACGGAGGCTTTTGGGGAGGTTGAGTTGGTGGTTCTCTTTTCGCTCTCTTGGTTTTCATTGATTAAATTCAGATATCTGATGACCTTTATTCGTCATGCAGTTGGTTAGCGGGAACTCAGTTATTCTGTTTTATTGACGAAGTGACGACAAATGGATGATTGGGGTAATAAGATCTTGCTTCACTTATTTAATTAAGTAGTAGATTATTAGCTATTACTTGCATTATTTTCAGTCACATTGTGTTGGTCTTTTAAATTATTTTTTTGTTCATTTTACCTCCAAGTCCAAACACCATCTTTAATATTTTATCTTCTCATCAGCTTTTTATTGTTTTTTCCAGATCCTCTTTCAAAGAAGGATTAGGATATTAGATTTGTATGTATCACAAGATAAAGCTATATTAATTGTTGCTACTTGTGTCAAGGAGGTCTAGCTCAGTTGGTCAAGCAGGGTGCATGAATTGTTGTAAACCCCTTGACACTGTCTTTGACTCCCATGGATAAAAAAAAAATTGTTGCTACCTGCTAATGAATTTTGCTTGATGCTCAGAAGTTATAATGTGATTCAATTGATAGGTACCTTACATGTTGATCCATTTTATGTTTGGAATTATTAAATACAGATTTACTTTTATTTAGCAATAAATTTGTATGTATGGAACTAATTATAATTGATTTGATTTCATTTTTAATATTTTTGTCATATTTAAAGATTAAATAAGCTCATTACTTTAACAATTTTGCTGTATTTCCTTTAAGGATGAAAACTAAAAAAATAAGATGAATTCTTATTTTGTAACTTTGCAAACAAAAAGATTTCATCTATAAATCAATTCAATTCTCATTTTTTATTTATTTCAAACACACTAATATGTTTGTAAGCTTGTATATTATGTTTCTTCTACTGTCTACTGTACCCTTGGTCCCTTGTTAATTTGAGAATGTTTGTTGCAGAGGATGAGCATATTTCCCCTATTGATCTTACATTGAAGGATCCAGTTAAAAGTAATTGGGATGATGAAGATGTGGATGAAAATGATGTGAAGGAATCATGGGAGGATGAAGACGAGCCTGCTCCGGTATGAAAAATTAAACATGGTGTAACAACAGAGAATGGCTAATTTATGTGTATGATTGTACTTGTGTATACGTTTTAAATAAAGATTGACATTTTTTTCATTCCTATCCAGTTACCTTCCTATTGGCTGATTAAAATGCCTTTTATACTACTGCTATGTGCATGCAACTTATGTTATTGATCTTATATTTTTTGTTGATTACTAAAATATTAAAATTGCTAGTTTTTATTATTAATTACTATTTTTTGAGAAGAAATTTCTAGATATTACTAGTAAATATAATTTTACAATTTATCAGTAATCATTAAGTATAGTTTCTTTTTACTCAAGTCTGCAGTTGTATTTTATACCTGTTTTTATCTATCTATTATCTTTTAGAGGAAAGGAGGGGGTTGGTTGGGGAGGTTGTATAAAATTAAAAATGGTGCAAGTTTTTTAACATTCACTTATAACAATGATTACTTTAATGAAATGGTGCTGTATTTCTTATATTAGTTATTAATTGCTACATTTTTTGGTTACTTTGTATAATATTCTCAGGCACCTGCAGCACCTTCTGTAAAAACTACTGAAAAGGCTCCCAAAAAATCTTCTGATAAATCCACTGAAAAGAAGGGTAAGACAGTAGAACCAATAAAGGAAGAACCATTAGATCCTGTGGCTGAAAAACTACGCCAACAAAGGTATATTGTTTTCCACCCAATTTGGTCATCTTGATGTTCCTTTTATAATGTTCTGTTATGGGTACAGTTATCACATTTTATTAAACTCTAATCCTGACAATGTGTAGGTTTTTCATATATATATATATATATATATATATAAGATGGTTAGGAAAATATGATTATGAGCTAGGGCAGATTATTGAGTACAATTTCTTTTTGTTAGGGCCATATCTTCTTTGACTTTTAGGGTTTGTTTGGATACAAGTCACATGTGCTTTTGAGAACTTTTCCACTGGAAATATAGGATTTTTTTTTCGGTAAAAAAGCTCTCAAAAGCATTTCTAGCCTTGTATCCAAATAGGCTTTTAGTCTTCTACTTAAACTACTTTATTTAAGTGAAATGATATCTAAGCTTTGCTTTACACTAGCTATGGCACTTACATAATGAAAAGCTGATTTATTCTTTTTGGTTATTATATCATTAAAAGTAAAGAAAAAAGGGTTGCAGAGTGGGGAGAGGGTAAGGAATGATAAAGTCAGTCACCAAGCGGAAATAAAGCAAAAACTGCAACAGAACTGAGTATAAATTAGCCTCCAAACTCAAATGTTTAAATGCGAGAATCCTACTTGGATACTCCATATTTAGCGTTTGCAATGCGTTTTGAGTGATGGGATTGGCATATTTGTATTCTATTATTCAATGGTATTAAGTTTGATGTTTAAGTGATGTCATTGATAAAATTAGTGTTCCTTTTACTAAGTTATGTTCTCTATTATTCTATGGTATTAAGTTTGATGTTTAAGTAATGTCATTGATTAAATTAGTTTTCCTTTTACTAAGTTATGTTCGTTATAGTCTCTGTACCACTGCAGCATCTAAAAGAAGCATATTGAAAACTTGGATCAAGCATCCTATTGTCTTATTTAATTTTCTCTCTATTCTCTATCACAGATTAATCGAAGAAGCAGATTATAAGGCCACTAAAGAATTGTTCAGTGGGGGAAAAGAAAAAGATGAAAAGAATCTTGACACTTTCATACCGAAATCTGAAAGTGATTTCTTGGAGTATGCAGAGCTCATCTCACACAAGCTCCGAGCTTTTGAGGTCAGTTAAATACTTCTGCCTTCCTCCTTAAATATTTGTCGAAAGGGCATCCTAATTTACTTTTTGACGAATGCAGAAAAGTTATCATTATATTGGCTTGCTGAAGGCAGTAATGAGACTATCAACGACTTCTCTAAAAGGGGCAGATGCCAAAGATATTGCATCTTCGGTAACTGCTATTGCAAACGAGAAGATAAAGGCAGAAAAAGAGGCCAATGCTGGTAAAAAGAAGATAGGTAAGTTCATATCGGATTAAAACCGTTTGTTGCTTTTAAATGTGTTACTATGTCTCTCTTTCGGGTGATTTCAAGGTTTTTGCTGTGACTGCAGGTGGGAAGAAAAAACAACTTAATGTGGATAGACCTGATGAGGATTTTGTTCCTGCTGATCGATATGACGCTCTGGATGATTATGATTTCATGTGAAATTTTTTGGTTTGGTTCCATTCAGATTCAGTTACGGGATTCAAGTGTTTCAACATTGGAAGTTGGGACAAGACCTTCGGCATACCCTTGGCAAATGTTAATGAGTGCTGTCCCGTATTTTGTCTAATAACAGTGTGCATCAGTGTCCTTGTTTTCTCATTGTCAATTTTGTCACCAATATATACTTGGAAGTTAGTTAATATGATATATAAAACAATTTGAAGATGAACCTGGCAACATTCGGCATTACCTTTAAACTTGGGTACATTTCATGTTCTTGGATTGTACGAATAGAACTTGACCTTTTCTTGTTAAGGGAAATTGACATTGTCTTTTTTTGTTAATGTTGGATGTTGACGTCATTGTTACCAACTGCATGAGAATGAATATGCCTTGTTTGATGTGCACTACAGTTTTGAGAGATGGATACAAAATTACACGGTAAAATCCTAAGTTCATCTCCAATAGGTGATATTGAAGAGAGATCTTAAATTGAAGATTTGTTCTTTTAAGATCCAGTTACTAGAGGCATTTTGAAGATCTTAATGTTAGATGTTTGATTTTTGTAGAAAAATATGAAGATTTGCATTTTTTTAATAAAAAATCAAATTTTATTGACTCTCTTTCTAATTGATTTTTGCACGAAGAAACATATCAACGAAAAAAAGAAGAAAAAAAAAGCAAGAGAAACTAATCAATAACAAACAATAGAACAAAATACATAACAATATAATTTTAAAACAAAATACATAACAATAAAATAATTATAGGAATTGTGTGGAGAGACGTGATGGTCAACGTGTGGTGGCCGATGACGGCTCCATGGCCAAATTGGAGGCGTGAGAAACTTGGATTGGAGTGGGTGGGTGGGGGAAGAATAGATGATAAAATTTGATAAATATTGGGGCGTGATTCATAATGTGATGGGAGTTGTCACTGTTTTAGATCCTAGGTACAAGATGGAGTTGTTTGAGTATTATTATGAAAAATTGTATGAACATGACTCTTTTAATCAAGTGAGGTGCATTCAACAATTATGTTATGACTTAGTTTCTGATTACCAAATGAAAATGAATAAGGAATCTTTTGGTAGTAATGTTGGAGATGCTACTGGTAGTGAAGTTGTTGGTGATGCATTATCTGAGTATGATAGATTTATTATGAGGAAAAAAGGGCTGGAAGTTCGTATGTTAAATCAGAGTTGGACCACTATTTAGAAGATGTTTTACCAAGAGCTGTTGGCTTTGATATTTTGATGTGGTGGAAAATTAATGGTGTCAAGTATCCAACACTCCAAGCAATTGCTAATGATATATTAGCTATTCCGGTATCTACCGTAGCTTCAAAATCCGCATTTAGCACCTGTGGTCAAATATTAAGCCCACATCGTAGTCGACTTCAATGGACTACTTTAGAGGCTTTAATGTGTGCTAGAAGCTGGTTGTGGAATGTTGAAAACACTGGTAAAATTTTACTCTTATAAATTGTTAAATTGATATTTGTGTTTATTCAACAAAATAATACATGTACTTTTATAGGATCTATGAGCTATAAAGCTGTTATTGATTGTGTTACTTTAATGAATGAAACATTTTCAGATGATGAAGGTAAATAATGTTTTGAATTTCCGTTTTCGACATTATCTAAGTAATCTTTTGTTCTAATTGTTATTCTTCTTTTATGTAGGTGAAATGGTGAATGCTGGTGTTACTAATTTGAAGGAATGATCATTTACTCCATGTGAATTGGAGTTCTTAGTTGTTACTCATTTGTTTGTTGATTAAATGATAGACTCATAATTCTGTGTCTCCTTATATGTAGCTAGTTTTCTTTTTGTCAAGTTGTATGTGATGTTTGTTTGTTTGTTTGTAAAAGACCTTCATAATTTGGTTGATTTAATGTTTTCCTTTCATTACACGTTGGATGTTCAAATGATAGATTATTAATCTTGTCATAATTTTGCAAATATTTTAGTTTAATTATGATGAATGTTGTCTTGCAATGGTGTGGGAATGAAGTTTGTTTTGGAATTGTGAAGTCCAAGGTTAAAAGGCTAGATATTTGCTGATTTTGGTGATTTTCTCGTTTTATTCAAAAGAAAAGTCAATTATTTTTTATTTTTATTTTTTTAATCAATATTAATAGGGGCGGGGCGGGGAAAACCCAACCCCAGCGAGGGCAGGAATGGGTTTGGGTTTTAAAACCCGATTAGGAATGGGGCAGAAGCAGGGACGAGGAATATAATACCCGCACCCACCCTGCCTCGTTGCCATGTCTAAGGAAGAAGAGGGGGTCAGAGCAGAGGGAGTGGGAAACTAAACAAAAGAAGAGAAAAAATAAAGAAGAAAAGACAAATCAAACAAACAATTTTACATTTATTTTTATGATCGATTATAATTTATTTTCAAAATTGTATTGGTAAATAAATATTTTCATCATTAATAAATTTTGTATTTTGGTTATTTTCCTTGTAGGATTTTAAAAAAAATTTAAGATCTCAAAATCATATTTATTATTAAAATATTCTTTTTTTTAAATCTTAAAAATTAATGTAATATCATGGATTCACAAAAAAAAAGTAGTTAAAATATTAAAATAAGATCTCAAGATGTCCTAGATCCTAAACAAATCTTTCTTCTTTCCGTACTAGATTGAATGAGTAATAAGAGATAGTTTTCGTAATGATTAATTAATTAAAAATCAATTCAATGCAAGACTAACATATAATTATTTCTTTCTACTTGTGAAAATTTTCAGTGTTGCGAGGGTTTTTGTCGTGAGCGCATAATTTGCTTATTATAGTCCATTGCCGTTCCTAAATAGGTTTTGTAAAGAATTGTTTCTTTTAAAGCTACTTGCATAATTTTTATTTTTAAAAATAACAATTTAAGTACTTGCGTATCCTTTTTGTGGACATTAGTCATATGTTTGAGTTAGGTTTGGGAGGTTAGAAGTAGGGAGGGTAATTAAAGGCATGCTTTTATTTAGTTTCTTAATTTTCTTCCCTTAAGTTGGACATATTTCACTGATAGTACTCATTTGGACTCCTTAATCTACTTTGTATGCATAAATACATCTAAAATCAAGTTTGTTCTGTAAAAAAGTAATCAACTTTGTAATTCCCAACTCACATTTGGATAAAAATAATAATATTAAATAAAAAATAATTCATGAAAAAAGTAATTGTGTTTGAAGTTTAAATAGTGACTTAAAAAAAGGTTAAATTTCTATTCAACTTTTATATCTAATCATAATAAGTTTTATGATATTTTAAAGTCATACCTAAAAGTTGTACATGGATATTGATAATTAGAGGATTTTGATCTTCTGCATGAATCCCATCCATTCATTTTATTTTATTATATTATATAGTAATAAATTAACACTTCAAATAAAATTTAATTAACTTTTATGGCTAGATTTGCTACTGCACACCATGACGTTGTAGTTTTTGTATAAGCCAACCAAGTTGACTTGAAAATAATGAATGAATCACCAAATCTAGTAAGTGACGATTTTAGCATACAAGGACGAATGGAATATCCGTGTTTTTCTCGTGTCAGTTCCATCCCCAACCGTGTTCCCCTCTGAACTTGCGGAGCCACAAAACAAAAACAAACCAACGAACAAGTTGAAAACTGAAGACCCTCTTTTGAACCATCGAACCATATTTTCTCCACCCACTTACTTTCTCTGTTTGCTCTTCCTTCGCTGTGACTCAAAGCTCGGTTAAGGTTTTTCAAACATGAGTGGAAAAGCCTCCGTCTCCAAGGAACTCCATGCCAAGCACACCAAGGTTCCATTTTTACCCAGATGATGTTTTTTTTTTTTTTTTTTTTCTCTAGTGCATCGTGTGAAGCTAGCAACATCCTTTCTCTTCCATTTTGTTTGTTTTTGTTGTGAATGAATGCAGATATTAGAGGGACTTGTTAAGCTACCGGACAACAGGGAATGTGCAGACTGCAGGACCAAGTATATGCCTTTTTCACAACCCATTGTTTTGTGTTAACTGTTAAGGATAGATATTAATGTTTTCGGGCAAATTATGTTCATGCTTCATGTGGTTTCTTGAAATTTCACACAATACTCCAGCCTCTATAGGGATACATGATGCAATGTGTTTCAAACAATTCAAAGGAGTTACCTTAAAAAGGTATGGGACTAGGAGTATCGTGTGAAAATTTCAAGAAACCATAGGAGTGTCAGGGATATACGGTGCAATGTGTTTCTTAGGTAATGAGGGTACAGGGTTTAATGTGTTTCAAACAATTAAAGGGAGTTACTATTACCTTAAAAAAGGTAGGGGGCAATGAATATCGAGTAAAATTTCAAGAAACTATAAGTGGTGTCAATGTAATTTGTCATAGTGTTTTTAATCGTGAAGCTTCAACTACAATAGGTCATTGAATAGGCCCTTTCTTTTATTTTTTTTTCTTTCTTTGGGAGCATGGTAAGTATTAAACAATTTTGAGTACTTGTGTTTTATTCACATAAATAGTGGTTGTACACCAGCTATTTAATTTTTTTTTCTTTTGTACTTTTACCTTTCCCTTTTCATTCTGCTGTTCAATATCCTTTGATTTTGGGATCAACTTGGGTTTTAGCATTGAACATTTATCACTTAGAAATTGTTAACTTTTTTTTCATGGTTTATAAGCATATATTTTTAATATTTCAGGGCACCACGATGGGCAAGTGTGAACTTAGGGATATTCATTTGCATGCAATGTTCAGGAATTCACCGGAGTCTTGGAGTGCATATATCAAAGGTTTATGTTCATCTTTTTTTCTGTGTCAGTTTAGAAATTGATAATGGGCTATGGTCTAAGTCTTCTGATTTTGCAACTAGGTGCGGTCCACAACTTTGGATACATGGTTGCCCGATCAAGTTTCTTTTATGCAATGTAAGGAAGTACACAATTCGTTTCTTATTTTCTTAGTCTAAAGTACGGTTAAGCAAATTATGAGATACTGTGAGTAACTCTTCTGTTCTCAAAATAAGAAATTTACTAGTTTTCTTAAAAGGTTTGGTGTTGGTCTGAACATAAGGGGTATGGTCTGTTTGGTATATGTGTAGCTAGATATACCATTTGTAGGAGATTAAATAATACCCATTTAGTTGGTTGATAAAACTACTTATGGAAGATAGGGTAATTGTTTGAAAAAATTACGGGGCTCTTGGATTCTCTAGCAGCTGAATTTACATAGTACTTTGGTTGTCTGCATAATGTCTACCTAGCACATCTCTTGATTTGTGTTTTATGCAGTAATGGGTAATGCGAAGTCAAATAAGCACTGGGAGGCAGAATTACCGCCAAATTTTGACAGAAATGGATATGGAGTCGAGAAATTTATTCGTTCCAAGTAAAACTTTTAATGGATTCTTATGCATGACATCATTTGAGACCAGAAGATTAAATTTGCATCAAATTTCCCATATTCTATTGTCATGAACTTGCTTAAAATCTTTCAGGTATGTGGAGAAAAGATGGGCTTCAAAAGGTGGACTACAGCCAGCTTCTAATTCAGCTGAAATAATATTTAACTCGAATGAATCACCAGCTGCTGGGGCCAAGAGTGCAACTCGGAAGAATAGGAGATTGTCTCTTGAGGAAAGCATTCTTGTGAAACATGTGGCACAAATTCGTCCTCCGATCACGAGATATCATGAGGTATTCATGTTTAATGTCAAGTTCAATCCGTGATAAATATTTTGCTTTCTGATTTTAATTGCACAGATACAAATACAATTGATAATTTAAACAACTAATCACATGCACAGTTGCTGAGCAGTTGACTTTTATGGTTTGGTGATTTGGTCTACATGGACGGTCCATTACTATTTTGCTTTGTTTCTTAAAAGTTTGTTGTTATCTTCATTTGCATGACCTAGATTGCTGATTTGCTATTAAGATACCAAGATCTATTGTGGAAAGTTCTGTATTTCTTTTCTTTTGTTTTGCAAGGGGTAAGGGTAGGAGGGAGCCATAAATTTAGCTTCTCATTTCAAAATGCTAAAAAATGGAATTTCTTGCCCTCCTTATGAATTTCTTTTTTCCCATAATAGCCCTTTTAAGTTATATAGCATTTAGCATTGCATAGCCTTGTGTAGAACGTTCCTTTAGTGGGTTTAGGCACATCCTTTAGACATAGATATCAGAAGGAGGAATGTGGTCAGAGATATCTAGTGGCAGGTCACAACATGATTTTATTGTCTCTCTTTTCTTTCCTCTCTGCTATATAACATTTGTTCTTTTTTCTACTCAGAAAAATTTTGTTTGCCTTCCTAGATTTATTAGCCACAAAAAAAACCAATAAAAGTTTATCCTTTGCAATTCAGGGCTCCTCAGATTTTCAAAAGAGGAATTCACCACCACCACCATTGAGGAAGCCATCTGCATCATTTGATTTTGACTACACTAGGGGAAAGAACAATGGTATCGTTGATCATTTTGGCTGGCTTTCCATCCATGAGGATAAACAGGATTCCGCAACTACACCTCCTAGCTGGACAACATTTGATTGTAAGATGACAATACTTGTATTATACTCTTCTGTAATATTTCTTGTATTTTCAATCATTCTCTTGATAGTAGAAGTTTTTAGAGAATTATGGAAGCCGGTAAAGATGTTTAATGCTTAATATAGAATAATTTTTGTCAGACAAATTAGAAGCTATTTTAGAGTTTCTTCACTCAGCTAGTTCTTTCTTCTTTTAACATCTTGCAACCTTTGCATCGGAACAAATAAGATGGTGGCAGCTCATGTTAGGCACTTCCAAATTATTAAATCAGTATTCATGTTTGCAGGAGAAGGCTCTGTTAGTAGATTGTTGAGCTAGCCCTTTGCGTAGATGTCACAACATTGTAGTTGCAGATGATCTTGCAATGTTGGATGAACTTTGAGCGGCATTGGTATGGTGTGTACTTCTCTTTTTCAATGATAACATTGTTAATTTGATGTTTTTCTTTATTTCCATTTTTAGATGACCCTTATAGTTTTGTACGTTTTCCTAAGCCGAGAGACTTGACGTGGTTTGTGGCCATACAATTGCCTGAAATAGTTCAACTCAGCTCAAAGTGCATCTTTATACATTACAATAGAAGTAAATACCTATTACAACTTTACAAGGTATATTTTGCATGTTCATAAACATTTGGGGTATAACCATGGTTCCAAGTTTTAGTGCATAAGGTCGGCTTCATGCTTAGTTGGATATATGGCATATATCAAATTATGGGTGTGTTTGATATCTATTTTTGAAAACTATTTTAAGTTTTTAAAATGCAACTAAATAAGGTTCTTCAAACAGCTAGTGGAGGGAAGTGCAAGGTACAAAATAAAGTGTGAAGTTAGGAGGGATGTTGAAACGGAAGAAAATAGAAAACATCATATCTCCTAGTAGTTTCTGGTTTTTAGTTTTTAATACACTTGTTTTGAAAATAATTTTTAACACATGTATACTTTGGATGAGAGATTAAGTGAGTAGTATCGAATTTTTTCATAAACGAGCCCTATTTGTTTTGACAGGTTTAGGAACAAAGATTTCAATCAACACACACTGCAGCAGGATATAAATTTGGAGCACATCCGCACCGCTTTGGCGCTGATGTATCACACAGCTTGAGGTTGTTGATAAAATGGTTTGATTTGCACTGCAGGTCCTATTACACCCATTGTTTGAGATTAACAAAAGGGATCAAGGGAATTAAATTTCAGTGTCAACTCAAGAGTCTGTGACTGATCAAGATGTTGTCATATGAGCTAGCCTAAGTTTGTTCTTTTTCTAGTGCACCCTTTTCTTTTATTCATCAGTCAAAATACATAGAGAATGTTAACTTTCTTCAGTGGATTTTGGGTTGCTTAACAAAGGTTGACATGATCAGAAGTTTTATCTTAAACTTCTAATTGCTTGAACTGAATTTTATAGTTCAAAAGAATTGATGATATAATAAATGAAAGATACAACCACAATATTTACGAACATTTTGTAAAATTTACATTTTTAATTAATTTATTTCTTTCAAAAAAGGGGCGATAAACTTCTTATACAATTGGACCCGAAATACTAGATCACTTCCTATGTGAAGTATTCTAACCATTGAATCAATAAATGTCTTAACATGCTAATATTTAAAATTCATCAGCAATTGGTGCACAGGTTCGGTGTTATATAAGGATTTTCCTTGCCATCCTTGAAGGCACACAGGCTTCTTGTTCATCATTAATGTGAACGTCCTTTGATCACTAAGATAGAAGGGCTTTTGACCTAATGCTTGCCTAACAGAGTTTCACTTTCACGTGTGTCTTTGAAAGTGGAGGCTTGCACGAATAACCTCCTTAACTGAAGAATAAATAATCAATTCCATGCTTAAAATATTATTTTCTATTTTACCTGGTCCTTAAATTATTAAATACCCATGAATTCGAGTTCTGGGTATGCCCATAGTGGCCTGAACCAAAAAATAATACTTATCAGAAGAAATAAGATATATTATACTAGATTATAAAGATTTTTACACAATTAATTTATTATAAATCACTTATTTTATCATTCAATTAAAAACTACATTAAACATGTTTTAAATATTTACTATAAAAGTCCACAATTATGACTTGCATGTATAATTAGATGACAAAGGAGTGCTAATAACATTTTTTTATTACAAACTTTAGTGGGTCTCATTTTTTATTCAATTGAGTATTACTTTATTTAGATGTAAAGTTCATTAAAATTTGTAATTTCTAATCAATTTTAATAAATAATAAAGTGTTAAAAAAAAGTATTGATAGTATTTCTCTTAAATAACCATGTAAAAGACATACATTCTACTAAAATTTTAAAAAACATTAAAAAAAATTGAGGCATTAATTAATTACATACATCACAAAACAAAAATAGAATGATTGGCACACAGTCCTCATTGTAGTTGACTCTCCACAAGAGAAACAAAAAGTGCGAGTTATGAAACCTTTTTCGCGCGCTCTTTCTCTCTCTGTATGTTAAGTATAAAAGCGGAAAAACGCTGAATTCTCTCTCGTCGATCACTGCCACCACCGCCATATCAACCTTCACACACTCTAACGTACTCTCTCTCCTTCTTTCTCTTCCTCCTTCTTTCATCATCTTCTTCTTCTTTCACTCTCTCGCTTTCTAACAAATTTGCAGGTAGCTTCCACTTCTTCAGCGTGCCTATTCATCTCGTCACTGCGAAGCTCACATCGGTACTTCGCATTCTGTCTCTCTTTTTCTTGAAAAAACTAATCAAATCACGCATTTACTTGTTAGTTGTTACATTAATTAATTAAGCTTTGGATTTCGATTGTTCGCACTTGAACCGAGGATTTTTCAGACCTGATCTTATGCGATTCCATTATCAGTTGGCTAGCTCAGAGTTTTCTTTTTCTTGTTTGTTTGGAAGAAAAATGGAGAAACTGATACCAGCGTGGGCCGTTAAGGCGATCATCGTGTTCGTTTTCACTTCGATCCTCTTCCGATGCGTCTGCGGCGAGAACCACACCGTCGGTGGAGCTTCCGGCTGGGATCTCGGTTCCAATATCCAAGCCTGGTCTTCTACGACAACGTTTAACGTTGGTGACGACCTCGGTACGTATATCTGCATCGTCTCCCTCTAGATCTTCATCTCCATTCATGCATTCATCTCTTAAATCCTAATAAAGCACGTATTAATCGCAATTTTCGAGTTTCTGAAGTTGTAAATCTAGCATGAGCAACTTAATTAACTAACAACAGGACCGAAGAATCGTTAATTAATTAGTTCAAGTTCTAGTTGAATTTTCGCATCGAAAAATCCATTGAAAACAAATAAGCTTTGTGGTCATTTTCGTTTTCCTGAATATGTTTCTAGATCTCCGCAGTGAAACATTTTGATTGTTGTTGAGTAGAACACACGAAAATCGTTCACGAAGTTAGTTTTGCGGGGTGAGACGAAATCAGAAACGAAGCCAAGGGCATATTCGGCATAACGTTTTTTTATCTTTGATTACTAATTGATTAAAATTAAACAGTGAGAAAAAACTAATTGAAATACGAAACGCTTGGCGTTGGTTTGCAGTGTTCTCATACACGCCGGCGCACGACGTGTTGGAAGTGAACCAACTAGGTTACGACACGTGTACGATAGCCAACGCTCTGGCCACGTACGACAACGGAGAGACCGTGATCCACCTGAGCGACGCTAAAACGCGCTACTTCGTGTGCGGCCGAATGGGCCATTGCCAACAGGGCCTTAAACTCCAGGTCCAAATTTTAGCCCAGTCCAATAACGGAACCAGCAATGATCAAAGCCAAAGTCCCGGTGGTTCTCCTCCGTCTATTTCTCCTCCTCCTCCGCCGCCTCCGCCTCCGCCGCCAGTTTCTCCGCCTCCGCATGATGATGACCAGCCACCTGCAGACGAGCCCGTGCCGTGCGATTGTTCCGGTGCGGAGGAGCGCCATGGGGTGGTGCCGTTGATTACGCTCGTAATCGTGCTCGCGTTCGCTCGTGCCCCTTTCTTCATCGCATTTCCACATCTCCCTTTTCATGACATCCGTTGAGCTTTGATAGGTAGCTTTCTGCAACAGTTGTTTTTACCTTTCTTGTGTTTCGGCTTTCACCTCGCACCTATTGCTCAGTGTGCATATATGAATGTGATGATTCGGGTTAGTGAATAGTTGTTCTGTCCGTGGATTTTCAATATTGAATAATAAGTTTTGCTTGCTCTCGCGCTATGCCATGTACATATAGGCGAATTTGTTTGTAGAGACGCAAGGTATGTGTACTTTGCTTTCTTGTAATTGCTCTGCACAGTGCAAACTCAATGTGAGTATTTTCTCTGCGGTTTTTATCTCTCTTCTTCTTTTTTTTCAATTGGTTAATGTCGTGTGAATAATAAAATGAGAAAATAACAAAGTTATCTGCTTTAATTTTTATAGTCTATGTTTACGGAGCATATTTACGCAGTGGGGATTTAGGTAATATGACTGAGGTCATAAGTTTTAACATGGTGTCATCAGTGTACAATAAAACCAAAAAGAATATAAGATCGATGTATCAGGTATGTATATAAGATAAATAAGTAAATAGTGAAAATAATAATTATATAGAATGTCAGTATGTTAACTGTTAACGTTTAAAAATACAACAATTTATTATTAGACTAGCTACTGGCATTTTTTTAGGATTCTGTGCTTTACTATTTTTTACTGGTATAATATGTTTTTTTTTTAAGTTGTTCATTGAATTTCTTTAACTTATAGTGGATGTGGTAGTTTTGAGTAGACCAAAGTTTTAATGTTACAGCGACGCGTTTTCATTTAACAATAATTCAAGTAAAAAAGAATAATCAATAAAATGACATTGTGGATAAGGACTAAAATAGTCAAATAAAATATCTAAAATAAACCTTTTTGCCTTGCTCCGTGCTCTCGTAGGAGCAATTAATTGTTTGACGTTTGTATTCTTAGAGCAGTTATTGTCTTGCAATTAGGTTTATCCATTTAATGATTTTTTAATGGAGGTTGTGATTTTCAGCTGTGTGTTGACGATGGATAGGGGTATCAAAATGGATCAGGGTGACTCACACTGGTTGACTTCATTATTGGGTTAAAATATAAATAGGTTGAGTAAATTTGAATCACTTTTAAATGAGTTACAAAAATTTCAGGTTCAATCGGGTTGGTAAATTAGGTGAGGTTATTCATCAAATTTTATAATACAAAATTATTTTTTAAAAAATTAGAAACATTTTCTTTGTTTTTTATTTTATTTTTGAAAGTAACATTTTTCAATCAAAGACATTTTAATGATTTAGATACAAATATAAATAATAGACCAATATCTTAAATAATCATTTTAGCATCTAATATAAACATAAAAATAATCATTCAAATCAAATTTCTTAATTCTCAAATACATAAAATACCATCTAAAAGTCTTAAAAATCGTAAAGTCTTAAATCCAAACATTAGTCTTGATAATACTTCACCAACATTATAATACTAAATTATCAAGACAACATACACAATTTATTATTAATTTATCAATTTATTTATTAGTTATTATTTAAGCGGATTTAACGGATCAACCCGGTTCAAACCCTCCTAATCCTTGAATTAAGTGAGTTGAGTTTGTTTTATCTTAGTATTGCAAAACTTGTATTTCTTTTTACCCATTTCAACCCAGATCCGGGGTAAGTTAGGTTGGCTTTGTGGGTTTGGACTCACTTTAACACCCTTAATAATGGATGTAGTGTGCTATGGTAATTGCATGGATGATGGTTTTAGTGTTCTGTTGTGATCATATGGAATTTGCAGAAGATGACAAAGGTTAAAAAAGTAAATATGATTGAATGTATTTTAAAAATAGTGATGATTTTAGTCGTCACTATTTTAAATTAATTATTTTAAAGTTTAATATAACACTAATGTTTGCTAACAGAATCAAAAGAAATGACAAAAATAAATTTTTTTAAAAATATAAAAGATCAAAATGAAACTTTTAAAAACATAAAGGATCAAAATAATTTTTTTAAAACTTAATATATCAAAATAAAACTTTCAAAAATATAAAATATCAAAATAAAAATTTTAAAACTAAATGTACTAAAATGATATTTTCGAAAACATAAAAGATCAAAATAAAATTTTTAAAAATATAAAAGACCAAAATAGAATTTTTAAAATTTAATATAGCAAAGTGAAACATATTCATATAATGCACCAAAAGTGATATTTAGAAGGAAAAAAATTATATGAAGGTGAATGTTACTGTTTCTGGACAAAGAATATGTATTGTTTGAACAACGAAAACATTTCCTTTCCACAGGCATGAAATGTCTTTAACAAGAACAGAACCTTTCTAATCCCAGGCCGAACGGATGCGGGTTGAGCCTTTAACAACAACCATTTAGCGGCTTTGTCTATAAGATGCCAAGGCATTTTTTGTGTTGTGTGATAATCGGGCGGCTGCCACTGGTTCACTCCCATTGTAGCTCTAGCTAGAACCATTACTGCTGCTAGTTTGGAATTAAATTATCATAGGAACAAATATTGAGACTTATGTATAGATGGTGTTCCCCATGTACCTACAAAAAGAATAATAGCAGCCGCTGGTTGTTAGAAGTCTATATCAGGGGCAAATTTGAATATTGCGTCTTGAAGCCATTGCTTTAAGTTAATTAAATGCTAATTAGCAGCATTTGAATAACTTCTTAGTATACTCTATTTTGAATAAGCTTTATTAGCATTTGAATAACTTCTTACTGTACTCTGTTTTGAATAAGTTTTTCTCATAAACTAAAATTAATTTATATGTAAGTTTAAATTAAATACTTTCGTTAAGAAGTTAAATGATTTTAACTTCTCTAAAAAAGTACTTTTTTTTGTATACACTAATTTAACTTCTAAGAATTTTTTAATTTGAAATTTTCTATAAATATTTATGAAGAAACTTATCTGATAAGCCCTTATTGATATCTGTCCTATACTGTATGGGTCCTTATTCAGTAGCTTCCGTTCCACAGCTTGCTTGTGCCATGCCAACGTGTACAAGGTTTTTCTTGGTTTGTTTCCATTAGTGGTTAAAAAGAAAAGGACTAGTCTTTGATAATGGCAAAGATTGGCAATTGGGTCTTATTCTTAGGTCCTCTAGCTTGTACATTCTTCGTAATCAATATTTACACATAATTATTACCATTACCAACGGTTATACAGTGTCACATGCGGCACTGCCAGTCCCCAGTCCCAACTTGCTGGTTGTCATTGTATTGATATTGATATTGATAATTAAAATTTCTACTAATAGAAAATAAAACTAGTTACTGAGTTATCATGTCTATTTTCAAGGTAGCAGAATCCAAAGACAAAAGTAGAAAGGGTTAAAATAGAAAGAGAAGGCGCATATTATAATAAAACTGAACTTTTCTAAATGAAGCTAAAGGCATTTTGCAGGCAGGAGATGGGGGTCCGTGTCTGTGGTTTCTCACAAATAAAAAACCTACACTACTTGGATCCACTTATATTTTCAATTGTACAAATTAAGGTCCTACTTCTTTATGAAGTTCTGCACTCGCAAACCACTCAAAAGGTTCGTGACATAACAAGGAACATGGGGCTCTTTTGTTTCAATTTTCACTGGCATGTAAGGGGGCAACGTGCTTTCCGACCCAAGGGGGTCATAATTAAAATGAAGGGCTTCAAGAAACAGCAAGCCCCACTTCATCTATAATGATCTATACCATGCTGACAGATAATAACCATGTGCTAATGTGTTGATCATCAAGTTTATTGCCCTAATCTTACAATTTGACCCCAAAACTAATTGTTACTGTGGAGATATTGACAGAATAACCATTCTCCTAGCTTAAGCTAAGATATCTTAATTGATGGTCCCATGCAACAATGCACAGTTGAATGGACAACTCACTTTTAAACATTACGTTCAATTTATCTTCGTTCATTCACTTCAATCCATTTTTCCAAAATAAATAAAAGGCTTAGTTATTTTCTTGTCCCATAATACGCCAAAGGGCAAAAGGGGTCCAAGTCTCTATTCCAACTCCCTGAGTTTGGTCAATCAATATACACGAGCAACTATATATCACCTCCTTGCATTAGTACGGTTGTTGCTTGTTATTTTTTAGGCGTATGTGATTTTCTTTAATTGGTATGTATCCAGTTCTGTTCCCCCTTCCTTGTATGTCGGTTTTCTTATAATTAAAAAATAAATAGGAAAAAGAAAAATAAATTGGTTTTAATACCAATTTTGCCAATAATTAATCTTTGCTTAAGAACCTAGTTTATCACTTTTTTCAAAACCTTAATGAAATACTTATTCAACAAGCATTTTAAAGCTGAATTAACTAGTAAATTATTAGGTCTGCATATATAGAATGGCAGAAATTGTACATTCGATTTTAAATAATCCCCTCATAATGCTACCTAGGGTTCAAACTACATAATCAATACAAACATTATGTAATGTAAGAAACACTAGACTTCTGAATAGTTTAGTAGAACATGCATGCATGTAGAGCAAAGATCCTGATCAAAGAAAGAGCGCAACAGATTGGGGAGAAACTAACTTATGCCTACTATGTCACAAGAAACTTGACAAGGGAAAAAAGTACACCATGTCTGATACTTGTCTTGGCCTCTTCACACAGTCTCAGCAACAAAAATATGTTCACAGCAAGTCCTGCCAATGGGGAAGAAAGAGTCAACACATGGAAACCGACAAATCGAACGTATATGGGGGATTAGATATATTATACGTACTAACAATGTAGATTATAATTGCTAACTACTATTTATGTTTCGCCAGGTGTTGAATGCCCATTTGGGTCAAGAATATAACTAGATGCCATACATATGCACCATAGAATAACAGTCACTTTTTGAGTCATAAAAATACATATTTGTGTATACAAGAAGCTCTACAGAATCCTTTCTGAGGTCATACCTCGTAGAAAAAAGGATAAAAGTTCAACAAACATTTGATTATGTTTAATTTAGGTATAAAAAGATTCCGTATGAAAGTGCTGTATTAACTACTATTACTAATCCAAACATCAATATGTGAACAGTTGTCATCTAGCACATGACAAGACTAACCAATCTAAAAGTATAAGCTGTTAGGTAAAAGGCTTCTGAATGGTTAATCACAACAAATATGTTATATATATATATATATATATATATATATATATATATATATATATATATATAACTCTTACATAGCCGACAGTGAAATTCTGCATAACACATGGATTTAGTAATGTGCGGAATGCAATGAGAACTAAATTTAGAATAAAGAATATATATATATATATATATATATATATATATATATATATATATATATAACAAGTACCTCCAAAATGGTTAATATACTTCCAGAGATTCTCATTATTTTGCTAAATTTTCACTGTGACTGGTGAAAAGAGAAAGATTGGTCACATCAAACACCACGGTTTTCCATTTCCATGAAACGCTGGTAAGACTCCAGCCTCTGCAGCTTCATTTGATTGTTGATCTTCTTAATGAAGGCTTCTGCTCTGCGATTCAATTCCTCTGGACTCATGGATTTGTCCCTTCTCAAGGAGGCTCTATCATTGAAAGTGTCAGACTTTTTGAGCTCCTTCTGTGCCCAAGCCACAGGGTCATCATCACCACCACCACCACCCTCCCCATTGCGATGAAATGGCTCTGCCTTTGCAATCCTTGCACCCCATGTGTCACTCTTCTTCAGCTGTGGTTTCATTATTTTCCCTTGTCCCTCCATGATAACCCTCCATGTAGCTTCCAGTGTGTCATCACCATCTGAATCCGGCAGGAAATAATCATTGGTGCAACTTTCAAGTAAAGGTTGGATCATGAATTTGTCATAGGTCAAACCAGACTCTTCAATCACCTCTTCTTGTTCTAGTTCTTCTTCAACCACCTCGTCTTGTTCTAGTTCTTGTTGTTGTTCTTCTTCTTCTTCAACCTCCTTTTCTTCTTCCTTAGGTTCATTGATTTGGTTCTCTGACTCAGTTGGGTGGTTGGCAGTGTTTGAAATGGTGGTGGTTGTGTGCTTAGGATCAGAGGGTGCTGGTGAGTCAGAGAAGGCTTTGGGGGGGAAGTTGGAGGAAGCTGCAATGGTGATGATGATGAAGTTGACAATGATGTAGAGGAATGGGAGTGTTAGCCAGCTTCTAACTGAGACACAAAACTGAGGAAGAGTTGAGAGAAGAAGGTGGAATGTATATGGGACTATTGCCACTTTCAACAAAACAAGAGTGGAGATAACCCCCATGGACATGAGCACAAGCTTCGCAATCCACATAGTTGTTTCAAATCTGTTTGATTTGAGAGAAGATGGGTTTTGAAAAAGATCCATCACTGGCATGTTGCAGCAGTAGCACTACTAATAACAACTCTTCACAACAACGCCCAGATTTCAAAACAAAGAAGAAAAAAAGAACTTTTTTTCTGCTTGGAAAAGTGAGAAGAGTAAGACCCAGAAACTAAAACTTCTAGGGGAGGAATTTAGAAATTTAACAACTAGGACATAATGAACAAGCACCAGTTCTTCAGAAGAATAAGAAGAGAAAGGAGCTTTTTAGAAACCGAAAATTGAGTCTGAAGATCAAATTCTGAAGCTTTTCATCAGGAAGATAATCAAGAAGGAGAAGAAGAAGAAGAAAGATTTGTGGTGAATTACTGTGGATCCATGAAGATGATGAAACAGAAGGAAAAAGGAACAGAAAACAAAGGAGGTGAAAAACTGAACACAATGTATTGAAGCCTGGCTGGCTAGAACTTCAGTCCTCTCTCTCTAGTCTCCATAGTACTACAAAGAAAGAAAGAAAGAAGGCTTTTTTAAAGAAAGAGCTCTTTCAAATTTCACTGTTTCAGGTGCTGTAGTTAGCAGCAGAGCCAACAAAAATTCCATTAGTACTTACTTGGTAGGCATGCTGGTTTGGTTTATAGAGTAGAGGACCACATGAAGAGTCAAGAGGGGATTTAAATGAAGATATAGGAACCTCTCTTATATTATTGTTGTAATCAGTGACACTGTTTGATGAATTCTCCACCGTCAGATGCTTCAAAATAGTTAAAAAGGGTTATGGGGAGATGATAAATTTTGCACTCTCATCTTCATTCTATTGCTATATATTGGAGGTGACAGAGATAGAGCCACCGAGATTTTTATTTTTTAAGAAAAAAATTGTTTTGGATATATTTTCAGATTTGAGGGAATGTGTAGGATTTAATTATTGTTCATAAATTTGAATCTGAAAATAGCAATAAGAGAAAATATATAATATTATTTTTTCTTATTTTTATATAATGAGAAATCTCTTATCAATAAACACATATTTTAAAAGTCAAGTAAAACGGTTGGATTTGGGTGGAAATCGTACTATTAGTTAATTAACTATAATTAGCTCAGTTGTTAGCATGGTTTAGTTTTTTCTTTTAACAAATCTAACCAATATTTGAAGGTAATTTTAAGTTATCTGAATTAAAGTAGCTGCGTTGCGCGGTGGTGGCCACAATTTGCAGAGTTGTGATGATACCAACTTTTGGCACCACTAAGCTAAAGCTGCTAAACTAACTATAAGGATACATGCATGAAAAATTACTGAGTGTCATAGCACTACATATTTATGATTTATGCATTCTGATCAATCTCTACGGTGATGCATAAATTTATAATAAAAAAATTAATAATACTTAACTATCTATCCTTAAATACCAATCATATTTTAAACTATCTATTCATGTGCTAATTCTTATTTTCAACATCTTTTATAATTATACAGCTAGTAAATTCTTATCTAATTAAGAAAACAAAAACAAAATATGAACCCAAACTCCCACAAAATCAATAAAAATATTTCTAAGAATTTGTTTATGAAAAAATTTGTTCAACTAATTAGTATTGTCATTTATAATTAACTGTCCACTTACCTCCTTTCATTGTAGTAACTTTTGCTCACTCAGTTGGTTTATCATTATTTCATTCTCCAAATTGTTTATTGAAAAATGTTAGTACTTAGTAGCATATTCAAGGTTTTAAATATGGTTGGTATTTAAGGATAATAATAGATAATATCTGGGTAACATATTATAGTATTCATATTTGTATCCGTGTTTGAAAAAAGTATATGTACAAGTACTCGTACTCATATTCGTTGGATACCTATATATCTATATCCATATCTACTATTCACATTTTAGTTATTATAAAATTAATAAATCAATAAAAATATTAATTAAAAAATTATTATAATTGAAAATTCACTCCTAAATTATCCAAACATAATATTAAAAGTATACAAACATAATCTTATATCATTCAAACATAAGTCATAACTAAAATTAAAAAACATATATAAACATAACCATCTAACATAATAATTTGTAAATATATTGTTCTAGTCATTTAACAAAATCATTAGAAACTTGCACTTAATTAAT
>PYAF01005834.1:130014-141668 GCA_007407185.1 Glycine tomentella | reverse complement strand
TTACACTCGTTCAATCACAAATTATCATATATAATAAATTTGTTGATTTTCATAATAATTTTTGTAAAATTTATAATAACAATAATTTGTTATTAAATGACTATAAAACTATTTTATATTGTTAACTTAAAATTATTAAATTCATTATATATTTGTACAGTAATAAAAATCAAATATCCTAGAATGTGTCTCATTATAAGAAAAATGGTTGAAAGAATCAAAGTCTTTAATTAATTTTATTATATAGAAACAATTATAATTGAAGGTAGAAATTAAAAAACGTATATATAGAGAGAGAATGAAGTAAATCAAATATACTGCGGTGGAGTTAATAAATTACTTAGATGTTAGGTATTAAATTATAGAATATATAATATAATTATATATATATATAATTTTAATTAAATTAATATATATAATAGATGTGAGATGAGATGGATAGTATAATATCTGTACATGTATTCATTTTCATTAAAATTTTGCGGATAAATATCTGTCTAAGACCCATTCTTAATAAATGAATTATTATCCTACTCATTTTACGAATAATTTTTACAGAAATTCATAAGATCTGACTACACTATATTATTCTATTCGTAACTATAATTTGAATTACAATAATAAAGTTTTTTAGGTTTTCACGATAAAATTTATGTAATTCTCATTAAAAAAAAAAATAGACTCTCATTGAGAGAATCACACATGAATTTTACTCAACAATTAAAAAAAATAGTTAGATTATTTCATAGTTGTATCTTCCAATTACACTAGGATTTTCCCTTTCTAAATCCATATGCGACTAGTTAATAGCAGCAGAAGGGGAATTAATATTTGATTTTTACCCCTGAATTTTCCAGAATCGGGTATAATGTTGGTTCCACCATAAATTGGGCAATTAAGTGGAGCCTTTAGCTGAGTTGAACACTGTGGTTGTCAGCATATATGAGCAACACAGACATATGTATATGCTTCCATAAAGCAACATAAGCCCCAGCCACAAATGCTAAGTGATTGTCCTTTCCCTCCCATTGAATTATGGTTATAACAGGGACATAAACAGTAATCAATCAACAATATGGTTACTAAGAAAAATAAATACTCTTTATTAACATGGTCAAATAAATGTCAGAGTAATGTTCATTACTTTTTATTTTTTATAAAAGCACTTTTAATTAAAAAAAATATGCAAAAGATTAATGGAAAATTACACAAATTTAAAATAATTTTTTGTCATAAATTAATAAATTGAATTTTCAAACTCAAGAAAAAAAACATATCATAAAAGCACTTTCTCAATAAAGTTATTCAAACATACCCCATCATACTATCGTCCTATTTTTCACGCCTTTGATTTTTTTTTTATTTAATAAATTTGAACAACGACCTGGTTCCGTTTAATATGGGTTGCATGAGATTTTCTTTCTCATAGTGACGACGGCTATGACATTATAATAAATCTGAATGTTGATTGTATTGATAAAATATGTACATAAATATATACACATAATCTGACCTTGTTAATTAATACTAATCAGGGTTTTATTGCTTTCTCTTTCATTCTCTATTAAAATTTATGAATCGACAATGGATAGTTTATATGAGATTCTAAGTTCAAACATTATTGTTATACTCTAAAACATTTATGAATCTTAAGGGTAAGAGGCAGGGGAGAGGAATAACTACAGTTGAGTTAATAATTCATATATTTATAAACTAGCTATTTTCATTTTGTGATGAATCCATCAAAGTACACCTAGTTAATAGCAGAGAGGACAATCCTACTAAAACAAATTAAATTAGCCCCACGGTGCAGCATTGCAAGTTGCAACACGCGTGTAGTGCAATACTAATATCAATATATGCATTCATGTACCTAGAATCTGGTCTAAATTTTGGGTTAAGAAAAAAAGAAGCAGCACAGTTCATTGTACACATACATCAGATATGTATAGTATCAATAATGGTTAATATAAATAACAGTGATTTGTATCTTTTAATTAAATTATTTAAAATTTAAATCTTGAACATGAAATCCATTATATTTAAAAAATTATTTTATAATATATTTATAATTTCTGATATAAATTAATAACTACTTCCACTTTCAATAATGTATACTTCATACAAATCATAAATTATAAAAAAAATTAAAAATTATGTATTCCATTGTTCGAAAGTTTCATTTTATGTACAGATAAAAAAAAAATATTATATACAATTTTATAAAAAAACTATTTTTAGAATCAAATTCATAATCAATAAATTAAAATAAATTACCAAGACATAATTTTACAACTATATCAAGACTCGTCGTCTCATATAAATCTTATGATAAGAAAAAAAAATTGTTGTATAATAGCATATATTATGTTGTTGGCACTTAAGTGAGAGGACTAGTACCATCTAGCATGCATGAGTGTGGCATGGGGTCACTTGTCTTACCCCAGGGAACCAGCCACCACCGACTCACCCCCAAGTTGTTACTTACTACATACCTTTTCTCTCTCTATCTATCCTTCTTTGGTAGCTTAAATGTCTGCTATAATCATAGCTACAAGTCTATGCAGCACCACTTTTTTTTTTAAAAACCAAAGTTTGATCATCATAACAACTATGACAATTTTTTCTTGAAGCAGAGTTTTCAAATTTGAGTTACCACTTTCGTCTTTACCTGCGGAACAGTGAAGAATAGCAAAATCATCCCGCATTCTTTTGTTTACCAAGTGCTATCCTTCCTCCATGGTGCTAACAAAATGCCAATAAAATTACATCAAATCAATCACTCTTTCTCACCCCCTTTGTCTTCCTTTCTCTGTCAATCTAGTGGGTTTTCATTTTTTTTTTTTTCCTTTTATAGTTTTTCTGCTATATGTTTGTACTTTTAAGGCTTTATTTTCTTTTATTATTATGTTATAGAGATTAATTTTATCAACGAATTATTTCTGTCAAAAGAATATGTGACTGACCTTTTCAGCAGTGTAATCTCTCCATCGAATTATATTTTTTTGGAAGGAAATTCTACACTTACCGGCAGTGATAATTCTGTCCTCCTAAAAATTTTCATAAAAATTTGGTTCTAAGTGATAATTCTGTCCGACAATAATATAATGTGTCTAACAAACTTGTACTTGTAACTTGATTATAAATAAATTAAAAAAATTATGACAACTAAATTTCCAAATAAATGAATTAAACAATTCAGCAGTTAAAACTCTCAAAAATTATATTTTTTTATCACATTTTGTGTGATTTTTTCATGCTTTCTAATAAGATTAAGAGAAAAAATTGAAGCAACAATAGGTTATAATGTCTTCTAAAGTGTGTTTGGAAAAGATAAAAATAATAATTAAGTATTTTAGTCACATCATAAAATCATTTAATAAAATTATCATTGAAAATCAATAAAAATAAATTTTATTTTTACAAGAACCAAATTAATATAATTTTTTTATAAAAACAAAATTAATACTTTTTATTTTACATGGACCTTAAAAATATTTTACTCATGATTCTATTACATTCAGCAAAAAATTGTCCAGGTACCGGTAATACTTCTGTGTTGGACAAATTATTATGTTACATAAAAGAAAAATATGCTATTAACACTTTAAACATTATTTAATTTATATGCCAAGTTTGTCGATACAATAACAGAAATAATATATCCAATATTTTGAATAATAATTTTATTTCAGAAATACTAATGTCTAGCTAAGACTATCTTGTAAATACGGAAGTAATCGTACGATTTGTGAGTTGTCGAAATCATTTCTCTCAAGAAAACCTAAAAAGGTCTGTAGAAAATGCATTCTTTCAAGCAATTTCTAATCAAAATTTCGTTAGGTGCACATACATTGATTCATTCCATTAATTGAAGCTATTGAAAATAATTATAACTTTGATTATTTTTAAAGTTAAGCTGCTGAGCAAAAAAAAAATTTAAGTTGAGCTCATACATATAAATTCGTCAAGTCAAATATAAGTGTTTTTATAGGTTCGACAGAAGCTTCTGCAACTAGTTTATGTAAATGGAATATTTGAAAAGAAAAAGAAAATAATAATTAGAACATGTCTAACTCACTGTAAACTGAAGAAGCAAAGAAAATTGTGTACGGAACTAGAAACGAGATCTACTGATAGGACGAACAAAAAAGCTGAATAGAGAAAGTCCACAATATCACGAGTGTCTCAAACCATATCAATCATGACTCATTTTGACAAAGAAAAAAACACTTATAAATGTCAAGTTTTGAATATCATTTATGAGTAGTACTGTTTGAAAGGAGATAAATACCTAAAAGAATTATTGCATATATAGTAGAGTTGGACCAAATTATCAAAAGCTACACATATTGGTTAGGACAACTTGCACTTTTTTTTAATTTTTGAAAGAAAGGGTCTCCCTAATTATTTTGATTGTAAACTTAGCATTAATTGAGCTGAAATAAAATATCTTCAATCATTGGTGAAAAAGGAAAAGAAAAAAAATTATGTATAGAAAGCCTCGTTAATCCCGCTTCACGGGATTCCATTTTATGTCAGCTATAACAAATTCAACTGTGTTCAATGATTTAATTATGCATTAGAATGTTCTATTCTATAGAGCTAGGAGTGCATGGAGCTGCATATAAAAAAATAATACAGTAAAAAATAGAATAAAATAAAAGCATGATTAATTAGTTGCGTCCAATCGTGCATTGATTGGTAAAATATGCAATTTAAGAATAGGGTAATCCTTTCGAGAAAGCACGGAAATATATTGTAAATAATTGGGAGCATTATTTAGGGTTGAGGTGGCTATGGCATATTAGCATATACTATTATCATTACCTAAAGGCTAAGCTACAATATATCAAGGGTAAGATAAATACCAACAGCTACTATCCTACTACAGTTCAAAACAAATCAAACCACCTTGTTCGGATAATTGAATCAAGGTTTTCTTTGGTAGTACATTGCATAGGATAGTATAGAATTTAATTAACGCGTGTTTATTTGTTTAAACTTTAAAAAACTTTAATTAACAGGTGAAAAAACAAATAATTATTATTTTTAACTTTAAATACATAAAATAAATGTTAACCTTTAAATTTAGAAATACAGTACATAATTATTATAAACTTTTTAAAAGCATATTTTTTATAAAAATAAAAAATAAATGAAAAATATTGATCCAACAAATTGGCCCTCCTCTCCCATTGCATTTCCTTTTTTTTCAAATTATTACCAATATTGTATGACATGATTAGTAAATAAAAAACTTTATTTCTTAAGCATATATCATGATTTTGATTTTTGATAGGTGCATATAAAAAAATATATATTAAAAAATATCAATCCGTTAAATGAATCTCTCAATATATAGAGAGGTTAATTATTAACTTTTAACAGAAAAATAATCTGGTTTAAAAAAAATATGAATTAAAAAATTGGCTGACTAGATACTTGAATTTCTCTAATTATCAGCAAAACTATAATTACTGCAAACTTCACATCTGCTGAGATGAATTCTTCAATTTCTAAATTTTTTTATTATGAAAAGTATGGGTATCAATGGTCATCCTAGGCCAACGTACAAGATTGAGGACGTTATTTGGCACCCACCAAAGTTTAAAACTAGGTGAAATTCAACACATATGGGTCAGCCAAAGGAAGCCTAGTGTTGCATATGTTGTAATTATTCAACCTCCCTTTTAGGCTGCTTTGCGACCAAATTGAGCAATCAAAGTTCCTTATATGAAAAAATTATGGGAGTTATCAATGCCATTGAAGGGGCTGGAAAAAAGGGATGGAAAAATTTATGGTTTGAGTGTGATTCTACTTTAATTGTCCAAGTTATCTGCAATCATGGGTTGGTCCCTTGGCAACTAAGAAATTAAATAGATGGTATAATTGTATAGATTCAACTAATAAAATGAATTTTGTAGTATGTCATATTTGCTGACAGGGTAACATTTGTGCAAACACACTTGGCTTCCTTGCTTTTTCGTTTTCTAGTTTCTGCTGGTGAGATCATGCTTCACCTTTTGTTGCAGCAAAATTAAATATAAATAGAATAGGTCTCTCAAACTATAGATAATAGATTCACATATTCTTTTCCATGAATTTGGTTGATGTTCCCATGTGTTTTGTTCCTTTCTTTATCTTTTTCTTAATAAATTTTCTTGGTGGTTGAGGTTCATTAAAATTTGCGATACCTTCCTAGTTGGGATCGTATTCTATTGTGGGAAGTTTGCATACCTTGGTTTATAAAAAAAGTAAAAATACAAAGTGTATTAAGTGGGATGACTCAAGAAACCAAACTCATTTTGTTACCCATATTTTAAAGGATTATTATGTATTATTCTATAAAACTTATTTTTTATACACAGTGACTATAAAGATTTTATATTTTGAAATAATTAGAATTTACTTTATATAAAATTTTAAAATGAATATTATAAAAACCTTACCGGCCATAACAATCTAAGAATGAATGGCAATATAAAAAACCTTTAAACATTCATTACATTTTAATTAAATTCTTATTAAATTCTTGTTCCTTGAACAAAATAAAGCCTAAAAAATAGTGATACCCTTTAAAATTAAGTAAATACTAAGTATTATTCACCCACTTCTTACAGATTTAAAAAATAAAAGCACGTAACAACAAATACTTTAATCAACACAAATAAACAAATAAATTAAAAGGTTTAACTTACTTAATTGAACAGGTAGGTAAATTATTATAAATCTTGGTACTTATCTCATTCTTATGGATAAAAAAGAAAAAAAGAATTAACAAATAATAAATCATCAAAATTTACAATGAAACGTGTTAGCAACATTATACCTTTAAAAAAATTGTTTTTTTAACTATTCACCAAACACAATTTTCAATATAATATACATGCATTATTCCTTTAAATGCCAACGAATTCTCGGTCACTTTTAAAATTTTCAATGAATTAAAGGTTCTATTATTTGTTATGCTTTTCATTTGTTTAAAAAATCACTCAAATAAATAAAACGAAACAAAAAAAAAATATCCTCTATAAAATCAAGGGGTAACAGAATCCCCTGTTTCTTATAATGAATTACCATCTCTCTTTCTTTGATTGCTAATAGTCAATAGTTGATAGTTAATTTACATATCAATCGAAGCATAGATAAAGAAAGACATAAAGATTTAGAAGAATAATAGATAATTGGCATTACTGTCTTGCTTATTGTTTCTTCTTTGGGACTCCCTTCTTTTGGAGTGTCTAACAAGAATTCTTGACCAACTCGTTACATTGCTACAGCTCCCTCTGCACCTAATTCTTGCATTTCATATCTTTATATGTAGAATTATATCATTTATAAAATAATTTTAATAATATTAAATTTTTATTAAATCAATCATCTTATCTCAGGTTTCTCTTTTTTATTGTAAAAATAATATAATTTCATTTATGTATATAGAGGCAGAGCTTAATAAGAGCAGGGGAGGCTATGACCTCCCCCCTTGTCCCAAATTTTATTTTATTTTTCTTTTAACAAGTATAAGAATTTTTTTGTGTATGACACTATAAATAATTTTAATTTTAAAGTACTACTTAACTATATGGCTCCTCAAAATATTTTTGCTAAGATGTCCCACTGTATGTAATCTAGTTTTTAGGCAAGTGCCTCTAAACCCCAAATTTGTATTTAGTTTTCTGTTGAGAAATATCTAATGGAGTATACGTTTCTAAGGAAGCAATTAATTAGTATTACTTTTTCCTTTTGAATACGTTTCTAACACACTACTCCTATTAAATATAAATGATTACATATGCGTTCCAATGTTTATATCCATTTAACAAATTTTGTGATTAGGTCTCAAAACCTGTATCAAAATTACATTAATAGTCAACCACTTTGTCGTCGTTTCTTTTAATATTAAAAACATATTCTTAACTTTTTCAATAAAATAATGTACGTTCAAATATAAATTCAAAGTTCAATTTAATTTAGATATACCAACAATTACGTGGAATGATTCAAAGTTAATTTTATCTTAACTTTAAGACAAATACATATATACCCTCAATTTGATATGATCTAACACAATTTTAGCTAAATTAAAGGCAAAGATTCATTCAGTGAGTTACTGACAAAGTGACACTTGACACATACAAAAGCGTCAATTTAACATTTTCAACCATTCTGCAAATTAAAGATTAATATCCTTAACCAAATATATCATCTACAATGCATAGTCAAATATCTATGGATGCCGACATCAAAATAATCGCAAATACCATGCAACTTACTTGCTATCTGTCATAATCATTTTCATATTAATTCAAATCGAAAATGGTTATAAAATTGAGGCTCAACAAAAATATGATATTAAATTCATGGAAAGCTATACTGTTATTAAAATATAGAAATAGAACTGGCAAAAAGAAAAGGACAGCGATTAATACATGTAAAGACTAAAGATATTGTTTTGCAGTCTCTTTAACGTGTACTTTTGGCAGAGGTTTTAATTAATTACTAATTACTAATCGCAATTAGAATACTAAATAACTCTGCATAAAAGTTACGGAAGATATTTATTTACTATTGTCCGAAACAAAACAAGGTTACCTTATTAAAGTTTTCATGAGTATGCTAAACTGCATATAGTATGCAATTATTCAGCATCTTTTTCTTTCTTTTTACAAACAGATAATCATGCTTTTCATTAATAATTAACTCACGAATACAATTGGGAACATAATTAAAGAAATGATTGAGAGCATTAAATCTTGAGATCCTTACCAAAGAATGAATCTTTTTGATTTGTAGAGTTAGATATTAAACTTGAAGAAGACATATTTAATTTTCGAAATCCGAGAAAGAATTATTTATGAAATATTCTGACCAATAAAAATATTAGTAAAATATCACTGTTTAAAGTGTTACAATGTGAGAGTGGTCTATAAATTAAAAATAAGAGATGTTACATGAAATTTTTTAACGAATAAAAAAAAGTAAATATTAACTAAAATACTTGACAAACATTACCTATTAATTAAAGTTTAGATACAAGTCAAAATCAAAACATGAAAATATGAATTAACATAAAATCTAAAGTCGAAATCAAATCATGAAAATGTGAATTAGCGTAAAATCTAAAATCTAGACTTCTTTACAAGGCAATGGGAGACTCAATTAACTTATCTACTGAAAAAATTCACCGAAAAGTTATAAAATAAAGAAAAACATTCATTTGCTTGAAGGATAATAGCATCATACTCAAATTTAATGTTGCTGATTCCGTTAAAACTATCATTCACCATCTTATATTATTTTGTTCAATATCCATTAATTATATATATATATAATATAAATCTTATATCAAATACATACTAATTCAAATAATATATAAAAATAGATGTCAAGCATCTTAAGAAAGAAAAAAAAACAAAATAATTCAAACATATTTTGTTATATTTTAAATTATTAATGATTATGAGAAATGAAAATGTGAAAATAAAATCTTATTTCTAGTTTTAGTAGTTTGGTATTTAATTATTTATACCTTCAAATCCACTGCGTGTTTGAATCTCAGTCCAAAATGCATGTTTACAATGAAATGCACATCAAAACTCTTGAAATGATGTGCAAAAGCATAAATTCTTAGCTCTAGATTTATGCATGTCCAATTGCTTTGGACGAGTTTCCAAACATGCACCTTGTATTCATCTTTATACATTAGAGAAAATTCAATTTTAATATAAATAAAAAAATGAGTTTTTTTATTAAAAAAATCCAAATCAGATGAATAATCACAAATTAAGATTTAATTATCATACCTAGTATTAATCCCAATGATTGGACCTACTCAAATAGTATTATTTCACACCTTCAATAAATGTATATTATCTTTTAGATGTTCACGGAATGGTCTTGATACACATTATACACTATTTGTGACTATTTGTGATGTCGATGTGCATGGACTAACAACTGAGAAAGTGCACACCGTCCAGTGGGGGGTGAAAAGGCAAAGTGTAATTGGCAAGGTAAGCATGGTGGCATGATGACAAAGAGAGGGCCACAACATTTTCAGTGACCAAAGTGCATAGCTTGGCAGAAACAAAAAAAGTGTGTGCCGTCCTGAAAAACTTATGAGTGACCTAGCTTGTTGATTTTGCATGCCTGCCAATGCATACATGTATAGAGATGATGTAGCCTTGTGAAGTAGGGCAATAAGATGCAAGAGAACAATCCTAAGCTTTAGGGGACCCATCCACATAGATTTTACTACTTCTTTTGTCCCTATTCATATTCAAAATTAAATATATATAACTCCCCCCTCAACTCTCATTGATTCCATTTTTACTAGTACTAGCATGAATTGAATAAAGAAAAACAAAAAAAAAAAATTACAAATAAGTTGAAGGATATATAATTGAAAGCGGAAGGACGCCGTTTGGTGGAGACCCACCAATATGATGTAGCTCTAAGGTCATTAGTGGCAACAACTCCATTGTTATTTGTTACCACAACCTAGCTATAGCCACCCTTAACTTCCATGTCCCCATCCTTAGGCTTCAAGAGTACTACCACATTACTATAAAAGGAGCTACCAAATTCCATTACCTACACCTAAGCCTGCAAAACCCCATATTTTGGAGGTAATTAGGGTAGATCATGATCATATTTTTGCCATTCTTTATAGGTTAGGTTAATAATTTAGTGAGTACACATGCCTACCTTTTTTTTAAGTTCTTACATAAAAAAAAAATATTACATGTTTGTTCTTATATGAAATATATTGAATTATATATATATATATATGATTGTCTACTAAAATTATAATTAATAAGAATTAAATATGTTTTTAGTTCTTATAAATAGGTTAATGTTTACTTTTAGTCCCTCAAAATTAATTGTTTCTTTTTGTTCTTTTAATTATCAAAATATGTTATTGTGATCTTGATCTTCATAAATGAATAATTTGAAGCAGATATCTTTTTATGAAGGATGAAGAACACATTTGACATATTTTGGTAAATGAGATATTAAAAAAGAAGATTAATTTTTGAAGGACCAAAAACAAAATGTGTCCTATTTGTAAGAACTCAAAAGCATATTTAACCCTATAATTAATGACTCTAGATTTTGATAAAATTATCTTCTAGATTTTGATAAAATTATCTTCTGTGTAAGGACTGAGATATAAATTAAACTTTTAATTTAGCCTAATTAATTGTACAAAACAAAGTCTAACACTACTACGTACAGTTGAGAACCAATTAGTCAATTGATAAATGTTTTTTTTTCATGTGAGAATAAAAATGTAAGACTTTTCAACATCAACATTAACATCAACATCAACAGCACCTTTAACCCAAATTAATTGGGGTCGGTGGTAGATGAGCCCAATGATAAATCGAAAATAAAGCAAAAGAGAGAAACATAATTAAAATAAAAGAATAGTGAGAGGAGAAGAGAAAAGAAGAAGAAAAGAATTAAAACAGGGAACAACTGGAACATAGAACTACTAAAGGGTTTAACCCTCCATCAAACTTATAGCTTTTCTCCACTCCGTCCTAAGACATACCGTCCGCCAATCTAAATCTCACTCCATTAGGTCTTGTTTAACTACCTTTCCCCAGGTAAGTTTTGGTCGACCTCTACCTCTCTTTGTATCTAGC
>PYAF01005834.1:82456-129914 GCA_007407185.1 Glycine tomentella | reverse complement strand
CGGCATGGACCCTAGCATCTTTTTCACTACATCCCGGGGTCGATGTAGCGCCTTGCCTTGTGGCGAGGACCCTAGCTCTTTTTTCGATACATCCGGGGTCCGATGTAACGCGTCGCTATGAAGGGAACGCCCCAACGAAATATCATAAAGGTTCATCACATAAGAATAGCTAACTTTTTATGGCCGGTTCGCAACTCCTAACGCCAACCCTCCTCCTTTATCCTGGCTTGGGACAGGCCATGCATGCATACACACATAGGCGGAGTTTAAAAAGAGTATCAAGTATGATCGCAAGTAATTAATTTAAACTTTTATAGACAAGTTCAAGCATTTGTTAAATTATTTCACAAAAACTTCAAACATACAATTTCTTAATGGAAAAACAATGATTAAGCAGAATTTTGATGTAAAAAGTTTATATATGAATACGAAAAAATAATCATTTGCTGGTACATATATATTGGCGTCTTACTATATATATGCAGTCACTGAAAGATAATACAGGAAAAGGGAATCAAGCCACACAACTGTTACAGTTAACCCTTTAAACCAGTTTTGCTCCAAACGTCGTAGCCTAGTGTACTCATATAGAAGATCTTTGGTTTAACCGTACGTTTAGGCCTGCTACTTTAGGTTGATCTATAATAGATTTGCATCCATGCATGGTCTCATAAAGAAATTAACCACATTCAGACCCTCATAATTATTAGGAAAGATAAGGACAAATGTCTCAATAGCAAAAAACAAATATGAAAAAGAATAGTCTTAACTAGATGTTCAATGTTCAATAGATGTATATATACCATATAGCAATAACAATCACAGTCTCCAATTTATTATAGGTACTTTGATATATACATACAACCTTAATTAAATACCAAATGAAAGATTATCAAAAAAGTTTCACTTAAATCAACTAACACGAAATTATTTTAACTTATTCAATATTTGCAAGTTATATAATTGTCTTAAATATTTATAAGAAATACTTTATTATCTATAATGATTTATATGACTTCAACAGAATTATTTTTATAGAAGATACATGAGGTTGTGTACTCAAAAAAATAAATAATAACTTTGATAATCTTTAATAAATTCTATAAAATAACCTTTCATTATGCCCCGAAATTCTTCATAATGTTTTTATTTGTTTGTTACTAGTTTATCACGGCCTAAATGTTCTACACTCTCTATATTGATTCTGAATTATGAATGGCAATCGTTTCCCATAGATGATAGATGTAATAATAAACGATTAAATAAACTAAAGTTGATGAAACATTTGCACAGCCCGGTCGTTATTCGTGGGGTTAAAGCCACAGGACAAAAGCCAATTTTTTCGGTACCTAAAAGGAAATTTTATCCACTAACACATGCGATCATTAAATAGATACTCAAAGTGGGTAGGAATGTACACACGAGTGGGCCAAAATTCAACCACTAACTACTGTTGATTCATGCCTTAACTTTAAGTTTAAGATTATAAGCAAATTCTATTTCCAAATCCCATGCATAATATAATTAATTAGTAATACTTACGGTCATGGAAGACCCTAGAATAATCAATGATGGACCATTCTAATTTTTCCCAAGTGTTTTTGTATATAGCTTTAAATGAACGCTTGGCACAATTAGCACCTGAATTGCTCTTGAATCTGAAGCTAGAAATGTCCTTTTCCTTGATCAGTTTTTTGGCCTCCACACGCATCTTTATTCTCGTTGTAGTTCCTTTATCTTTAGGAATTTTTCGTCCATTTATTTGAAAAAATGTATAAATGTATATATGTAGGATATATTTTGTGGCAGGATTTTTTATGCAAGAGAAGTAAATACTGATAATTAGATCTTAATAATGAATGATCAAGATTAAACACATAAATAAACTTAATGTGATGATGCCCTCAATTCCCAAAGGGACTGAATATTGATGTGTACTCCATGCCATTCGGGTTTCGTTATATGTTGGCTTAAGTTAATGGAAAGAAGGGTATATAATACACAGTTCCGGGAAGCACCTAAAAAATGGGGAAATATCCCAAATTGTAACTGAAGGGGACAAGTAAAAGAAACAAAGAAAATGAGAGGAAGAAATGTTAGAGGCATCTTCTTATTGTATATTATTCTTAATGGATGGCTCAAACATACCCATCAGAATTTTAAATGAGACAGAAGGGGATGGATATGTGAGTATCGAAAGTGATTTTCCATCCAATAGATCATCGAATTTGCACATGATATTGTCGGTTTGATGTCAATAGGTTTTATTTCTTTTTTATGTTGGTTGAATGCTTAGAACTAATTAATAGTCATGCCCTCGTCCAACCTCATCTACTACGAACTATAAGAAATTGAATATTTCTGTATGATTAATATCTATTGACCATAGAAATTTCAAGGAACCTGCAAGCATTCTTCTTTTCCTATACTTAAGCTCTATACATTGGATCAAATATATATATATATATATATATATATATATATATATTAATATATATATATAGCTAAAACACATATTTCATGTAAACTTGACCAAATATCTTAATCATGTATTTGCATGTTGAATGGAACTTTTCTTGTGTATGCTCACTTAATTATACGTGGGAAGGGGCCATGATGAACAGTTGAGATGTCAACTTAATAATGATAATTGAAATTTGAATGATTTTGATTGCAACCATGCCTCGCTGTTCTTACACACAAACGGGTCAGCCATCATAATTTTGAAGTATTCAACTTGGTTATGTTTGTAAAACATTAAATTCAAATATCGGGACATTATTTTTTTCCCCGACTCATTTAAAAAGTGATGAATATACATGGAATCAATGCTCATATCTTGGATCGTATATAATTGTGGTCCTGCGGTTCCATAATGTTAATAATAAAATTTCAATTTGTGGACGAGTTTGGTGGCCCTGAGATCTGTCAAAAGATAAGAAAACCAATATTTATTATTTGGGATAACTACAATGTTGTTCAGCTTCCAATTGAGTACGTTGCTAGCTATTATATATATAGTCTTTCAATTACTTTAAAAAAAGAAGACATAGTTAAGGTCTTCTTCCCTTCCGAATTAAAAATAATATGTTATTCTTCATTCAACTATCTTAATTATTTGTCGGGAAATGTATAAATATCTTTGAATTTTTTTTTCAAAAAGTTTAAAATATAAGATTTTATTATTAAGTACCTAAAAGGTACCGATTAAAAAAGAATTTAATAAAATTTATTACATGTTTTCATATATTTTAAAAAATTCACTGATGTGTTTTCTCTTTTTGTTACCATGCGAAGTATTTATCGATAACTAATTGAGAAATTGGATGACTACCTTCAACAGAGCGTGTCTTCTCTCTTAATCGTGTTGTTTTCATTCACCACTTAGCTTAATTTTCTCATACTTGTTTATATATAGGTGACACTGCATAGCAAATCCCAAAAAACTATTGTAGTACGTAAAAATATAACTAGAAATTAAACTTAGATAAAAGTGATTGTTTAATTCAAGAGAACTATAAAATTATTGCTTTCTTTATTTTCTGACCATTTTGTTGGATCCACAATGTTGCAGCAACACCATACAGCATTCACGTTTAAAGTGTATCCCTTGACCCATAAAAAGAAACATTGTCTATAGCTTTAGTACTTATGTAGGCTCTCCCTAATATTTGTACCGTGTCTTAAGCTTGGAAAGGGATAATTTTATCCCCTCTCCTAAAATTTCTATGTGGCAAAAAAAAAAAAAAAAACTGGCCAACGAGAAATTATATTTAAGGCAACTTTTACATACTTCTTATGACTCATGAAATGGCTCAATGATTAGCAAGCAATGACAAATTGAATAAAGGAGAAATCCTAGATTATATGTTGACTATTAGGCTACAGAAGTTGTATTAACTAAATCGAACAATTAGATAAACAAAAAAAATTGCATAAATATGTATAAACAATACATAATTTGAATCCTTTTGACAAAAATAATTATTTATCAAATTTTATTTATTTTTTTATCGAATTTGGAATTAATTAAAAAAAATTCCCTAAGAAACTGAAGGATAAAGGATAAGACAAAAAAAATATGTACATGAATCTTTTCGTGGTGAAAACAACAATGGAAAATGACATGAGATCAACAAATTTGCAGCGAAGGAGAAGGGAGCATAGGAGAATTTCACGCATTGACGATTATTAATACACTGTGCTTGTATTTTGGACTTAATACTGTGTGAGAATTTTAAAAAAATTCTCAATCGTTGAAATGACTTAAATTTAAAATTTTGACACTGGACACTGCAATTACATACACCACTTTTTTTTCTTCCTTTTTTTGCAAGTTACACTTTTTCTTTAATTTGATTTGTTTTTTTTAATCTTTCCAGAAGTTATGAAATTATAAAATATATAAAGAGAAAAAAAAACACACGCATTGATGATTACGTACTACTATAAAGGTGTTCTTGTATCGTGAGCAAAAGGAGAGTTTTTATTATATTCCTAGATTTTAACTTCTCAGAAACAATGAATTTAAAAGAAAGAAAAAAAACATTATATGAGATTCAAAAAACGCATCGACAAACTATTTAAACAATGATGTTTTAAGAGATTTAGATAATGATGTAGAACCTTTCTTTTTTAATATTCTTCGTTTAAGAGACCGGATAAAGCACAATTAATTTATTCAACACATCACTATGTTGAAATAACAAAATAATGGATCTTATCATGAGCCAAAATACCTTCAACTGCATATTAGTGCATCCCAACGATTAACTAGAATAAAAAAAAAAGCTGGAATAAAAAAAAAAAAAGCTGGTTCTTGTGAAAAAAAACCTTCATACTTCGACCAAGAAAGAGGTTAAAGATGCTGAATACCTAACTTCACTAAAATTATAAGGAAGTATAATGGAATTAGTTAATGAATATTTCTTTCTTTTTTAGAGGGATTAGTTAATTAGTCCTTCTTGAAACCCCTAATTAATTAAATGGAATTATAAGGGCAGTTGTGTGTCCACAGTTTGTTAGAATCTTCACAACCGGTGTGCTACAAACCCAAATATTTTTATACACTGCACACGACAATTCAAAATTATATATCTATTTATTTTGCGCCTATTATTAATACTAGAAATCCAAGCAAAACTGTTATCCATCGATGCAGAATTATTAACAATTCTACAGGTTTTAAAACTTCAAACATAGCATAACTAGAGATAAAAAAAAAAAAGTTTTAAAAAACCATATGTTGCTTCGGAAATGATGTTTGGTACGAAATTTGCTATACGAATGTTATGCACAAAGAATACAGGGTGAATTCTTTCAGTTTTTCTAATTTTATTTACTTTTAAAATTGCACGATCATCCAATACCAATCACAACCAAACATGCCCATGGTAGGTTCCAACCCAAATCCAGCATTTTATAAAAGACATGGCATCATTGGCACGGGTGTTCATATAATTGTACTTAATAACAAATTAAAATTTTCATAAGAACACAGCACATACCATCAAGCAATAAAAAAAGGTCATACTATCAATATAAGCACATGTGCAAAGTACCAAGATAACAAAATGAACATCAGTTAAACACGGCAAAGTTTGAAAGATAGATCAAGACAAGAAAGATTTAAGCTATGTTGGGGAATCCGTTGATGGGGTTGTGAACCTAAATTGATGGAAGGAACACGAGTGTATCTTTTGAGTTGAACATACTTTTGGAAGAGTTGGAACTTGTTCCCAAACATGCACTTAGTCATAGACTCAAGTGCTAGGTATACGACGAGGCATCTGGATTCACCTACAAAACCATTATTCAACTCAGCACATAAAGAATAAACCCTCAGACTCAAAACAAAAATACATCAT
Organism: Glycine tomentella; assembly: GCA_007407185.1. NCBI lineage: Eukaryota > Viridiplantae > Streptophyta > Magnoliopsida > Fabales > Fabaceae > Glycine > Glycine tomentella. Next base: position 124,047 of record PYAF01005834.1, on the reverse strand, counting down.
CATCATCATGGCTAGTAGAAATCAATCAGCGGAAAAACATAAGTTGGTACAAAATATTACGGCAATGCACTCAAAAAAATCCCCTATCAATGCAAAATGTACCACATTATAAATGATATGCATAAAATATATAGACACCGAAAAGCGTAGTACAAACTGTTGAATGATTTGTGTGCAAATAACATTTCCCTTATGAAAACAGTTATTATTGACAATCAAAGAGACAAATAGAAAATATTTTCTATTCAACAATAGCAAAGTCTTAAATCTTCATGTTCAATTCAAATAAGTAAAAGTAAAAATGCAACTCTAGCTAGAATAACTGAATGTGAGCTTCTTCATCAAAACTTTGGAGAGCTACATAGACAGGCAGGTTCAACAAGACTACAAAGCAAAATAATTTTGAATTTGTTTAAATTGTTATGCCATAAAAAAAGAATACCCCTGAATATGAAAAGCTAAAATTGAAGACGGTCATCTAAGCTTAGATATAAACTTAGCACAGTAAGACAATATATAGCAACCAAAGCCACAAAATATGTTTGAAAAATCGAAAAGCAGTGGAAAAGATTAAGGGAAATTTTTAATCTCCTGTATCAAATAACCCAAATAGAATACGTGTTTTTTACATAAAGTCTGCAACATAAAATGATATTGGCAATAATACTATCCAATTATGAAGAAACAGACATGAATTCTTAAACCAGAAAAAATAAATTCAATCAGTGGAGAGCTATGGTTAAGAAAACTGCATTAACAGAGAATATAAAAAACATGGTAACCAGTGTCATAGCTCTAAATTCAGATAAAAGTAAAACAATTCAACAGCTACATTCTATTTTTCAGCAGTTGAAATAATGAAAACAAAATCTGCAAAGGAATAAAAGTTGCCAAATGTTCTCCACTCATTGATGAGGACTGACTTTCATTGATTCTGGGTAGTGTTTCTCTGAGGAACATGCTTTTGTCCTTGCTTTTGTGGGTGTAACTAGTAGAGAAGACAAAATCCAGCAATCTTTAGGAAAATTCTTATAAGCACATTAAGTACTAAAGATAATAGCAATAGATCTAAATGTAAGAGGATATACCAAATTTTCACCAGGTGTAGCCAGAAGCTTTGCAGGAATTTGCGGAGCCATAGTGTGCTGGATAGGAGAACAAGTAGGAAAGAACTCCTATAAGAAAGAAGCATTTTGGGGGCAAAGCACCTGAAAAAATATTAAAACAGAAAATTAGGAAAACATCTATTTCTAACCAAAAAAAATAGAACCTATTCTAAAAATGCTGCAGAAAAGGGAAATAGAATTAAACCTTGATTCACAATCAATTCACAATCACACATTCCATGCAACACCATAGACAGACTTGGAGGAGGAGCAGCAAGTGCAACCACCTCACATTCTGGTGCAGGTTTTTGACTCCCCTTTCCTGCACCAGCATTAGGAAGTATTTCATTTTGCTATTCAGATCATCATACACCGCAGGACTGATTAAAGATTAAAGCAACTAAAGCTCAAGTTTTAGGCACATCAACAAAAAAGTTATTTTTTTATTTTCTATAAAGCAAAAAAAGCTTCATATGTTAGTAAACAACCACATATATTAGCAAAAGAAATCCCAACATATACTTTTTATTTAAAGTAGTAAATTTTTATTTAAAATTTGCTTTAGGCCTCACTTAGTGTTAGTGTTGAACGGCCCTGCATCCAGGCCTTCACCAGCTGAGAAATCATCATCAAATAATCCCATATCAAGCCGATGATGCAAAATCCAACCTATCCTACCCAAACATCTGCAAAACTGTAAAGTTTCTTGTGATTTAGCAGGGGCAAACTCAGATTGCAACCAAACCGTTTGTATTCATTTGCAAACCACTCCAGCAGAGCCAACTTCTCCTGAATCTCAAAATCAGCATTGCTCCCACGATCCCCAAAATTGCTTTGGTTGACCTCCTGTTCATTGTTAAAGTACTTGATGACAATCTCAGCAGTAGCACTATTTTTCAAGACATACCTATTCATATCCAGATTTTCCCACACAATAAGTGTCTTGAGTTCCCATCTCCAAAACTTTTACAGTATCATCCACCCCGAAAACATACTTTCCAATATCCTGGCTGATTTAAAGTATTTTCCAGTCAACCGCTTCTCCTGGATTAACTTCAAGTTGCACAAAATCTCAGCAGATAGTCTAATAGCGAGATTAAACCCATCCTAGCCTCCGAAGGAGAACATCAATATTGAGTACCTTTGCCCGAAGCCGAGGATCAAACAAGTCTGACTCATTAAGCTCAATCTTGAAATCACCTGAATCCACAAACATTGGGTTGGTTGGTGGCAGGATCATTATAGAACTGTGTAGCAAGCTCAGCCGTCTTCCTCACGTAGTTATGGCGCTTGCCCTCCTCTTTCATGCTTCTTTGGGAGATCCACACTGAATTTATGAAGCACCTCTCTTGTGTTACCACTTACCACTGAAGGTCCCAAACAATGTACCATTCCCATCCATGACAATGAATCCAAACTTGTCATCACACTCCAGAAGCCCATTCAAAGCTTCAGTGTGAAATTTATTGTCACAAAGATAAAGGGATACATTGATAGGTCTAAATGGCTCAAAATTAATAGTCACCTTCTTTTCCTTTCCATCTTCAGCATACAGAACAAGCCCATTTGTCCGAAGCCCATTTGTCCGAACCTTTTTGTATAGCTTAAGCCTCTCCTGAGCAGAAGTGATTGCACCAAGCACTGCTTGTCGATTCACCCTGCTTTTGATGTTTGATGCACTTCCAAACTCGTCACCAAGCTTCTTGGTGATGCAAGATATTTGACAACGTGGCCGCATGATAAGGAAAATCATACTTGTCCCGTTCCTCTAGCAGCCTCGAGAGCCTTGATCAATCTCTTGATCTTCCACACCTCGACGTTCTTATCAGACTCATGAACATCAGTCATCTTCAAACAATAACCTTCACAGAAATAAAAGTCAACAAAAAAGCCACGTTTCACTATCATGTAGATAAGAATTCAAAACATAAAATCGGTGCTTTGTCACTAAGCATAGAGGTGAATACAAAGTTGGTCTTGAAAGCAAGGGACAAAAGCATTTACAGCAAACTGAAAAGGAAAACCGTAAATAGAAAAAGAACTACTGAATGGTATGACAAAAACAAAAGGTATGATATGTTACACAGAAAGAAGAATGTGCTACATACATTTTCATTGATCAAATGTACAACTATACAATGAAACAATAAAAAAAAATGAAGAAAAGGTAAAATACCTCCCGACAAATATGCTTATTTTCCAGACGTGTCGTGGGTTGAGCGTGTTCCTTCTTCACGTACCAAGTGTTGCACCAAATGCACTTGGCCACAATTCACAAAAACGTTCTACTATTTACACGAGACAGATATACAAGTTGTATGCTTTTAGAGGGTTTTTTCTGTTTTATCCAAATCTTTTAAAAGATTTTATTTTTATCTCTTTTCATATCCTCTCTTATCAGTTTTTTTCCGAATATTCAAAGTGTTTTTTTATCTCTTTCCAGATATACTAAGATAATATTGGTTATTCACAATTTGGAATTGAATCAAAAGCCAAAAGGTAATTAATGAGTACAAGAGAAACCATAAGTTCATAACCCTAAGACGTCATACACTTGAGAAATAAACATATCAAACTATAAACTCAATAGACAACAATTATTTTAGTTATTTTATTATTTAATTATGACGTTTTTAGTTTATTTTTAGTCTCAGTCAATAAATTATAAAACATTTAGTTCTTGAAAACATCTTTGTTTTAAGGATTATAAAAAAAATGTGACAATCAAATTGAAACTTCTGTTTCTGATATTAAAGGTAAGGTTTATTGTTAATCTTGCTGCCTGTGCTCGCTACTCCGAAATCTAAATAACTATGCATGTACACTGGCGAGCTATATCTTTGACAAAAATTACTAACGATTGAAGAGTACGACCCATTAAATTTTCTGATATATGGACAAAAGCACAAAATTGGGTCTTTTTAATAAATAATTACAAATTTAATACTGTTTCAAAAATATTTACGAAAATCGATCCATCAAAGATGTCTAATTTGAATGTAATTCATTTAATCACTAATTCGATCGTTAATACTTTTTACAACTAATTCGATCGTTAATACTTTTTACAACAGACTGAATGAATAAATTGAACGTATTTGACAACCCATTTTCGTAAATATTTTTCAAATAACACCAAATTCGTAATTATATTGTGACAAATTGAAGATTTACGCTTTATTATATTCACAAATCTTCTCTAAAACACTAAACTTTTAGAACCCACTATCACGCCAACAAAGCTTAACATTCTGTCTTGAAATTTTCGTTCAAGAGACAGGGTAATGCACAACTTATTCGCAACAAATCGAAACTCACTAAATTGATAATTAAGATAACAAAATTTACTCATAGACTAAGTCATGAGCTAGAACACCTTCAATTGCATATTCGTGGATGCTAACGATGAAATACAAAAACAAATAGCACGTTCTTATGAAAAAAAATTCATTCGACCAAGCGTGAGTGTGCGGAATACCTAACTACATAAAAATTACTACTTTCGATTCCAAATCCTCGATTTATTATTGAGCCTGAATTATATAGTTAAACTTCACAAATTGAATTTTGAAAAACCATACACTGTTTTTACCAACCACAACCAAACATTATATCATCATAGTAGATTCCAACGCAAATCCACCCCTAAAAGACATGTCATATGGCATGGTGTTGATATATATATATATATATATATATATATATATATATATTAATGACTAACTGAAATTTTCCTAAGAACACATCAACATACCATTAAGCAATGTAAATAGAAGTCATATTGTCAGATATAAGCACAACATGAGTGAAATATCAAGAAAACAAACAAAATGAAAAACAGTTCATCACTGGTAAGTTTCCAAAGTATTGAAAGATAGATTTAACACATGAAAAATTTAGTCGTAGGTAGACTCTAGCACTCGAGTGCCAGGTATATATGCTAGAGCATCCTAGAAAACACTGCATATGACAACTCATCTGGATTAACCTGCAAAACCATCATCCAACTCAGCACATGAAAGGAATAAACCCTCAGAGAATGTAGTCATGGCATATAGGTTGTACTATGCAAAGACCTGACTAGTAAAATGACTATAAAACACACAAATGACAAGATAATACACAAACTAGGTACAAATTAATGCAAAGGAGGTAGAACCCAGTCATGACAATGCTGTAAGCAATGCCAATGCAAAAATACTTTCATGTAAAATGGAGCATAGATGAGAAGAATATTAGCCAATCATAGTACAATTAATCAAATGAATATTCGTCAAAATAAAATAATCAAAAGAACATTAGCCAAGGTTGGTACAAAATAATCAAAAAGAGGATTAGCCAATCGTTATTAACACCAGTGTTATCAATGGCAGAACATGGTGGAAGGCCAAAATTCAGCCCTATAAACAAGCCATTGCACTTTATGGCACTGCCATGGCAAGCCTCCCGACAAATTTCCTATGGCAGTTGGGGATAAAACTGCCACGTAAGCCATGGCAGGCCCATAGTGGCTATTTGACAACACTGGTTAACACTTTAATGGTCATTCACACCAATTGATAATGTCTAGTAGAAATCAATATCAGCGGGAAAAAAGTTGGTAGAAAATATTTATGCAAAGCACTCAAGAAAAATCCCCTAGCTCCTTTTCATTGAAATCAATAATTATGAAAACAGATACTATTGACAACCAAACAAAGAAAATATAAAATCTTCTCTATTCAACAATAACAGGAGCAGTATTTGCCTTAAACCATCGTATTCAAATGAAATTAGTAGTAAATATGCACCTTTAGGCAGAATAACCTATTGACTGTGAGCATCTTCATCAAGACTTCGGAGAGCTACATACAGACAGGTTCAGAAAATACTACAAAGCAAAAGAATACACCAGAATAAGGAAAGCTATAATAGAAGAGTGTCAATTAAGCTTAGATTTAAAATTAGCACAGTCAAACAATAGCAACTAAACCCACACAAGATGATAGTGGCATCAATACTTTCCAACTATGAAGTAACAGTTGGTCAATTTATAAACCAGAAAAATAAATTCTTCAATCAATGCGCTGTAGTTAACAAAACTGAATTAAAAGAGAATACAAAATACATGGCAACCAGTGTCACCATTGAAAACAGGTGAAACAAACAGTTTAACAGCTGCATTATATTTTTCAGCAGATGATGAAAACTAAATGTGCAAACTCATTGACAAGGACTGACCATCACTGCTTCCGCATAGTGTTTCTCTAATAAACATGTTTTTGTTCTTGCTTTTCTGGGTGTAAGTAGTAGAGAGCAGGGGAACTAAGAGACAAAAAAACAGTAACGTTTAGGGAAATTCTTTTAAGCATATAAGTAAACATAACAACAATAAATCTAGAAGTAACAAGATATGCCAAATTTTCACCAGGTGCTGCCAGAAGCTTTGCAGGGATTTGTGGTGCCAGAGTGTGCATGTTATGAGGACAAGTAAGGTAACTCGTATCAGAAAGGAGCACCTTGGGGGCAGAGCATCTGAAAGATATTTAAACTGGAAATTAGAGAAACGTCCTTCATGTCTAACCAAAAAAAACAAGGATGTAAACTAAAGCCTAATCTAAAAATGCTGCACAAAAAGGGAAATAGAATTAAACCTCAATTCACAATCAACCACACTCTGCAACACCAGAGACAGACATGGAGGAGGAGGAGGAGGAGCAGGAGCAGAAGGTGCAACCACCTCCACCTCCCATACTGGTGCAGGTATTTTGGCTCCCCTTTCCTGCACCAGTGGTAGGAAGTATTTCATTGATTGCTATTCAGAATCATCATCTCCATCATCAGAAAAATCATCAAATGTTCGCATATCAAGCTGGTAACGCAAGATCCCACCTATCCCACCGAAACCTCTGCAAAACTGTGAACCTTCTTGTGATTTATTGGTAACAAACTCAAGAGTGCAACCAAACCGTTTGTATTCATTTGCAAACCACTCCAGCAGAGACAACTTCTCCTGAACCTCAAAATCAGCATTGCTCTCAGGATCCCGAAAATTGCTTTGGTTGGCATCCTGTTCCTTGTTGAAGTGCTTAATGACAACCTCACCGGTAGCACTGTTTTTCAAGACATACCTATTCATATCCAGATTTTCCCAGACAATAAGTGTCTCGACAGCTCCCATCTCCAAAGCTTTTAGCGTATCATCAACTCCAAAAACATACTTTCCAGTATCCTGGCTGATTTCCTCAAAGTATTTTCCAATCAATCGCTTCTCCTGGATAAACTTCACATTGGACAGAATTTCAGCAGATAGTTCGATAGCCTGATTAAACCCATTCTCACCTCCATAGGAGACATCAGCAACATTGAGTATTTTTGCCTGCAGACGAGGATCAAACATATCTGACTGACTAAGCTCAGTTTTGAAATCAGCTGAACCAGCCAGTATTAATCCAGAAACATTGGGTTGGCTGGTGGCAGGATTGATATAGAATTGGGTAGCAAGCTCCGCTGTCTTCCTCACATAGTTATGACGCTTCTCCATCCGAAGACGGGCAAAACGCAGAGCTGATTGCCCTCCTCTTCCATGTTTCTTTGGGAGATCCACACTGAATTTATGAAGCACTTCTCTCGTATTACCACTCAAGGTCCCAAACAAAGTACCATTGCCATCCATGACAATAAATCCAAACTTGTCATCAGACTCAAGGAGTTCGTTCAAAGCTTCAGTATGAAACTTATTGTCACAAAGATAAAGGGATGCATTAATAGCCCTGAAAGGCTCAAAATCAATAGTCACCTTCTTTTCCTTCCCATCATCTGTCACGATTGTGCCAGTATACAGAACAAGACCATTTGGAGGAACCCTGTTATAGAGCTTAAGCCTCTGCTGAGCAGAAGTGATTGCACCAAGAACTGACTGTCGATTCACCCTGCTTTTGATGTTTGATGCAGTTCCAAACTCATCACCAAGCATCTTGGTGACACGAGATATTTGATCACGTGGAGGCATGATAAGGGAGATCATACTTGTCCCATTTCCTCTGGCAGCCTCAAGAGCTTTGATCAATTTCTTGATTTTCCACACCTCAATGTTCTTATCAGTCTCATGACCATCAGCCATCTTCAGACAATAATAGGCCAATAACCTTGATAGAAATAAAATCACAACAAATAAGCCACATTCATTTCCATATAGATAAAAATTCAAAACATAAAACATGTGCCTGCTCACTAAGCATAAAGATGAAATGATGAATATACCAGTGCCCAATGAGGAATAATTCATTAAAAAATAAAATTAAAAAACTACCAAGCCATCCCTCCAAAAGCTCACGAAACAAGCAAAATACTCCAATGAAGAATTCAAAGGAAAAAAGACACAAGATTCCATTTGTTTCATTTGACACACACATTCGCCAAAAGGTATTCATAGAATCATATCATATAAAGATTCAATCAGGCTTTTATAAACACTCTTATCTCCCATACAATTCCAAAATCCCCCAAATCAATCGCTACTTCATTCATAAGTTGCAACATAAACTAATAATATAAAATACACGATCTGAATATTTAAATCGTCATAATAGAATAATATTATATTATAATAATAAATTTTTCTCACTCTGCTCCAGGCTCACCTTCTCCCTCATGTCAAGTTGCAAATAAAAAATTCACACCATAAAACCCAAAAAAAAAAAAAACACGATTATATTAAAACTGAACACACCACAAACGCAGATGGGCAATAGAATGTATAAATATCAATATTAATACATACACACACGTGCGTGCCTCTAAAGCATCACAAAACAGAGCATATCCAATTAATAGCAATCCAAGACCATCAAATCGATAAATCCACAAAATAATAATAATAACAATAATAATAATAATCACCAAAACGATGAAGATTATAATATTACGAGTACCAAAAGCCCGAAAGACTATCAGCAACCAAAACATAAAAAAAAAAGGCAGAAAATAAAATATATGAAGGATCGAGTGTTAGATGATGGAAATTGCGGAATCGGTGATTCGATTTGGCGAAGAAAGAACCTTTTGTGTGGCGGCGCGAGGTAGAGAATAGGCCGCGCGCAAGAACGAGAAGCGTGCCCTAACTGAGAACTATGGAATGCTTGATTTGTTATTCAGAGAGTGGCGTGTTTGAGGGATTTTAAAGCTCGAGCAAACGGCGTCGTTTTTGCCATATTCTGTTTGCTTTTTGATGGCGGTGAGAAATGTGGAATTACGACTGAGTCCTTACGTTTTCAATTTTTCATCTACTCAAATAAAACATTCTTTTCTCTTGTGTGGTGATAGATACCTTTGGAAAGAATTTGAGAATTTCCTTATTAATTTTTTTGAAAAATTACGTTTTTAGTTTGAGTCTGACACGTAAATATAAAGTTGATTTATAGAGTAAATAAAATCTTAACAAATCAAAATTAATAAAATAATTGAGTTTTATATTTTTCAAGTAAGTGAACTTAATGTGAGAAACTTCATGTTTTGAATCAATAAAAAAATATTCAAAATTATTTTTCAAAATAAATAAATAAAATGATAAGTATTTTGAAAAGGATAAATGTAATATAAAATACACTGTTTAAGAGATTTTTTTAATAAATTTGAGACAAAACTAAAATCCAAAATAAAGTTAGATTGTTACATGAGTAATTTAGCTTCTTTTGTTTCCTAACAAAAAGTAGAGCATGCTTTTATTTATTGTGAAAATGTGTTAAAATTAATGTTGTTAATGTTAGCTTCTTTGTTTCCAAATAAGATGTAGGAGCATGAATTTCCTTGATTTTTCTTTCAAGTGTCTTTTGTCTCATTAGGTTGGAAATTCATGTTGATGTGTCATTTTTTGAAATTTTAATCAGTCTTTTTGAATTAGATAAGTAATCTCCATTAGTAAAAAAACTTTATTCTTTTTGACCTATTTTCTTTGAGTTAATCTAACCATTTAGGTTGATCTTTCATTGATTGTCATACATGATCAAAAGTAAAATTGTTTAGTTTGTCTTGCTTCTAATGGCATATGCATGAATCATGACATTGTTTTTCGTGTAATCACTTTTCTTCAAATCAATAGCTTGTTTGTTATGACCCTTTGAACTTTTGCACAACATGATTTATCTTTTGTCATCGATGTTTAAGTTGGGTCAAGCTCCTTTTTAGTAGATTGCCAAAATTGGTTGTAATTTTATGTGACTCAATCAAAATCGATCACTTGCTTGACCATCATCGATAATTGGACCGATTGAGACATCGAGCCATGAAGAAAAAAGATGTGTATCCTCATCATTTTGTAAAGTAGATCTTTGTTTTCTTCTCTTTCAGATTCTCTCATTTTTCATCTAGTGCAATATTTTCTAGCCCAATTTGAGTAGGAAACTGTGTTTCAATTTCATCAATGGAAGGAGAAGATGTACCACTAGAAGTATCGGGGGGCATAAGAAACATGATGGAGGTGTTTGGTGGAATTGAAGGAAAAGTTTGAGAGCTTTGAGAATTTTTGGTTGAAGGGGATTGACTATTTCGCATAAAATTCATTGATGATAGTGACAATAAGGGAAAAAATGTGGAGGATTTTGAGAATTTTCGATTGATAGATATATTTGATTATTTTGCAAATAATTGCAATATGCTTGCCAATAATATTGATTCAAGACCATTAAGCAATAAATAAATAAAAAGTTAAACTAAAACTAGGTATGAAAATTTTTGATTGAGAAAGAGAGAATATCAATCATAAAGGAAGGTAAATGAAAAAATGATGTGAAATATATGATGACCAATGGGTGAATTTATAGGCTTAAATATCCAAATTTATAATTTTAAAATTTGATTACATGGAATTGCATACACAAAGCACAACTACATTGTTTTACAATAGCAAATGTTACAATTCTTGTAGCAAACTTCAAATTGATGCTTGATTAGTGATGTGCAACGGTAAAAATCAATCTCTTTCATTTTCTCGGTGTAGATCCCACGCCTCTCCTTTTCATCTCATAGAGTCTCTTATCTTTTTCATCAGAGCTTCTTTCTCCTTTTTTGTCTCTCCTCACGCCTTCCTCCTTCCCTTTCCCCTTCCCCAATCACTCATCTCCCCCCTCCCCTTTGATGGCCCTTTAGTGAGGAAGTATCACCAACAACATGATTGCTCCTCTTCTCACCTTTAACGAAGAAGCATCCTTCATGCTACGGTCGTTTTCTGGTTGAGCTTTTTTTTTAAGTGGTTGATAGAATATTGTTCTAGATGACTAGATCTAAGTTTTGTTCTTTGATATGTTTTTTTGACCTGCCCTAGATCTAAATTTTATTCTTTAATATGTTATTAACTTCCTTATAATTTTTCTCTTTCATTTTCTTTGACATCCTCTAAAATTAGTTAGGGAAAGAGACAATAAAAAATATTTTTTTAAAAAAAAAAAAATCCTTAGAGTTATTTTTTGAATTCAATTTCCACGCTAGAAATCTTGGGAGGAAGTCTATTGGTAAATCTAATGAAGAGAGATTCTTGAACTCAAAAATTTCAAATACTCTAAATTAAGAAAAATTGTTATTCCAATAATTATTTTGATTATAATTTTTGGACCTTTAATTTGAATTCTCTTTTGAGGAAAAAAAATCCTATATATTATACTGTCACATTATTAACTTTTGAGTAAATTACATTCATATTTTGGTATTTTACGAGCATATTACACAATTTTTCAAAATCTTCAAATTTTAGTAAAAACTACTTTCTTTTTTTCCTGTAAAAAAAACTACTTTTTATTGATAAAAAAAGCTCTACTCTGGAACTCGGGCGAGTGAACTCACCGGAGCCAACTCAACGGAACTCGTCTCTCTCTCCACGAATCGAAGCAAAAAAAAAAGTACACCATAGTCTCCTGCTAAAGACAGATCTCAGATTCTGTACGCTAACACACAGAGAGTGAGAGAGAGAGAGAGAGAGAGAGAGAGAGAGAGAGAGAGAGAGAGAGAGAGATGGCAACGACGTCGTCTTCAAGCGAGGAAGCACCGAACACTAAGAAGAACAAGAAGGAGTGTTTAGGTTGGATAGAATGGTTAAGAGGTTGGTTCTATTTGGTGTACGAAATGCTCTTTCAGCGCATCATGGCGAGTCATTTGCACAACCCCATGCCTCTCCCTCCCGTCAACGACCTCACCTGCATTGTCACCGGCTCCACCAGTGGCATTGGCCTCGAAATCGCAAGGTTCACTTTCCTTTTCTGCTTTTGAGTAAGAAAAATTTGAGCTTTGGAACTGGGGGTGGGTGTTTGTTGCTTGATTATTGATAAAAAAGGGGTGATTTTGGGAAGTGGGTGTGTGTTGGTTTTGTGGCTGTGGTTGTGGATTGTGAGAAAGGAGTGGCCTTTCTTTTGGTTTTGTAAATGGGTTATAGATGAAGTATGCCATGACCATTTTGGTTACTGTGCGTATTGCCCTCATTTGGAAGGCTACTAGGTAGGCCCACTTTGGACTAGCTTCTAGTTTTATAAGATGCTTTCAATTGATTCTTTAAGAGCATCTTCAATGCTGGTTGTTAATAAGGTTTTTAAGTCTAAGAACCAGTTCTTACTCAAAATCATCATTGGAGGAGGCTGACATGAATTCCAATTGTAAGATCGGTTTCTTATACAAACAATCTGGCCCTATGATTAAAAAAAATTAATTAATCTTTTGGTCCCTTGTGCCAATTTTATTTTATTTCCTATACCTAAAAACTCTTCGTTTTAGTCCTATATGAGATGAGAAATATATATATATATATATATATATATATATATATTATTTTTATGTTTTAGTCCTTATGCTTAAATTTTGTGGCAGGTTTATACAGCTTGAAAACTAACAAGGATGCTGACATTTGGGTATAGAAAGTTCTTAAATGATAGCACCATATTATTAAAAAATCATTCCTGACATAGTATGTGAGACTTATTTTAAGTTCTTAAATGATTGCACCATTAGAGTAATAAGTTGTTAAATTTCTTAAATCTGATGTAGCATGTAAGTACCGAAAAGGGAAAAATAAACTATTATGTGCTTTTAGAGACGTTAGGTGACAGAACTTTGTTGATTTTAATTTACATGATAAGTTTGATTTATTTTCAACATCAATATCAACAACATCTTTAATTCAAGTTAATTGGGGTTGGTGGTACATGAACCCAATAGATCGAAAATAGGACAAAGAAAGAGAAAGGGAGAGGGGAAGAAAAAAGTAAAAATAAAATAAAAGAGAGGAAAAAAAGCTAAAATAAAAGAAGGGTGAAAGGAAGAGGAGAAAAAGGAAGAGGAAAGAACTTAAACAAGGGAACAATTGAAACATAGAACTATTAATGAGTTTAATCTTCCACCAAGCTTATAGCTTTTATCCACTCTGTCCTAATACATATTTTCCGCCAATCTATATCTCACTCCATTAGGTTTTGTTTAACTACCTTTTTCCAGGTAAGTTTCGGTCGACCTCTTCCTCTCTTTGTGTCGAGCTCTTGTAACAAACTCTTATTCTTAAGGAAACATCTAGTGGTCGTCTCATAACGTGATCAAATCACCTCAATCTATGCTTCCTCATCTTTTTACATACCGGTACCACTAATAACTTTCATCAAACATCCTAATTTCTTGTCTTATCAATCTTCGTATAACCACACATCCACCTTAACATCCTCATTTCTGTTACCTCTATTTTATGATCATGTTACCTATGTGCTGGTTAGCATTCCGTTCCATATAACATTACCGGTCTTATAGTTGTTTTATAGAATTTTCCTTTTAGCTTAAGGAGAATTTTACGATCACACAAAAACTCCGATACACCGTCATTTCATCCACCTTGCTCTAATTCTATGATTTATTTTAATTCATTTTTTTTTTCTATTAGTACTTGTGGAGAAGTTTATCCAAAATGCCTCTTAGGTAAAGTCATGTACTCATGTGAGTTTGAGTATATTTTTGTTTTAAATTCTAGATTAGACACTATGAAGTGCGAGCTTTTAGTTTTGAAAAAAAGGGAAGCTGATCATTTTTTTTTGTTGTTTATCGCATCGTGCAGGCAATTGGCACAGTCAGGGGCCCATGTTGTTATGGCTGTGAGGAACACAAAGGCGGCTCAGGAGTTGATCCAGAAGTGGCAGGTTGACTCTGAAGGATTGAGTATTCCTCTCAATGTTGAGGTAACTTGTATGGCCATTACTCATTCTTGTGTGAGGAACATTAAACTGGCTCTCTTGGAGCATGCTATGATAAATCATATATGATTATGATCCATGGAACTTTTTTTGCATTGGAATTTGTGTTTGGATTAACTTATTTTGTTATATGGAAAGTTTTTTTGCATGATACTCAAAGGAGAGATTTTGTTTGAATAGTTGTTTTAAATGCTAAATAAGCTTAATTCAAAATTATGTTTTCGGATTACTTCTGGTCATTGACATTTCCTTTTGGCTTATCAAGGTGATGCAAGTTGATCTTCTCTCGTTGGATTCTGTCGCGAGGTTTGCTGAAGCATGGAATGCACGCTCAGCACCCTTACATGTTCTCATCAATAATGCTGGGATTTTTTCCATTGGAGGTTGGTATTTCTGATCAAACAAATCTGTTCCTAAATTTTGACCTTTCTGTTGTCTATGACCCTTTTATGGTTTGAGTACTTTCCACTAATTTTGGGATTATCTGTTGAAATATACTTATCTTTTTTTCTCATCTTTTATCGTGACAAAATTATCAGAATTAGCAATAACAACTCCTGGATTGGTTCTCATTGATGACAAATGTAACTAACCCACTCAGTATTTTTTTTGTTCTTACTCAGAGCCACAAAAGTTTTCCAAAGATGGTTATGAACAGCACTTGCAAGTGAATCATCTTGCTCCTGCCTTGCTTTCGATACTTCTTTTGCCATCCCTTATTAGGGGTTCTCCTAGTCGCATTGTTAATGTTAATTCCATTGTAAGTTTCTTGCTATTTGAACACTATTGCATATCGAAGTCATAGTTTATTTTCATGTATTTTTCATATTAATGCCTTTGATTTATGTACTATACCAATATTTATGAAAAAAAAAATTGTTTGGCTGGATGCTTGTTTGATTGATTCAACATTTATTACTTGTTGGTTTTTATGCCTGAATCTTATTAAAATATAGTCAATAATAATCTTTTGATTTGTTTTGTCACAAAGAATTTGGAAAATTTGCCTCCTGTTATACATTTCTATCTAAGGCCATTCAGTTTGTAATTTTCTGCGTTGCTAGCAATGATGAAGATTAATGCTTTCTAGAATTCAAATTTAATAGCAAATTACTTGTTATGAAAGGTGAAGTTAGTTTGGAAGACATTCTCTTTCATTTGTTTAGGTGCATTTTTTGTCATCCTGAGTCCTGGTAGGCGTGTTTTCCCTCACTGTTTTCTAGTAAAATTTGTTTTACAGTAAAAGAAAAAAGACAGTTGTGAAACTGCATTGTGTCCTTTAATGCTTTGAGTTACTTTGTTTTCTTTTACTTTTTCAGTAAATTAATGTCATAAGTTAAATTCTTCTTTGTGGTGTATTATCAACTTTTTTTTGACATTTTAATTAGCAAGAGACAAACATTATTGTTGAACTCTTGCTAAAACGTTTCGTGCTATGCAATGCATAAACTATAAGCTTTGTTTAATTGCAAAAATACAATGATGTTTCTTTGATTTCCCGTTATATATGTGTGTGTGTGTGTGTGATTTTTCTTGATGAAATTCTTATGTTCTTGACATTCAAATATAAAATAAATCGCTTATTTTGAACGAATGAAAGAGAGCAGAACATGAATCTGGGTGATAAAATTGTTGATAAGGAAAAGAAGAATAAAATCAGATGCTCCATTAATCAGTGTATTCCAAGGAATTAAAAGTTGGATGCTTAATAAAAAGGGAGCGTGTCAAATAAATAATTAGTGCAGAAATAAAGGCTTTTGATGTTTGGCAGGTATTTAATGTTCTCTGTATATTATTATTTTTCTGTTTAACTTTTCTATGATTTTAAACTGTTGAATGTTGATTGTTTTTCTGTTGTTTTCATGGTAAAATAATTAATCCTAGAAAATAAAAAATATATTTTAGAGCGGTGAAAAGTAATTTTTTATTTTTTAACCTTTCACACTCTAAAAATAAAAAGTAATGTTATATGAAACTGAATGTTAGTCAGCACATAAGCAACATGAACATAAAATTGGGGTAATAGAAATAAGGATGTTAAGGTGGATATTGATTGTACGGAGATGAATAAGATAAAAAATAAAGATATTCAACGAAAGGTACTAGTAGTACCGGCGAGTGAAAAGATGAGGGAACATAGATTGAGGTGGTTTGGACACGTAATGAGATGATCCTTGAATGCTTTCATAAGAACAAAAGTTTGTTACCAAAAGCTCGACACAAAGAGAGGTAGAGGTAGACCGAAACTTATTTGGGAAAACATAGTTAAACAAGACTTAATGGAGTGAGATATAGATTAACGGACGATGTGTCTTAGGACAGAATGGAGAAAAACTATAAATTTGATGGATGGTTAGACCCATTGTTATCTCTATCTTCCAGATCACCCCTTTTTAGTCATTTTTCTCTTTATCTCCCCCTCCTTCTTTCTCCTTCTTTTCTTTTATCTTATTTTCTTTTTTTTTAATCTTATTAATATTATTATTATTATTTTCAATTTTCTTGTATCGATCATTGAGTTCATCTACCACCGACTCCAATTAGTTTGAGTTAAAGGTGCTATTATTGTTGAAGTTGTAATCTTTCACACTCTGACCATAAGAAAATCTTAAGAATGCTTTGTCTTTTCTTTTCCCCTCTTTTCTGTAGATGCATCATGTTGGCTTTGTAGACACTGAAGATATGAATGTCACATATGGAAAAAGGAAATTTTCTAGTATGGTAGGATATTCAAGCAGCAAGTTAGCAGAGGTACACTTCATTTAAATGTTTTTTGACAATATTTTGGCTTGCAATTTACAAATTAGTTTTTCTTCTAACAAAGTTACTAGTGCAATTACGTGTAGTTATTTGTTTTTTCTGCTATATCATATATACTTACCTTTATTAGTTGCACACAATTTAACTGATAGGATCTTGATTCTTGCATATTAAATTTCAAAAACAAAAATAAGTATGCCATTAAAGGATTTTAGACACGTGCACGCACAAATAGTGTTTAAAAAGGCATATATACAATGTAACTAATTTTAGGATACTGGAGACAAAACGGTTATGGATTGATAAGAAATTTTGCACCATTGATATTTTCCAATAATAAAATTTGTAACATTGACATGCATGACAAACATTCATTCCAATGGTGTATATTATTCATTGATGAAAATTTCCATATTGTATTTTCAATGCTTCCCATTACTAATACATCAAGAGACTAGACTAGGCGTATACATTGCATTTTTGTCACTTAGGATGAAGTACCCTCGCCCCCTAAAGAAAAGAAACTACCTGATCCATTTAGATTAGATGACTCTGCTTGCTGCATCATTGTAAGGAATGGTGCATTGGCGGCAGATGTGGTGCCAATCTTCTGGTTAAGAAAAGTGAATTATGGATGTCATTACACTGCTGACCTCTACATGTTGAGTGTTGATATCTTTATAATTATCTTATTCTTTTTATGTAATATATTTTCAACTATTTCTTTTTACTTTTTCTATCATGATCCATTTCTTTTTGCATTAAATTATACAATATTACTTACTAATTAACTGATAGTATTTTACATAAATATCAATTCAAAATATAATTATGTGCACTATTTTATTAATCTCTATCTCACATATTGCAGCACTGAGAACACACGTGCATTTAGAATCGAGGACTTAGGTATTTTCCTTTATTTTTACAAAATAATTGCTTATCTTCACTTCACTAGCCAAACCATATGCAGCTAAATTGCATACTTCTTAAACGATAATTTTTCAGCATTTTGGTTTATTTGTTACCTTGGTATAATTACATCTTGTTTTTGTTTAGTTTTCAATAGCCTGAATCCATTTTCCCTTTATTCTTCCTTTTGTCTTGGTTCTTAAAGCCTGTTAATAGTTATTGATATTGACTTCTAAATTTTATTGTTACGTTACTGGTCAATGATTCACAATCACATGAAGATGATTTGCTTGGTCTACCTTCCATCTTGAAGTTTTGAATGAAACAGGACTTGGCATTTTCTGTTGCAGATTATGTTTAGTAGTAATATTAATAAACGACTCCCTGCTGAATCTGGCATCAGTGTATTGTGTGTATCACCTGGAATTGTTCAGACCAATGTGGTAAGTCTTTTGAAAAAATTGAACATCTGTTTCTATATGGATTATGTACAACTGTAATCTTAATTAATTGTTCAATATCTATTTTGATTTTACAAATCTTTGTCAAACTGAACATGACTTCTGCCGAATAAGTAATAACCAAGTAGGATCTAATTGTTCTTTTGCAACATGGCAACAGAAAAACCTTCAGAAATTATGTTTTGCTTGAGAATATTTGCCCTGTAATTTGGTCATGCCCTTTGCCAGTATTTGTGTGTCACTCTTGTTGAGAAAACAATATAGATGGAGGAGGAGGAAGATTGTATTAGTTGGGGAACTTTTTACACTGTAAGTAATACAGCATAACCAGAAAAATGTTCCAAGAGTACTATGAAAATGGCTACAGAAGGTACTTTGAGTTTGAGGGTCCTGCTGCCTCCCACTCCAAATTTTTCCCTCGAAACTATATCCCTTCATTTCTTTCTCTTCCTTCCCTGTTAAAGTTCCCCCACTTACAACCTGCTGCATAGAAGACGGTTACAATTAGAATTCCTATGCTCTCTCCCCTCTACCCATTTGATCGGAATGGAAACCTATTTCCCCTTTTACCACTCTTAAAGTACACCCTTTGTAATGTAACTAATAGTCTTATGAAACATATTGGCTTGTTTTGTAGGATTAATATTTATTTTAAAATGTATATGTTTGACAAAATGTAGATGAATGGAAATTAACAAGGGATGGAAATATTTCATTAACTGAACTATTGGATCTATGGTAGAAATTTAGAATAATCAATAGTGTCAATTAGATGGAAGAGGATGTATGAAACTTGAGGTTGGTTAAACAAGGCCCTGACGCGAGGTGTATTTAGAACTGTATACAAATAAATACCCGATTCTAAATACTAAATTTTATAATTCATCACATTGTATTTATTGGTTCCAAAGGCTAAGCTGCTCAGGGCATATGTTTGTTTTAGATTTTGGAGGATTTAGTGTTCTGCTTAGGTTATGTTGGAAATTATTAGGTTCTAATTGAAAGTTAGTTTATTTTATTAAAAGTGTTTGATATAATTAGTTGTTAAACTAGCCAATGAGTGTAAAATGACATAAAAGGACAAGCCTTGGTGTAAAGGTAAAGTTGTGTCTTGGTAATCGGTTGGTCATGGGTTTTGATTTGTCCGAATCCAGAAACAGTCTCTTTGCATATACAAGGATAAGACTGCATATAATGGTTTTCCCCCATACCTTCGTATAGCAAGGAGCCTTCTGGTTCCGAGGTATGTTAGTTTTGGTCAAACTAGCTTATAAGCTAGTGAAAGAAGTTATAGGCTTGCTAAATTAACTTGTCAATCACACTCTTGGCCCTTTAGGATTTGACCAAAAATAATTTCATCCTGTTTGGATAATTTCAGTGCTATAATTTATGGTCATAATTTTTTGTTGGTGGGGCAATTATGATTTGTGGATTAAAATAGCTTAGTGCAAATCCCTGGAGTAGAGGTAACAAATGGGCCTGGGGTTAATTTGGGCTCAATGTTTAAAGTCCAAATCATATATTTTATTGGGGGGTTCAGCCCAGCCTTGCCCATTTACCACTACTATAGAGTGAGACTTGGTAATTTCTTTGTTGCATGATGGTGTATATCCAGTCATTGATTTCTTGGTTTTGCTGCATTATTTCATTACCTTTCTGTTTTGCTTATACTTTCAACTTAATCTTATTTCAGGCAAGAGATCTTCCAAAACTTGTTCAAGCTGCGTATCATTTGATCCCTTACTTCATCTTTAGTGCTCAAGAAGGTCTGTTTATTCAATATTTTCAAACTAGAGCTATAAGTACTTAACAATGTTTAGCTTTTAACACTGTCAATTACCATGACAGTTGCCTCTGTAATATTTGAGAAGTGATTGGAATATGAGGAAATCATATGCTCTATTTCGATTTATGTGCTTCTCTTTCGGGTCTAACTTTTAGGTATTCTTGAAATTATTTCATATCCTCTAGTAAAACATGGACTGTGGTTTTGGCAATCTTCTATTACTAAAACATGATCCAATGTTACAATCAACTGACCAACCATCCTAGTTGATGGAATGTTTTGCATAAGCAAAAAAATGCTCAGGACTGACTGTGAATACACATCTCTTATGCTACTATACAGGTGCAAGGAGCGCTCTCTTTGCTGCCACTGATCCTCAAGTTCCAGAGTATTGTGAAATGTTGAAAGCAGACGAGTGGCCTGTTTGTGCCTTTATTTCTCAAGATTGTCGTCCAGCAAATCCATCAGAAGAAGCGCACAACGTTCAAACATCATATGAAGTGTGGGAGAAGACATTAGAGATGATTGGCCTTCCCTCAGATGCTGTGGAAAGGCTTTTAGATGGGGAAGAAGTTAAATGCCGTTATGGACAAGAACAGTAATCTAATATACAATATCTCCTTTGACCTTAAAGGTCAGCATAGGAGTAAGAATTAAATCAGTAAGCACTATGTTGTTATAGTTGTTTTGACTTTTGATCCATTTCATAGGTGACCCTCATAAAAAAGTGGGTTCCAACAATAGTGTTGCTTTCAATTTTGGAATGTTACCATGTTATCATGCAATTCTTACTTTCTCAAGAGTTGCCACCTTGTTTGCTTTCAACTTGTTTTTTGCTCTATAATTCAACAGAATGTTTTTTTTTTCTTACATTGTTATAAAAGGGAAATAATTAAGTGAGACAGAAAACATCTCCGTACCATGATTGTAAATTAAGTTTTACCAAATAATAAATAAATTAAGCAATGGCTTGATTATATCCTAGATCCGGTTTTTGTGCCATGATGCAAGGATTGAAGGAAGAACTATTTGATGATCATGGACTTGGTTTGATCTGATGACTTAACTACCACTTTAATTTATAAAATTTGGGTAAAATTGGGGGAAAGTGAGTGGTTAGTTGAAATATATATACCATTTTACCTCTTTCAATTTTTCAATATAAAATGATTAGATTTTTTTTTATTTAAAAAAGTTAATTTGATTATCCTACTTAAACAAACCGGACCGACTATAATCAAATTAGGTTGGTACAAGTTAATAATTTTCTTCTCTCAATCCAATTCAATTTGATCCGACTAACTGTTTGCTGTTTTTTTTTTTTTTTTTAAAAAAAATCTTCAGGGAGTGAACTTTGCATGCCGAATAAATTCATCAAATTGTTTCAATATTATAGTAAGGATGTAAGATAAAGAATATTGTTGAGAACAAATATAAGACACTTGAACATCAATATATAATATTTTTCCAATATTTGGAAAGGAAATTCTGAATTTGGTATTCTCGATTGAACATGATCTTATTATAATGTTTACCTTTTTATATAAAAAAAATTCTATAAAATATTTGTGAAAAGTAGCTAAGGAGTTGCAGTAATGTGGAGCTTCTGCCCATTTTCACAGTGATCCTCTACTCCACATATGAACCATGCTTTGCCTTCCTTTAAAACCATTGAGTCATTGCCACTAGTGAACCTCTGTGTATACGAGTCCTTTATGCAATTCTCATAAGCCGTGGAATCAACTTGCAACACATTATGCAGGCTGCTCTCATAGTTGAACACTAATAACAAAAGTATCAACATCTTTATATAGTTTGTTCAATATAAAAGATCATGTTGCTAGTGAACATTTTCAACTCATATGTAATGAAATATGAAGACACGCACCATTTTGGGATAAATGTTTGCATTCTATTTTATAAAAAATAATTTTATATTGATTCTTCAAATTTGATTTTACTTTGTGTAAAGTGATTTACGCTTGATAATTTTAACAAAACTTAATGTTAAACATGTAACTAACAAAAATAGGTAGATAGTTGTCCGCGATTATATTACATTCAAAGATATGAAATAAAATTATGAGTTTTTAAAAATTGTTATAACCGGTTTTTCTAAAATCAAGAATAGTGGTGTGAATGTAATAAATGATACTCCTCATGATAAAAGTACATATTAACTCTTGGGAATTTTATAAATAATATCAAACTTTTATGTTTGAAAGTAACCGGAAAACAAAAATATTGACTTTTGGGAGTTTTATAAACAATGTCAAAATGTTAAATTTGAAAGTAACCAAATAACTATACACTGTTATCCCTTAAATTTAAATACAATAAAAGATAATGTTCACAGTAAAAGAATGTACTTACTTTTGTAAATGTCATTAAAATTTCAAGTTCGAAAATAATAAGGTAATTATAAACTCTCATTTATAAAGTTCAAATACAATAAATAATACACAATAGAAGTGTGTTGACTTTGGGGACTTTTATAAACAACATCGAAATTTTAAATTTAAAAGTAATTAGGCAAGGCCGACACGATAACCTATTAAATTTGAACACAATAGATAATCACCATAAAAGAAAATATCAACTTTTGGGACTTTTATAAACAACATTAAAATTTTCAGTTTGAAAGTAACCAGGCAGGTAATAGTAAACTATTAATTCCTCCATTTCTAATTATAATACTTTTTTTAAATTATTTTTGTCCTTTATAAGATCATTTTTTAATTTCTAAATACATTAATTATTATCCTTACATATCCTTACTTAATTATTCTATCTTCAAATATTATTGAAAAATAATTAAGTGAATAAAGAAGTAAGAAAAAAGTAATTTTGAAATAATAATATAAATAATTGATAATTTTAATATGATTAACTAAATTAATTATTTTTTATAAGAAACATAAATTAATTGAAAGAGTCAGATAAATGAAGTATTTATAAAGTTCAAATACAATAAATGATAATGCTCAAAAGTCAAAACAAAAGAGTGCATAATGACTTTTGAGACTTTTATAAACAATGTCAGAATTTCAAAATTGAAAGTAACCAATGATTAACGATCATCTATTAAGTTTGAATATAATAAATGATAATTTGAATTCTCACAATAAAAAAGTGTATTGACTTTTGAGACTTTTATTCAGGTAACCGTAAACTTAAAAATTTGTAAATAATTTAAAACTGATCATGGGGAAAAATTTATTCCTCTTGAATGAAACGATGACTTAAACTTGTGAGATATGTCGAATAACTTATTATTCTTAAAATGTTTTGTAAGTGTCAAAGACTTGACAAAGTGACAAATTTTTTACTAAAAATCACGATAAAGTTTGTAGTATTTTTTTCATAATTTTTTTTCACTTTTGATTCCTTTTAATATTCACTCAAAAATCTAAAGTGACTTTTTATTCAATAAAATGATGAATTGTGTTTAACACCCATAATCATGTTTGACACTAGTTTCAAAGAAATCAAACAAGTCTCCAGGTGTTTTCGGATGCATAACCAAACATTTTGTTTCTATCAATCAATGATTGTTAACAATATGTGAAATTCATTAAATCGTGAGAGGTCAACTTTTTTATTTTGTAAGTCTCACATTAATTTTATCAATAAAAAAGAATATGATAATAATGATGTTGATATTTTTTTTTTTCCACTATGAATGTGAAACTCTAACCTTACCTAGAACATCACCAACAAGAAACTCTTTTCCATTACGCCAGTTGCTGAAATCGAAGGCGTCATTCCAACCATAACTGTCACCAACTATGTAGGTTTCTCCCTTTGCACAGAGAAAGATGAAGGAGGTCGTGAGGCAAAGATAGAACATGATTAAACTGGAACATTGATAAGCCTGAAGACCCATTTTTCTTTCCTTTTCTTAAAAATTGTTACTTTCAATCTGAAGAGACTGCAATATGACTAGCAGCCATAGAATAAGAAATGTTTCCAAGAGCATAATTGACAAAACATTGGAGCCTCACAACATTCTGATGTCACAAAATTAGGTAGTCACGTCTATCGTGTTAACGTCTTGATAATTAGCATAATTTATTGGAGAAATTATATTTTTTACATAAAGTTTCAACAATTTTTTGTACTACAAAGAGAGATGGAAAATAAGAGAGAGATGCCTAAGAAAAATAATTGGTGTGATAAAAAAAAGATAAAGAAAAAGTATTGTATAAATAATATAATATTTGTGCAAGATATTTTATAGTTTCATAAGCATTGTATGAGACACCTATCCAGTATCCATTTCTTGCGAGAACGTATGTGTGTTTTTCAGGTGATCATTCTTCTGATGCTACAAAGCGAACCCAAACTTCTTCATTTATTTATCAAGATAAGCATCTTTACATCCACATTATGTTTTTTTTTTTTTTTTACTCTAGTATACTGATTTTGCAAATGAGTTATCAAGAAATGAATAGATCATAGTTTCATTATCTAACGAGTGACAAGTTGATTATTATTAGGGGTGTTTGTGGGGAATGTGAGAAATATACTTTTCTCACCAAGGAAAGTATCATAGGTTTTGATTTGGGTTGATCACATTGAAATTTGGAAAAAGAGTTTGATAGAGAATGGCAGCATTTTATTCAAGTAGGGCACGGTAAAAATTGGCATTTTGTTGGAAGAACAAGCCTTAAAACAAGGTATAGCCACTTAAAATTTTAAAACACGCAATCGACCCTACCATGTTAAAAGGGGAGTTGAAAATCCTGCACCTCCTTTTTATATCCTACACCTTCCTCTTCTAGATAAAATTATGATAATACCTTTAATGAAACTCCACCTATATTTTCTCCCTTCCTCCCTTGGAATCCAATCAACTCCCTCCCCGGTGACGCACCTTCCTCCCCCCACTTGGCATGCACGTCTCCCTGCATCATGGCCTTCCTCCTTTGCCTCTCTTGGTAAGTCTCTACTTCCTTCCTCTTTCTTTCATTTTTAGTGGGTGGGGTTGGGTTCTGATTTGGAACGGGATGGGGTGACTTCATACCAAACTTTCGGAACAGGCTTTCTAGAATAACCTTTTGGAATGATTATTCTAGAATAATCATTATGGAAGGCTATTCTGGAAAGCCTATTCCACAATAGTCATTATGGAACGTTCATTCCAAAAGCAAATGTGAATGATATTTTGAAAGAGGTGTTCTAAAAAGCAATATTGGACTTATGGAAAGCCCACTCCAAAAGTAACACTTGCTCTCCAAAACTACTTATCTTGAAGAAAAATATTTCAGAACAGGCTTTTCAAAAAGGTATTCTCTACTGAAAATAACACTATATTTTCAATAGAGAAGTTTTCAAAAGCACTTCTTGCTTGTATCCAAACAGATCCCTAAAATAGGTATTTTAGAAACATTTTTTCGAAAAGGTCATCCTTAAAGAAAATAAAAGGAAGTGAAATGAAGTTGGAGTAAAGAGAGCGCTAGAACCTCTGCCGTCATGGAAAGAACAATTCAGATGGAACCTTTGGCATTGGAAGACGAGTGTGCTGCAGGAAAAAGAGAGAAGAAGGAATGGAAGGATCTGCCAGAGGAAGAAGGAAAAGAAAAAGAAGATACAAGGGTAGGGGTAAGTTGGGATTTAAAATAAAATGGAAGATACAAGATGTTGAATACAAGTCCTTATTAAAAGACTTGCTAAAACCCAATTCCATAACGCAATCGAAGTCCAACTAACACATGTGGTCTCCAGCTAATCCGCCTAATATCTCTCCGGAATTTGAATAAGATGTGTCATATACCAAAGTTCTCAACATTTTTTTTTTC
Source organism: Glycine tomentella (assembly GCA_007407185.1). Lineage (NCBI taxonomy): Eukaryota > Viridiplantae > Streptophyta > Magnoliopsida > Fabales > Fabaceae > Glycine > Glycine tomentella. The sequence goes on along the minus strand of PYAF01005834.1, from coordinate 98,028 downwards.
AAAAAATAAATAAATTAATCGCACGTGTTATTCTCTTTGATACACAAAAGTGGATTCTACTTATAAGGTGGAAAAACTAGAAGCAATACAGAAGGGCATTTAGTAATTGAATCATTTCACACTTCATTGCACCATTGTTTAAGATAAGCCTCTTACATAATAATAAGAATATAGCAGAATTGATCAACTAAAACAACGGAGACAAAAGAACAAACCCACTCTAGCTTTACATGATGTTAAACTGATCTACAATTAGTTTGTCAAGGATTTAGCTAGAGGGGCGCATGCCGTCACTCTTCATGCATTTCTAAGTTTAAGGCCTCGTGTTGGAATGTACACCATGGATTATGAGTAACCTAGTAACCTACTGCTGCTATCTTATAAAGTGCCAAAAAGTATACATATTTAACTTTAAATAAAACTTTTTGTGGACTCAAAAAAACTACCAGTCATCCATCATCATCAAGCACATGTTGGATTCGTTCCACACAACAACATATCCATGTTCTTCAGCTTTTTCCACAAACTTGGGGACTTCTTCCCATGAAATTTCTTCCCAGAAGTGTTGCCATCTTTCCACTTGAACATCTTATGCTTGTCCAACTGAACACAAACCTCCAAAGCCACCCCTTTTTTACCATCTTCTTGACCATCTCTTCTCAGAAGCTTCTCATAGTACTCCTTGTTCCTCTTCTCCAAGCCATGTATCTGAGCCTGAAGATCTTCAATTTTCCTATGCAGCAAGTACACTCTATGATCCTCCCTCATCTTCAGCACACACTTTGCAAGCTCACCAGCCTTCCTCTTGATGAACACTGACTCAGATGCCAGCTCCTTGTTCTCTTCCACCAAAGTGTTGACCCTACAGCTCAAGCTAGCATTCTCATTCAACAGAACAACCCTCTCAGACTCCAACACCTCAAGAAGGCTCTTTTGAAGCTCACTTTTCCTTGAGGACTCACAGTACCTCCTCTCCATGACACCAACCTCATGCACCAACAAGTCATACTCAACATTCCTCATCACAAGCTCAGCAACAATGGCATCAACATCAAGAAGCATGGAACTCCTTGGGAGGCCCATTGGCATAATCATCATGGGTGGGGGGTGTTGGTAGGAGATTGAGCTTTCAATGTCTGAATCACTGTGGCTCACACCACTAGCCTCTTCTTCTTGGTCATAGAAGCCTTCATCTACAGTTGAAACTTGAGAAGAGTGTCTACTATGGTGCTTGTGCTTGGCCAGTGTTTGGATGTAACGGTCAGATAAGGTTATGTAGCCATTGTACAAGTCCTGCAGAAGGGACAGTAGCTGAGGCCTCTTTTGGTAGTAAGTTTCTGCTCTTTCGGCAAAAGTGTCTCCCATTTCTTCTTCTTCTGTTGTGCTCATTGCCAACACTTTCATTCTCTCCTCCAAGTCTGCCATCAAAACACCAATTTTCACATTTGCATTAGTACTACATTAACAAAAATTAAAAGCCTTTTTTTCACTAAGTGAGGTTGGCTACATAAACCACACAAAGGCATTCAGTTTGGTTATAAAGACTAGATGCTTTTGTTGTATTAGTAATGTAAAAGAAAAAAGAACACAAAGAACAATATTTTTTTTCTTTCCTTACCAGGTTTACATAATTCCATAGCTTCAGGCATAAAGTTTCAAATTGTACCAAGATTGACATTGGGATGTACCCCAAAGGAGGTTAATATAGACCAGATCTCGACTTGGTTGATGAGTAATTGAGCTATTAGAAAGTGACATGCTACCAAACCGTAACACCATAAAAGGGAACACTGACAAAACCCATAAATAATTCTGGTAGGCAAGATAAAACGTTACAAGGAAATTAAATAGTGCAAGGACTGAATAATTTGAAAATAGAATTTGAATTTGCAACATGAGTTAGGCACCACAAGGGTGTGGCACATTGCCACTCTAGTGTCTAGTCTAGAGTTACACCTTACATCTACTACCTCTAGTTTTGAATGCAAAGGTCAAAATCATGTACTATACCTGAGCATGTGCACTGTGGACAGAAAAGCTAATGTTATCAACTTTCAATTTTTTAATAAGGGTAAATCCAATAAAGTTAAGGGGGAATATGAGCACAGGCTACGAGGCCTAAATGGAAAGGTCACCGTTACAATTTTACAAATGACACCAAAATCTAATGTATACAGCAGCAAGGCAAGTGACGTGGCCAGGAACCAATGGATTATGATGTGTGACCACTAGACCCATGTTAGTTTCAAAATTTGAAACACCAAAAAGAACAAAAGGGTATGAGAAAGGGACAATGGATCAATCACCAGAAGAAAGACAATGGGCGTAGAAGCCTGGTTCAAATCAAATTGGAAATTTGAAAACAGATAGACACCAAAAGGATAGACCTGTCAACAGACACCTATGAAAAAAGATCCCATCCACACTTGTCACATATTTTCAACTTTATCTAAGTTTTTCATCCACATAATCAATGCATGTATACATGACCGTAATGTTTTTTTTATATATATAATACATGACCATAATATATACGAATATACAGTAGTTTAATATAATGGGCATAAATATATGACCTTACCATAAATATAATGATGATGGACAAGTAAAAATAGGTAATTTCTTTTATGCCCTTTAATTTAAAATTGAATCTTTTACTAGGCGCGTGCGTAAAGGCGCGTAGGCTAAGTGATGTTTGATGATAATTAACTTGGTAAATAATGATGTACGGAATTGTTGTTCCCAGTGAAGACTTGGACGTTTGACAGTTGACAAGGACATGACCTGTATGGATGGATTCTTCTCCTTCATCCCACACTTCTTCCTCCCTTCCTTCCATTCAAGATTGATTGAAAAAGGTTGGCACCGTTTCAACATAAACTTGTAACTTGTAACACCGCAAAGCATGTGATCCTATTAAATTCAGATTTCTTCTCCTTCCTACGTTCATTTATTAGGACTATCTCAACTTTCTCTTTCTGCTTCATACCCATTAAAGATTTTCCATTAAATTTATTTTGATATCTCAAATATTATTATATATTACATCATATGATATCATCAAACAATTCAAAAATCAAAACCTCAAAAGACAAAAAAATCAAATCCTTCACCAAAATCACTTTTTTTTTTGTTTACATCTAAATCTAATTTTATACACCATATTGGCATATCACAATACTAATTTAAACACATTGGTTTCACATCAGAACTTAAGTTTAAAAGTTTACAGAATTTTATATAAAATTTGTAGCTAAGATAAATTTGATCATTCACCCAATTCACATTTATGGATTTAAAATAAATTCTATACGAATCAATTCTATTTTATGAAACAAACAGGCATTAAACGTATCACACAATACAAACAAAAACAAAGAGATGTGACTTAACATGTAACATGGAGTTTTTGTTTAGTTAAAGCAAGTTTGATTTTGGGGTATGGATGGTAGGGTGAAATTAATGTATACCAGAAATGTTGGTGAGAAGCCAGGAGGGAATGCTATTGTTGGAGATGCCCTTGTCCTTGAACCCTTTTGTGGATGAGGGAAGCAATGTGGAATTTGAAATCACTTTTTCCTTGCCCATGTTTGGGTCCCTCTCCATTAATATCCTTGCTTCAATTCCCCCCTATACATTGCAATAATAATAGACGAGATAAACAAAACAACACCAGAATCTTTGACAAAGGACTGTTGCCAGAAATAGACGATCCTTTCCATTTAAGAAGGATGAAAAAAAGTATACAACAAAGAAAATAGCAAAACAAAAAATAAAGAATGTAGAAGTTAAGAAGGAAAAGAAGGTAACACAACGCAATCACATTAACAAGCGCAGATCTCCATATGCATTGCAGAGAAAACTAATAAAGAATTGCATAACCTCACATTGAACAAAGCCAAAATGTTTAAAGAATGATGCAATGTGAAGTTGTGAACATTCAGAATATAGTAATAAGCCCAAATCCCAAAGCTTTTTAAACCTGAGAATTCAGAAATTCAAAAAGGGAAAATTCCATTTTTAATCCTTTCAAATTCTGTGACTAAACCGGGAATCAATGAAGATCATGTGAACCGCATGACAACAAAGAACACCAATTTGAAGTTCCAGGATCAACAACAGAAGAAGGATAACAAGAGAACCAGGAACATCTTTTTTCTTTGCATGCTCCGTTTGTTTGGCAGAGAAAAACAGGGAAGAGTGAAAGAAAGTTGGAAACTTTTCAACATTAATACATTTCATTTGAAAAACAAAACATACCCATTAAAGATCAGATACATTGTTAAACAATGCAGCAAGCAGCAATTAAATGGCAGTCATGAATCATCATATTCACAGTTCCCATGTCCACATTTACAGAGTTCTCTGCTATTTTCCCAGCAAAAATGACCATAAAAATTGGATTTATAAAATTTAAAATAAAAAAAGAAGAAGAATCCAACAGCAGTAGCAGAATTTATAAACAAAAGGAGAAGAATAACAGAAGAAGGAACTCACCGTGAGAAATGTAGGAAGAGACTTGATTGGCAGCTAGCGAAGTAAAACACAGGTGAAAGATGAACGTAATATAATAGAAAGTTATGTATGTTGTTGTGAGTGAAAAAGAAAAGGGTTGGTGAAAAGGGTGGAATCGTAAGAATAGGAGTGTTCAGTGTCACAGTCCAACTACAACAACAAATAGTGAAAAGCATTCACTCAAAATCCGGGAGGGACAGTTTCACACGGTAAACTATATTAAAAAAAATTTTAAAAAAAAATTGTAACCCATTTAATAAAGACTCCTCGATATCTGAAAATAAAAAATAAAAATATTATAAACAATTATATTTTTATATAAATAAAATAATTTATTTTTAGATTTAAAAAATTATCAATAAATCATAAAACATAATTTTACTAAGACTGATACTCAAATGGTAATTGTCTTAGCCCAACAAATATTGTACATTACAATCTTTTTCTCTGTAATTTATGGTAAGTGATATGCTAATTTAAGATAGTGATACTGATATCGTTTGGGATAACTAAAACAGTTTCAGACAGATTTATCTTAATTCTATGATTACGTCCATGTTTAGGTATTTGTTTCTTGATAATTATTAGGATGAAGAATATTTCACTGGAATTTGTTGTTGGCTGAGTATGATCGCATTTAGATAAAGGACCGCTGTGTTTTTTAATATTTGTTAAGTTAAAAAGATAATAATGTCGTGTGATTTTGAAATACCAATATTTCGTGGTTATATAATTAAATATATTTTTCTCTTATAAATTTTAATTATATAAAAATAAACATCTATTTGGGAATCAATCAAGTTTACTTGTATTTTTTCAACCTAGCCTCTTCAAACAATTATCAATGATTTTTTTTTTCATTTGTCTTTCTAAGTACTATGTCTAGTTATTTTTTTACCAAGTATTTTCAAGCTCACCAATCTTTTCAAGTTTGAAAGCAACCAATAGTAAACTATCACCTATAAACTTAGAATACAACAAATAATAATACTCACAATAGAAGAATATATTAACTTTTTAGGACCATTATAAACAACTTAAAAATTTTAAGCTTAAGACTAACTAGTAACTGCACACAATCAAATCTTAAATTTAAATACAATAAATGATAATAATACTTATAATAAAAGAGCGTATTGGCTCTTGGGATTATTATAAACAAGATAAAAATTTTAAGTTTGAAAATAATTAGATAATCATATACTATCATGTATTAAATTCAAATACAATAAAAAACAATGCTCACAATAAAAGTGAGTATTGACTTTTGGGATTTTTATAAATAACATTAAATTTTAAATTTAAAAATAATTAGGTAATTGTAAACTATTATTCATAAAACTCGAGTATAAGAAATGATAATGCTAGCAATAAAAAAACTTATTAACTTTGGGGACTTTTATAAACACGTCAAAAATTCAAATTTGAGAGTAACCAATAACTATATACTATCGTCTATTAAACTTGAATACAATAAATGATCATGTTCACAATAAAAGAATGTATTGACTTTTGGAACTTTTGTAAACAACGTCAAAATTTCAAATTTTGAAAATAATCAGGTAATCATATACTATCATTTACAATAAAGTTTGAATACAACAAATGGTAATGCTCACAATGAAAGAAGGTATTGGCTTCGGAAACTTTTATAAATAATGTCCAAATTTCACGTTTGACAGTGATTAGGTAATTACAAATTATCGTTTGTTAAGTTCGAATACAATAAATGATAATTTGAATGCTCACAATAAAAGAGCATAATAACTTTTCGGACTTTAATACATAACGTCAAAATTCTAAGTTTGAAAGTGATCAGATAACTGTAAATTATCATTTATCAAATTCAAATACAATAAACGTTAATTTTACTGCTCAAACAAAAGAGTTATTGACTTTTGGAACTTTTATAAACAATATCAAAATTAGTCATCCTAAAAATTTATTCCTCTTGATGAAACAATGACTCAAACTTGTAACATATGCCAAATAATTATTATTCTTAAAATGTTTTGAAATCCTTGAAGATTTTCTTATTTGACAAATGTGACAAATGAAGCTTGAGACTTATGGATAGATGAAGCAGGTTAAGGGACAAAGGTATTGACGATAGAAAGTGTCTCACTAGAAAAGTTACAAAATGTGTGAAGCACTTTAAGATTAACTAATAAGTTAGTTGGTAAATACAAAATAATATAAAATGACATATTTAGTTATTTGAGGTAATAAATTTTAATAAAGTAGTGATGAAAAATTATGAAACAAAAAAAATAGTAATTTATAAGCTAACTTATTTACATAAGCTAGATAAAGTATTTTATATAAATAAGCTAGAACATACCAAAATAAACTTACATACCAAACAAGCTTTATAAGCTCCTAAACACACTCAACATATTTTTATCTTCTTTTTTTTTTTGTATTATGTTTGTGCAACAAATAGAAGTTTCCACACTTGTGATATGTTTTATGACTTTTGCAAAAACGTTATTGTGTTCATTTTGCTTTTGTGTCAATCACACTCTTCGAAATATGAGAGTTGATAAACTCTATCCTTTTTGTTTTTTTAGATGAGACGATGAGTGAGACTTGTAAAATATCCAAATGAAACTTTAGACTTATTGACAAATATGTTGAGACACTTTAAGATTGTATTAAGATATCGAAGTCTCCCCGAGCAAAAACAGATCATCAACAAAATAAATGTGGTATATGGTAAATCTATCATATGTATATTTATATAGCTTTAATGTATCATTTTGATGAAATATTACGAGAAAATAACTCAATTTTATATTCTCATGTGACTCATGTTTTGATATTGTTAAATAAAGAAAATCGTGATTGCACTGATTTTCTCTACAGGTTCCTAATACATAAAACATAGAAATATTAAAAAAAATTAAAATTTGAATTCTAATGCATTCAAACCTTAATTTTATCTTTATTTGGTCTTAATTTAGACTCGAGTAATGTGTTTGAGATTATCTTAATATCTTAAAAAAATCAACAAATAATTATACCTTTTATGAAGAGATTTATATAAGATTTGGTGCGAATCACAAAAGAAGTTAGGCTTGAAATTGGTGTGCTATCTGTACAGCTTACCATAGGTACAAATAATAATTAACATCTGATAATAATAAAAAGTAAAATATTTAGACAATTTTAGAGGAAGTATTACCCACCAAGGTGTGATTAGTTGAAATTTGGGGATCACTATACGTGTTTCTTTGAATTCACTGCAGTTATTAGAAGAAGGCGCAATAAAATTGAAACCATCCAGAATAATTAAGCAGAGACTACGAGTCGTAGAAGGATTTGGTCGTAAGTTATTTTAAACATTCGTATCATGTTCAAGGTCACTACATTAATTTTTGACCTTTCTTCACTATGTTCAAGATTTTGCAAGTTGTTGAACATGAAGCCATTCAAAAGCCTTTTACAAAATGACGAGATTAAGGATGTAATTTTCAGTATGAGACCTTTTAATGACCTTGGGCCAGTTGTATCATATGAAGCTTTAATTGTGATTATCTGAGTAATTTGTTATTTGATTTTTTTTTATTCGTAGAAATTAAACTTATTAAAGAAGTTTATAATAATTAAGGTACGTTGTTCAACTCTGTTTGTTTGTTAAAAAGATGTTTGCGAATTTGACACTCACCATGTCTATGTTTGGTGCTGAACTTGAAGCTTCGTATTAGCACAAATAGTAGGAAATAACATGGATCTGTAATTTTTATTGATAAGGTTAGTTAACTAAACGACATAAAAATATAAACGTAAGGATCTTTATATTTCTTAACGACAGTGATCAATGTTTAAGTGGTGTATAAATAACAATACTCAAACATATCTCATGAGGCACATGACTCTGCACTTGATATGGCACATGGACGGTCTTATATTCTGCCTCTTTGACAGCACAAGAAGTAAGGATACATTACTAATCAGATGCTATTGTTATGATAATCATCAAGCTATTGCATTAGGACACAACATATGGTCATTCCAACATGATAATTTTGATTTCCCCTAATTCCATCCCCTTTGGGTGACACTACCCTATTTCTATTAGAGTTTAACTTGCACACATTCTCAATGTAGAATATTTTCACACCCAATAAGAATTTACCTTATCACCATATCATATGACATGACAAAATGGTTAAACCTTATCAAATGTCTACATAAAAACATTTTAGATTAGTAGTGCATATAAATTTAAATGAACACCATTTTGAGTTATTTTCCCATCTCAAGGGCACAATCATTGTGAGACACCCAATTGTGTTTCTCCTCCTCCTCTTGCTGCTTCAGGGTCTCATAGAGAGGAGCATTTCTAGTCTCAGGTAGCCAAATGCTCAAAACACCACTTGAAATCGCAAAGACCCCAAACACTAGGAAAGAGAGAGATGGGCTCAAACGACCCAACACAACAAGCAAAGGTGCCACAGAAGCTCCCAACATAATGGCCTGGCGCAGCATTGACACAGCAAAGTTCCTAACATTAGTAGGAAAAAGCTCCACACAGTAGATGTACAAAATGTCAAATGCCGAGGAAGCACCCATGAATCCAATTGCCTCAATAATCAATTGACCCCAATTACCGTTGTTATGCACTTTTGATGTGCCTCCTTTGTGTGAAAAAAATGTGCACAATATAGAGGACACTGCAGCTATATAAGAGGACACAGATAACAACAAACGTCTATTAGTAAATCCTAATAGAAAGGTACCAATCAACACAGCAGGAATCTCCATAAGTGCATTGATTGCCACTGAGACATAGAGGTTGAAGTTCAAGTTTTCAACATTGAGTTGAACTCCATAGTAAACAAAACCAACTCCAAAGCCAGCTAACATAACAATGACCATTCTAATAGCTGCCCATTTTGTGGTCCAAAGGTACTCTTTGTTGTTATTAGAACTCGTTTCATCACATGATGATCCACAAGGGTTTACCAAAGAGAGGTTATTGGGGAGTTTTTTCTTGCCATTGAGTCTAGCAAACCTGTCCAAAACTTGAAGGGCTTCTTTGTCTCTCCCTCTTATTAGAAGCCAACGTGGGGACTCTGAGACTAAAGGGAGTAATAAGACAGAATATGCTAGTGGAAGAAGTGACAAGAGTTTGTACAAGTTTCTCCAACATGTTCTTGTTGGATAGGCCACAAGGGGGAGTGTGAGGAACCCTATTGTGAAGAAAAAGAAGCCGTATTGGCCAACTTGGCCACGCCACTTGCGACCTACTGATTCTGTGGTTAGGACAAGGCAGCATATGCCAATTCCTGACCTTGCAAAGCCATTGGCAAAACGGAAGAAGGCATAGGTCCAAATGTTTGGAGAGAGAGATGTGGCAAAGGCTGTTATGGAGGTTAAGATGCAGGAAAGTTGCACTGTTCTTTTTCTGCCTAGCCATGAATCAGAGAGGTGGCCATATACACCAGAACCTGCACCAAAAATTCACGCAACAATTGCATGTAAGCGTGTTAATATTGTTATTGGTGTTGCAATTGCTAATTTAGTTAACATGTAATTTGCTCTTCATAGCAGCATCATATGACATAGAGACTTGGTTTCATCTAGCCTTTTTGTTAGACAAACAAGGTTAATTCATGGGAGATAAATTGTTACCTTTGATTCTGTAGTATATAGATAAAAACAAATGAAAAATGATTTATTGACACCTTGTGTTAATCGACACCTACAGAGAAATATAAATATGATAAAAAGAGACATGATTAATTTTTTGTGGACTGGAATTTAGTAGAGCTTTATTATACAAACCATCCATTACAAATACAACTCATAACTTTTATGATCCATTAAATTTATCTATAAATATTTACAAGGCCAGAATCGTATTAAATTCATTTTGCACAGTTTCGCCTACATGAATGGCTTACAACTATTTCTCTAATACAGTTGCCTATATTCTCTGTTTTTTATTGACTTGTGGCTGTAGTTGGAACAAATTAAAAGAGTTTTAAAAAGGGAGATCGAAAGCAACCCTTTGTATAAATAATACTCTCAAAACAGATTGATAAAAGAAACCTATTGGTCAGAGGTGCAGATGAAGTATAATAAAGAAATATTGTCCGAAACATAAATTCAACACTCACTTTACCATTATAATGATATAGGGTTGGTAAAGTGCGACAGCCCATCAAAAATGGGTCGGATTGGTCCAAATCTACAAAAATTATGGATTGGATCGGGTTGGTCCACTTTTGTAAAGTGGATTAAAAATGCTAATATACTCTACTTTAAGGTGTGTTAGTGGGCCAGTGAGCCAACCCGATCCGTTTAATAAAAAATAATTATTTTCTTAAAAAAAGGTAAAAAAATTATTTAACTTATGTTAAAAATCAATAATAAATTATTTTAATACCTTACCTCAGTTGATTTTTTTATGTTGAATTTCTATGATTTTAATTACAACTTTCTTCTTTTTTGGATGTTAAGGAAAAATCCTTATATGTAACAATAATATGGTGTAAATGTGTTAACTATAAACTAATTGTTCTTTTTAGTTACAATTTTTTCAATGTTATGCAGAAAATTTATTTGAGCTTTATTATATGTTTGCTAATCTTTCATTTTTCTATTTGTATTATAATGGATGTAGATCATAGGAGTGGAGAGAGAGCATGTATTATTTTTTATTTTATTTATTTGGTGGACTATGGACTGGCCGGTCCGACCTGATTTTAACCCGCATTTTAGTTGGTCGAGTTGGTCTGACCCATTTATTCAATGAAGGCTTGAAGTTTCAACCCAACTCATATTTTTTTATAGATTAAACGGGTCAGCATGTCGGACCAGACCCATTTTACCAAGGCTATAATAATATTCACAATATTATGAGTATGGCTTGTCAAAGAAGAATTAAAACAGATACTTTTTGTGTTTATGTATGTATTTTTTTAACCTTTCGGTTCATAAAAAATAAGGAACCTTGAGCTAAATAAAGATTGATGAAGAATTTTTGTGTGTTTATATAAATTTGAGCTAATAATAATGTCAAGAGTGTGGTATGATTGAGTTTATTAAAACTTATTGGTTCGACTTGTAAAATAGTTATGATAAAAATGAATAAAGTTATATATATATATATATATATATATATATATATATATGATTAAATGATAATTTAAAACTTTTTTATACTTTTAATGAATATTTGATATGTTATTATTTTTTACTAAAAAATATAAGGTTAATTTAGTAGTAAAGGAAGAAGAAAAATAAAGAGAGATTATGGATTCGATTTACCGTTAACAAAAAACTAACAATCCTAGCTATTAACATTTTTTTATAATAATAATGATGATAAGTACCTATGAGCGAGCCAAGGAAGTAGACAGAAGCCGGAACAGCAGCCAGAAACCTTCTATCACAAACAAGATTCCACTCAGCTAAGATGGAACTTGTGTTGCCACCAACCCATTCCCACGTCCCAGGCACCAACCCACAGACAGAACCAGTGCTATAGTTGTTGCTGCTGTTGTTGTTACCTTGACACAATTCAGTTTTGCACCTCCAAGCAGGTGGTTGAGCATCACTGAAGATTGTGGCCAAAGTACTCTGAGCATCAAATATCCATGCCAATGACACCAAGAACACATGCACCATCTGAGAGAACCCTAAGGACCCCACATACTCCTCCACCACTTCATCCACTGTGAGCTCAAGTTTGGCCTCACTTTCACTTCCCTCCAAATTTGTCGACCCCTTAACCAGTTTTTGCTCCTCTTCCATTATGATTCCTACATTCAAAGAAAAAAGAAAAAATGATTAGGTGCTACCTTGCTTGCTCCAATGTTGGTCTATCCACTCCTATATATAGTTGCTAAGCTTACTCTAGCGCATATACTTAGATTACATTTAAAAAAGATTGAGGTGACATGACATCATAACAGAACAGAACCCTTTTGTGTATATAATAAATAAATGAAATGTTGGTTTGGAAAATATGTTTCCAGTGAAACAATTTGAGGTGCATACTGTGTTTGGGGTGAATCATGAATGTGAGTGGTAGTGGAGAGAATATCCCATGGTATATTGATTAAATTTTGATGACACGTATCTTAACAAAACAGCACCTAGCTAGTATATAGAATTAATTGATGGGCTAATGTGGAACAAAGTGATGGAAGATTTGATCAATTATTGATAATGGTAATCGATGGATCTGGGGCCCAGTATTTCAAAATTGTGGTGGTTGGTGGAAGAATGAAGAAGAGAAGTAGAAACCATGAAGAGGCTACTATACTTTCATGTCTGTGTAAATTAATATCTTATAAACTTGTAGAGAAGGAGAGAGCGAGTGATATTATATATATCTCAATTTTCAACATACCTATAATGTGCTCTGGTTAGTGAATCTGGACTAAATGAATAAATCATGAACCTGAGAAATAAGTTGGTTTATAGACTTGGCAGGCTTTTCTCAAGATACCGAAAGAATGCCTGATATCTTGGCCATGAAACAAACCCACATCACGTACATATTTTAATTATTCGGGTAACTTGTTACGTGTCCCAAGGGATATTCCATGCTCTTTTTTTTACACGATCTATGATTAAATTAATTAATTTTTTTCAGAATCAATTCTACTTACATGTCGAATTTCAAAACAACACATAATTGCTTCCAAACATAATCATCTTTTCAATCTTTTCAGCATAATTTTTCAGCAATTAATAATCAATTTTGGTACTTATCCAAACATACTATATATACATATATATTCTATAAAAAAAAATAACTTGTATCAATAAAGTAAGATTACTATGAGTAATATAAAAGTATATTTTTCTTTACTTTTAAATTGAATTTAATTAAAACATATTGAGAGTGAAGAAATTTTTATATTTTCATCTAATAATAAATTATCATATATGATAAAATTGTGAATTTTTGTATTAATTATTTTAAAAGTGATGCCTATTGTACGTTTGGAACATGTACAATAGATAGAATGTGAGAGACTAGAAAATAGTTTGAAATTTGAACTAAAAAATTGGAAAAATTTATTTTTAAAATTTTATATCTAAAAATACGACTTGTTGTTTTTACTTTCTCTTTATACAAATAAAAAAATATCATTATTCATTTTTTCTCTTTATTTTGTTTTTTCCATATATAACGAACTAAGTTAGATTCTCTTAGTTTTTTTTCATCTAAACATATCATAATAAGTGGTTTTTAGTTAATTGATAATGTAAAATTGAGAAAGATATACTATTTTTTAGCTTTTATTTTTTTAAAAAAATTTATTTTTAGTCTATGAAATTTTTATGCTATAAGTCTATAACTCTACCAAGTTATCTTATTTCTTACTCATGGTTTGATCTTCTTAATGATAATTGGTATAATAGGAAAAAGATTTGGTAGAGTTTTGAGACTCAAACTCATCCAGCAATTAAAACACCAACTTTTTGCATGAAAATTTCTTTAACATTAAAAAAATGCATGGAAAAATTCGAAAATATTATACTTCCCTAACTTATTACAGATTATTTTTTCCCTATTGAAATACTTCCAGAATAAATTTATTGCAATACTGACAAAAATTAGAGATTAGCTAGAACTAAAATTTTCTTCGCGTGTTTCACACCTTTTAAGATTTATTCAAACTCTCCACTTTCCCCTCGCTGCCAAAAGGGCCTTTATTTTACTCTTCTTTGTTCTCATTCAAATGAAGGAAATTATTCTAATTTTAGAGACTCGTGAAAATTAGGAACACAATATGCATTTAAACTTCCTAGTGGTAGTGTAACAATTTCTCACTATACATAAATTTAACATGTAACATCAAACAAAATAATTCCATAATTATTTAGATAAAAATATGTAAAATATATCTTTTAGTAAATGAAAAATATATTAAATTATTTTAATATACTAGATTGTTATTTTAATTTTAATTTTTTTTAATGTAATACTATATTAGATTGGTTAAAAATAATAATAAATAAAGATAACAAAAATAAGAGATAAAAAAAGGTTGGTTAAACAAATCTTAAAAGATATATTTTCAACATAATTTATAAAAGAGAAGAAGGATAAAGAATGATGCAACTTACTTACCTCAAGAGGTGAGAAAAATAACTTGAGAATGTGTTTTCTATATATATATATATATATATATGTATGTATGTATATGTATATAGATATTTATTGATATTATCTAAAGGACTTTATTATTGAATTAATGAATATATAATTTAACCTTTAAGATCAGGATCAATTTGCATGTAATTGTGTTAAGTTCTAGTCAATGTAAATATTATATGCTTTAGTTATTATATTATGTATATAATTGTTATTATATATTTGGTTTCATATTATTAGTTTATTCTATTATTTTTGTGGTGTGATTTTGAAAATTATTATTGGTTGTATGAAATAAGGGAATTTGTTGGTAGTTTTTTTAGAATAATATTTTTGTAATTTTGTGAGTTGATCATCATCTATTGGGAAGTGAAGATGATGTACATTTTATTTTGATATTATAATGTTAGATATCTCTATCTGCGATAGAAATCATATTTATTTATAGATATCTCATCTAGAATGTAGAAGAGATTCTGGATACTTCCATCTATGATGGGAAAGACATTAGGACGCCATTGCATAAAATATGAACCCTTTGAAATATCTAGAAATCACTAAGTTGTGTCTATTATATTTATTTTAATGTGTTAAGATATTGTCATTTATTTAAATGTTTTATTTATTTTGAATGTTATGAATTGTGAGTGTTTTAAGCTGATTTTTATTAGAGTATTTATATATATAATATTATTTTAAATTCATTGTAGATAACATACATATTATCACACCGACTGAGAACAATACTAATTACAAACACTTTAGGTTTATTTTATTTATTGTGATTACCATTTTATTAAAAGTGTTGTTTTTAGAGAACGAGGAAGAAGATGCTAAACTAAAGAAGATTTGAAGACTTAGTTACCTTTAGATACATTTTTAGTTTTATTAATACTCATAATAATATGCTAAATATAACTAACTATGTTATACT
>PYAF01005834.1:53083-82356 GCA_007407185.1 Glycine tomentella | reverse complement strand
CTATGTTATACTTTTAGTATTGATTTATTTTAGATGTCTATATTTGAGAGTAATAATTTTATTTGTGTAAAGATTATTTATTTGATTTTATTTATTATACATGATGTATTTTCATATTAACATAATTTTGAGATTTTATATTATTTTTAGTATGGATTGTTATTATAATGAAGGATGTTACATAAGACACCTTTCACAAAACTAGTTGATGGATTATATTAAAATTTATAACGCTTAAAATTTATAAACTAATTTACTCAATACAACTTACAATTATTAAATTGAGTGAATCTCCAAAATCAAAATAGATTGTTACATCATAAAAATGAATGAGGGTGAGAATTAGAGTTCTTTTTTTTCTTCTTACTCATAATCTTTCATATATATGACACATAGAAAGAATTAGATAAATATTAATTTTATTATATATTTATTATGTAGTTGTATTGAGTTGAATATGATCGGATTGAATAGTTAAAGAATTTAGTTATTTAATCCAATTATGGTTGGATGCATTAAGACAAGTCTAACCAAAATTGCAAAAATATTATTGAATTAGATTGATTTGGATGAATTGATCACAACTCACTAACACTCCTAATAAATAAAAATGAGAAGAAAAAATGTTTTCTCTTATTTGAATGATTAAAAAAATGAATTAAAATCAATAACTTATATGAACTTTATTTGATATGGACTAAAAATGTAATTTTTACTTTATTATTTTTATTCTTAATATAAAATTATTTATTATTATTATTTAAAATTCTTATATTATAAATAATGTTTTTATAATAAAAAGAAGAAATATCATTTTCCTCCCATTCCATGCCTAGTGGGATGGAAGTATTTTTTGGGATCTCTCATTTTTTATTTTTCTTTTCAAACAAACTAGAGAAATTTAGTATTTATATTTTATCTTTCATTTTCTTTTCATTTTATTTCCATCCAAACAAATAGAAGCTTAGAGTCTAAAATACACTAATTTTATTATAACGAGTGAAAACATAAGTTGCGTGTTCACATTTTTATTTTGTTATTGTAGGACTTGTTTTAAATTTTGAACTAGAATTACTGTGAAGCTTTATAATCCAATCTAATGAAGCATATGTCATAATTGAGCACAAATTGAGCTAGCCTATCAATCGGGTTGCCCTTACTTTTCCTAATTTGGTTAAGAATAAAACTAAAAGAACTTTTGATATTAAGAATAGTTACACTGTTTGTCTTTTCGTTATTTTCCTGAATTTAATAATAAAAACATATTATATATATTTATTTAGGTTTAGTTATATTTTTTTTGGACTGGAGGTTTAGTTATATTTTTACTCCTGAAATTTAGAGTAAATTCACTTTTGTCTCCCAAATTGGAAAAAATATTTTAGTTACTCAATTTTTTTTTTTATAAAAAAAATGCATTTTTAGTCCTTAAGTTGGAAGGTGTTATTGAAAGTAGCAAAAAGTTATTATCTGTGCGCATTTGACATATGTTCACTTTCGACTCTCGAGTGTCAAGTTATTACTTACATAAATATCGTTTGCTTTAAGGGATTGAAAATATATATTTTAAATTTAAGGGACTAAAATATATATTTTTTCAAATTGAGAGACAAAAATAATTTAATTCTAAATTTTGAAATAAAAATTTAATTAAACCTTTTATTTATTACACTAAAATAAATTTGACTTAATTAAGGTATGCTTTTTAGTAGTTGGAGAAAATAAAAAAGTAAAAATTCAGAAAAAAAAAAGGTTACACGCGAAGGATGGTCAAACAGGTTAGGTTGCTAGTCTTTCAAACAAGAGATCTCAAATATCTTGAATTATCAAAGCAAAATAATATTTGTTGATTTTTTTTATCAATTGTATGAAAATAATAATTAATTAACTATTAAGTTTAACAATTTAAGTTAATAAAGGGACTAAAACAATAAACGAAATTTTTTTAGAGACTAAGATAAAACAAACTTTTTTTAGGGACTAAAACATAAATCATGATAAAACGAGGGTTTGTTTTCATAATTTTACCTTCTTTACTGGGTGTGAAACTAACATAATTTTCCTAAAAAAAGAATATGATTTTACTAACTAATTATTAGTTGGCTCGTGACTCGTGCCACAGAGTCCTTACTTCTAACCTTTATTTTGGACAAATACTTACTACCTTTTGATTTGACGATAAGTAGCAGTACATAAATAGAATATTTATATTTATGATAAATTGAGATAAGTAATTTAATAGTTGAGTTTTTAATCAAGGTCTATAGTTTAATTACCGACTTAAATATGAAATTGTTGTTGAAAATATCATTTTATCTTAAAATTGACTGACCTGATGAGAGAAAACTAGTCAAATATAAAAATTCTAAGATACCTCTTAGTAAAAAATATATTCATATCAATTATCTTTTTAACATGCACAAAAAATTAACTAGAAAAAGTATAAGGTAACTTCTACATTGAAAAGTAATTTCAAAATATTTCTAATAATAGTTTTTAATTACTAACTTGTATCCCAAAACCATAAACTAAATAATATTAATTAGCATGTAACTTGTGGCATATTCTTCTTATTCGAGATATAATACATGCTAAAAAAACTAATATTATACAAATTATTACTGAATAGGACCACGTAATTATAATTAAACAATTAAAATCCTTTAAGTTTGTTTTCTTACTCATATACCACCTCTGAATTTTTCAGCTTAAATAAATAAAAAAGATGGATCAATAATGGAATTCTGGACTTGCATATAACACGTCATTTGGCACTTTAGGGTAGGCATTCCACCATTTCATGCATGAGTGGCCACCAATTCATCAATTGATCACTCACTCCCTATACTTGGCAAAGCAAGGCACCAAATATGCTGATCAGAGAGGCAAATACAAAAAAAGTCTTGCTCGTTTCACTACTTTATTGAGGATAATTACTATTAAATATCGATCCCATTCATTAAGGTATCTTGGTGGTTAGAATAGGATAGTTATTTTATCCATTTTTTTAATTAATTATTTGATATATTAATAATATATGATTAATCTTATCTTGCTTATCCAATTTTGTTAGCATACTGTAATTTTTTATTCTAAAAGTTAAATTAGAAAACATGATAAAATAGTTTCTTTCTTCCTATAACCACATCCATAATTATTGTGATTACTATTATTATTATTATTATTATTGCCTTTAACATTATTATTACCATTATACTATTGCAACCACTGTCCTTACTATTAACACATCACTATGACAACAATCATAATAATAATGTATTATACTAATGATGTTGTCAATCATAAATTAAAAACCCTCAAATCCACAAAGAAAGATAGACGAAGAAAACCAAAACTGGAGGGCTACCTTCCAGTCAATGGCATGGAAAAAACCAATAAAGTTATCATAAGGTCCATATGCAGATATGCTCCTCCATAGCAGATTTCAGCTCCTCCATTGTAACAGACAAACCACACAGAAATTTTCATGTAGCAAAATGTACTATATTCAACTACTTGCTGGCAATGTTATGACAATCCACCTGATCAAGGCACGGTTTAATGGGTCACTGTCCACACTAGAAGGTCACTAATTGAACTGGTTGACCTAGTTTATATTAATCTTAATATATATATATAATTAATATAATTTAATCAATTCATACTCTAAATTTAAATCATATTATCACGATAAAGTATATATTATACAAAAGACTAACAAACAAAGTTCATTAATAACTACTAACTTGTATATTTCAAACATTAACAATGAAAGGAATGGAATAATTAACAACATACTAACTGCAAACATTAACAATACCAATCAAACTACTAATAATTAATAGAGATGATCAAATCATAACATCAGCTTTAAACCCAAAAATCAGAGAGGTTGCAGTCCTAAAATCATTAATGTGGTAGTTCCAATGTGAGGATATTTTGATTTTTATAAGATCAGTACCAAATTGTTTGTTGTTACCGGCGAGATTCAGGTCTAGGGTTCGCGCTACTGTTGTGAATTGAATTAACGAATAAGGATGAAGGAAATATGAAGAACCCAGAACGCACAAGTGTAAAACACTAAAATGCACCCTTTGGGGCCCCTACGACGTCGTTTATCCGTTCAGTATTTTTTAAATTAAGTCCCAGATAAATAAAATAAAATAAAATCATATATTTATATTTTATGTGAACCTGAAAAAATTTAGCCAAAACATAACAATGAGAATGAAAAAATCGAGCATATAAAAAGTAAAACTAAAATTAAAAATATAACATAAAATTAACTATTCTTGTTACTTCCAGGGTGCTGACGAGGGCGAAGAGCGATCGCCGGTGCAGTGAGACACGGACAAGGAGCGGTTCCTGGCAGGCTTCCAGCGGGAGGAGTACATGAATGAATCGAATACACACCTGAACGAGAGGGATCCAGAGACTGTGCAGGTATGAGACTGTACAGTTGATGATAACTTAAAGGATTTAATAGGTAATACATATATCAACAAGGTGCATCTACTTTTCGGTAGCCTATAACTTAAGAACTCCATAGTTAAGTGAAAAGGTTTGTGTGAGTGAGGACAAAGCACACTAAAAAGGTTTGTGTGTAGGGACAGTCGTTGATCCTGCAAGTGGCCGGACGTTACAATTATACATATAGTTTGTGTAAGAAATATATTAGATTATGTGACCTTACTATATATTTTTTTAGAATATATTTTATAAACTATTTCTAAAACAGTGATAAAATAATATTTTTAATGAATATTTTAGTGAATATATATATTTATATATTACGTAATTTTTCATAATTAATTTTTATTTATTAATATAGATGCATATGAAAGTTCACATGTTCAATAGGTATACATTATACTATTAAATTTATAAAATATAGTAAATACATTATATTTCATAAATATTAATATTATATTGGATATTAATACTATGTTTATGTTATATATATATATTCATTCATATGAAAAGTCATGTATTTTCAACGGTTTAAATATTTTTTTCTTGTAATTTATTTTTTGTTGTTGTAAAATTATTTTTTTAATCTTATAAATTATGTTTATTTTGTTTTTAATCCTTAAAGCACTTTAAATATCGCTTTGAACGGTAAAAAATATTATCTAAAATGTCATAAGAATAAAAACATAATTGGTGAGGATTAAAAATAAAAAATAATTTTATAAGGACCAAAAATAAAAAATCACTAATTTTGAAAACATATATTATATTTATTAAATTTAATAAGTATATTATATTTTATAAGTTATACGGTTGTATTTAATAAATACAATAAATAATTATTTACTAATTATATAAATACTAAGTCAATAGCATTATATACATTAAATACTTTCATACCATAAATTAAATTTCTCATTCATAAAAATAATATTATTTATATACCTATTATCGTTCTTTTTTTTTTTTTTTTTATATACTGGAAATAAGGTATCTCAATAATTAGACATAATGAGAGTAACAATTTAGGAATCAAATTGCTGTTAAGATATTTATGGATCTGAGTTATCTACTAAATATAATGGACCTTATTGATATGCCTATTATCTTTCTCATATAATTGTTTTTTACAGTAGGTTTTAAAAGGTAGAGAATAAAATAAAATTAACATTTATCTCAATTTAATTAACCGGACACGTCAATGTGTCATGTGAGCTCACTATGACTTTTTAGAACATGTATGTTGAGGATGTTTAAATGAGTTGTTTAATATTAAGAATGTTTGTTTAACTTTTTTTTTCCCATTAAAACATATGACTTGAAGTTGTTTATATAAATATTTTTATTTATGTTGTTTAATAATTATATCATAAATAATATAATTTTTAAGTATTATAAGATTTACAAAATTAAGTTAAACACTCATTTTAACAATTTTAATATTGAAATGAATTTTTGTGTGAACTATTTAAATTTATGTAAAGTTATAAGACACACAAAATTAAAATAAATAATTTATCTAAGCAACTATGGATTAAATATACTATTAGGAGTCAAATTAACAAAAACATTATTATTGTGTGTAACATCATTAAGCCTGTAAATTGAAATGAGCAATGAACTGTTGTTCAAGAATTATTTTGGAAGCAAGTGTTGATCACAAAACTAGTTTGGTTATAAAAAAATAATTTATACTTTTGCTCCTATCTTTATTGTAAGATTTAATTAATTATATCATTAGAATTAAGGAAATAGGTTGATTTTTAGTTGAGAGCATTAAATTTATTCTAAATTGATATTTTTTTCAAAACTATCCCATCGACAAAACTAATAAATATTAATAGGTTTCATTGTTACACCAGTCTAAAATTGACTTTAATTAAAGATTTTTTTAAGGAAATAACTAATGCAAAAGACAATTTAGATTGATTATATAAAGAATCGAATTACACTTTTAAATTGGAATAACAATTTGTACAACATTATTGTATATTTATCTCTTTTACACATTATTTATTACATTTTATAATGATAGATATAAACACACAAAAAATGTTATAAAACTGTTATATAAATTACATACTGCATATATTACATCTCATAATAAAACTTGAACAAGCTTTTCTCTGTTTCCTACATTTTCAATGTGTGTACCACTTCCACACATTTATTTTCCATTGCAAAAGAATTGGCCTGGCAAAGTAAATCTTTTGCTTTGATACTAAATTTGAGTCAATCATTCTCCAACCTTCAAAAGCAGTTGATAAACGTAACCAAATTAACATTAAAGACTCGTTAAGCAAAATTAAAAGAGAAAAACTGTAAAATGCGTATTTAAATAAAATGGAGTTTTATTTTCGTACATAGTTAATCTAGAGATTTTACATTATATATCAACTAATAAAAAATTGTCTTAATTATAACTTTTTAAAGTAATTAATACAAAAATCCACAATGTTACTATATTTGTACATGTTCATGATAGATAAAAAATATTTATACTGTCGATGCATTTTAATTAAATATATGAAAATAATATTACATGTTTAATAGGAGAAAAGAGTGGGAAGATTTACATTCATGAATACGGTTTAACAGTATATTATTGCAACTCATCAAATGTATCGCTTTCATAATAATTTACTCTTATGTTCTGTTTAACTTTGAAACTTGAGTATAGATGAAAAGAAATTATACAAAAAAGTTGCACAGTCACACATGAAATACCTCTTTATAATGCATCAAACAGTTTCAACCAAAGCCCGTCGCAACCTCCCTTTACTTTCTTTGGCACGTTCAAAGGACGTACTGCATGGTGTCAACATGTGGAACAATATACAAACAGAGATAGAAAACGATGTCCATTAATGATAGCAACATAAATTGACGCTTCCATCAAATAATATTAAAAGACATCACAGAAGAAAATCTTATTATAAAATATGAAAATAATTTTAAGAACTAATATATATATATATATATATATATATATATATATATATATAATCATTTGGATGAACAAGGTATCTCTGTCGAAAGTTAAGAACTAATCCATCATAATACTAACATCGATGTATGAAATTGATCTTTTTCAATAATACAGAGTTAAGAATAAAACTCATGATTATATATTTAAAAGATTAAATTATCTACTAACCATGTTGCACATTGATAGTATATATATAATTAATCATAGTATTAATTGAATAAATTAACGAAAGTCATTTACATTACCTGCAACTTTGTGGTACACTCCAAGTAAGATTTGACTGTTTTTTGTCAATTTCAGACAATGCCATATACTTCTTCCAATCCTCAAGCAAAATTTTAAGATCATTGACTTTGTTGTCTATGCCAACACAACAATTGGCATGCATTGTTGAGACCTTGTTGAAGTCCTTGCTAGGCTCACAAAACCCTCCGAAATAGCTAGTGCTAAGGAACCTAATCTTCAGCTTCATGTGGGAAATTAAGGGGTGCATTTTGATCTTGTTGAACACAGCCTGCTCACCCAACCCTGGGTACTCTTTGCTAGAGTTGAACCAGAACTTATTAAACCAAATAGTTCGGTTATTCGATTTTATATATTTAAACCCTCCATTTGGATAGTTGTGTATGTCAGAGGAGTTGCCATTGAAAGCATCACAAGCTATTTGGAAATCTGCATCTTCATAAAATTGCTTGAAGGGATCTCTAAGCCACATTATATCAGTATCCTGCAAAGGAAAACAAAGAAAAACAAACCCTTTAACTTGCAGTTGGCTTGTGTGGTAGTGTGTGTGCATTGTAAAGATCTTAAGAAGCTTTTTTTTTTTTTTTTTTTTTTTTGCAACAGAAATACATGTATAATTGTATATATATAATATATATACCGTGAACACAAAGTTATATCCCATCTCAAGAACAGAGGTGAGGAATTCAGTTCTTCTCCACATCATGTGTAGGTATGTTGGGGTCATGAAAAATACTTCACCGGTGAAATTGGCACCTTTAGTTTCAACTTGGTAACAATGTTTGTGCAAAGCAAGGCAATAAGCATTTGTCTTTTGGTCCCAAGTTATTACCACCATGTGATTTAAAAGCCATTGTGTCTCATTCCCTAGGCGAAAACTCTCCAGAAAGAGGTCAAATATGGAACCTGGCTTTGCCCATGCATCGTTTAAAGTTGTGATTATCACTGTCTTATCCTTCATAGACGCGGTTCTAAGAACACTCTCTAGCTTCGATTCATAACTAACCTGATGCATAAAGCCAAAACTACATCAAACACTTGGTAACCCAAGTTCATATTTCACAGATGAAATTTTCATGAGACAAATGCAAAGTTAAGATTAACAAATAACAACTAGTTTGCCATATGCTTGTCAAAAAGATAAAATAGTACAATCCCTTCATAGAGTGCAAAAGCATCAAGTGTGCAAGAAATCAAATTATCTGAGATTTATGTAACAAATAATAATCCACAATGGTTAGAAAAAATCCAAAAAAAAAAAGGGCAAAAGTTGCAAGACATCAAAAAGGAAGTGAAAAGTAAGTGATGTACACAAACTTCTAAACATCAATATAACAAAATGGTACCCTCCATTTACATATATAACAACAAGACTAGTGACACATATAGCTATTTTTGGATGAAAATTGTATACAAATTCTACATTTGTAGTGACCTCCAAGTCCTCATAATTATGCAAAGTATATATACAAATACAGAATGGTAGCAGACAGTGTGAAATTAGCACGTAAATTATCATTATTGATCATGGCATCCACAAAAGAATAACATCTCCAAAAGGAAAATGCATATTTATTCTTTTTCCTGTTATGCATCAATAATCAAACAATTAATGCATCAATAATATCAGAAATCAAAGGAACTAATATTATAATTTAACCAATTAAATAACATAATTAACTAAGGTACATTTCCACCAAAAGAAAAACCTAAGGTACGTTTATTCTCATATAAATGCTGATAATTCAAAAACTTAAATGCAACGGGGAATCAGACATAACCGATCAAGTAGAGAAATTTGTTGTCGCTATCTTAAATTACGAAACCAGAATGTCAATGTCAATAGTTGAAGTTTGTGAATGTTTGTTCATTAATAAATGATTTTCTTCAATGTGTTATTTAATTTCGAATTGATTAGCTGTCCCACGTCGGATGAACTTCTTTCTTCCGTATCCTTGAAAGCTTATATAATATATATATATATATATATATATATATATATATATATATATATATATATAAGAAAACTTAAGTAAGGCTTTAAGATCTATCCCATTTATCTTATACTAGCTTTCATTATTGTTTTTTCTCTAAGAGAAAAATTCGGAGAAAAAATATAGTTTTTCCTATGAGGTCTTTTTAGTATTTTTATTTTCTTATTTTTAAAAGAGATTGTTAATATATATATATATATATATATATATATATATATTCTCTCATTGTATTTTAAAGAGAGGTCATGCAATCTCTTTCAGATGGTGAAAATCTCTTATATTCTTATATGTGGGTTTTCCCTCATGGAGGGTTTTCCACGTCACGTTGTTACTCAAATACCCAAATAATACAACCCACTTGGTCAATATAGTCAATATTTTGGTATATAGTATTGTTTCAATATACAGTATACTATCCACGATGTGGATATTGTTCACGATTACTACGCACATGTTCTTTAGCATTGTCAACGCACACCATATTAACTTGTTATAGTATTGTATATACAGTTGAAAAATTATTTGGTGTTAATTAAAGGAAAGTGGAAGTTAAGGCATTAGGATAAGAATTACAAGAGAATTACGGATGACAACCAATACGATGTACTATAGTATTTATTCTCATGTGCGCTGAGCTCGTTTCCATTAAGCTGGAATTTTATCCATTATGAATATTTTTTTTACAAGTACTTATAGGATTTACGTAGAATTGTCGTCCCTAGACAATAATAAAAACTAAACAATTTCATTCTTGACTTTTCAACTAAAGAGAGTTTATATATGACTTTCTTAGGACTTCAATAGGACTTGCTTATTCAGTCAATTTCCTAATTCATAGAATTTTTTAAAACTATCTTAATTGATCTGATTGTGACCTACTTTCCAAAATCAAAACTAGATAACTCAAAAGGCTTGATCACAGAATTTGATTTTTTATTCAAGTTTTTCACTAAAATTATTCTTGAAGGAGGTGGAAATCCAAGATATTCTCATGAAAAAACAAATTATATATATATATATATATATATATATAATTTGATTCTTTCTGGAAGAAGAATACTAACAACACTTTTTAATTTGATGCTTATAAATAAAAAAAAGAAGTACGTTTTATTGAAAATGATAAAAATGTCATTTCATTTTTATTTGGTTGATTGCTTTTAAGAATTTATATACCCCAAAATAAATTACTTTTTCAAAAGAAAGATTTTTTTTATGCATTGCATTTTTCCATAAACTAAAATCATATTAATTCTAAAAAAATATCTCTTTCATTCAGTTTCTTATTTTAAAGTTTTTTTTTATTAAATAAAACTAGGTTAAATTTATAAAAAACAATAATATAATGTCTTTATAATAATTTTTAAAAGTGTATCATTAAGAATAAAATCATAACGAGGATCCGATAAAAAAGTAAAATAGATAAAGCACACGTCAGTTACCGAGTGGAATAATATATATATATATATATATATATATATATATATATATATAAGAAATAAACTATTATATAATTTAAACTTATGAAGGAATCAAATTAAAAGAAAAAATATTTTACTGAAATTAAAATATTTAGATTATGAAAAATGCTAACATCAATTATTAGGGTTGATTATAAGCATCTAGAGTTGATAAGTTTTTATTTTAAAAAGTATTTTCTAATTATATAAAAAAATTGGAACTGGACTTGGATCTTTTAATTAGTAAGGAAGATTTCAGATTTGAGATGTAAAAAATTGTTACTAAAATAAGAGACATTGAAGATAGCAATTATAGATACTTCACAACACTAACAAAGGTGACTAAAAAAAATACCAATATCAGGAGAGAGAAAAAACAAGCAAAAAGAATGAAATAGTTAGCTCTACTCAGCAAAGAAATATCATAAAAAGAATGAAATAGTTAACTCTAACTTTGTTTTGAACAAAATTACGTAAATAAATATATTGGAAAAAAATAGCATAACAACGTAACAGCAAAAGCATAAATATATTGAAGAATAATCCAAATTGACCCACAAAAGCAAAAAAGCTTGATCAACCCAAATCAGAAGGCAAGCTTGAACAGCAAGAGCATCACAAAAGCATCAAAACCAAAAATTCAACTTTTTGATTGGTTTGCAAGATAAATAAGCAAAGGCCAACACCCCAAGATTCACTCATTTCATTCTCCTCTATTTTCACCACCGATAATTGCAATTGCAAAAGGCAACTTGGCATGCACAGACTCACACAAACACACACACACACACACACACACACACACACACACACACACATACATAGATAGAGAGAGAGAGAGAGAGAGAGAGAGAGAGAGAGAGAGAGAGAGAGAGAGAGAGAGAGAGAGACTCACCTTTGTTGACTGAGCTGTGAAGTAATGTGAGAAGGTATGGAATTCAATGGAAGAGGCAGAGTTAGAGAGAAACACCCACAACACAGCAAGCCCAGCAATGAACATGGTTAATTGCATCACCCTTCTCACCAAAAGCTGGTAGCTACCGGAACCCCATGCCTTGATGCCACCGGCATTCTCCACTGCAGAGGTGTCCTTCTTCATGTTTGTTTCAAGAGCTGATCAATTGGGTTTGCAAAAATGGGCTCTCTTTGACTATTCTTAAAGAACTTTGCTTCTACTTTGTTTTCTTCTTCAACAAAACAGCAACTATATATAGTTGTACTTTTTAAGATACGTTATTGTTTGACTGCATTCACAATAACTGTTAATCTATTATTACTTTTTATATATCTTTCAAGTATATATTGTAAATCAATCTTTTTATGTAAGGTAAATTAATACAATTCATATTATTTCATACGTACCATTAATTGTTGTGTCTTGTATAATAATAAAAAAAATCTTCATCATATATAAAACTTTCGTTGTGATTAATGCTACTTGTTTTGATATTAAATAAGTTGGTTATTTGTTTAATCTTTTATATAATAAAAAAAGGAAATTTGAACACACTTTTTTTCCATCCAGAAACACTTTAGACATTTTTTTAGTTATTTCTTTTTTAACAATAGCTCAATTAGAGTGTGAATCTCAATTAAGAACACTTGAGCTTTTTTTTAACATTTCTCTTGTACGAAGATGTGAATCTCAATTAAGATTGCCTTCAAAAATGAATACTCAGGTTTTGGTTTAAGTGAAAGGACACCCTGGACGTGAGAATTTGCTAGTTCTTGGTGAAGTTGAAAACACGTGTGATCAGCAACAATGACATTGGCTTTGGGACGGCTCTAGTAGGGTAAAAGCTCAAGCGATTGGCAGAGCTAGATGATCAATTTATATCAAGAGTGATGATATATAGATATTCATAAATCATAAATACCTATTTGATATATTTTTTTTACATGATTGATAATTTTTTATTATTAAATTACATGAATGCTCGTTGATGAGGTATGTAATGGACATGAGATCATCCTTTGGAGAGTGCTGAGTGCACTGAATGCAGCAAGATAGTTGAAATCAATATTTTTCCGCGTGAGGTTTAGTCAAGCCAAAGGGCATGCGGATGAAAGAGTTTTTCCTATCACTAGGCTGCAATTGCATACTTTTGGTGTAACCTATTTACTAAGTATTAATTTACTATATGTATTAAAAACATGTCTTCTTTTTTATAAAATAAATGCCCTCTTTAATACACATGTCACGGTTATGTACTTTATGTTATGTACTTTATTTTTTTCTCGCCAAAAAGAATCTCTGAAAGTTTACCTTGTTTAAATCCTGATAAAAGCAGGTATCCATTAGCTTGTCGATCATGGTCCTAAGTCCAACCACAAGTAATTACTATTAGCAAACAACTCTTAATTGGCACAAAATAAATGGTCTGGACAATGCCTCATTTGAGTTCCAATTACTAAATGCATGTACATGGTTAGGCATAAAATTAAAGTTATTACTTCGTCTTGCATTTATACTTACGAGCAATTCACGCAAAAAAATTTCTGGTCAACTTGTAACATCTCATGCATACATCATATGATTTATTTTTTAATAGCTGATCTTATAATAATAAATAAATATATATAAAACGTAAAACACACCCTATGTCGATATCCTCTATAGTCAATCAAAACTTAATAATCAACAAGTCATTCGTCCAACCCTTTACTATATGTTCAGGAGTTAAATCTTGAGTGGCAAAATGTAAATTAAATTAGTCAAAATAAGTAAATATCGTTTTTATTTAATTTAATTAGGTAAAAATATAAAAATGTTAAATATGCATGCGACCATTTGAAGGACACTTAATTTTCTCATTAGTAAAAAAAAGGAAATGCTCATAAAAAAATATTAAAAAGAAGTTAAGAACAAAATTAAATGTGTTTAACTTCTTGAATAGTGTTAGAGGGCAAGGCCATGCAGAATATTCTTCATCATGAGAAGTTTAGTGTCACGTGAGATAATTCAGGAATCTGGAAGTGTCTCTTGAAGGAGTGGTCGAAATTGAATTGTGATGGTGCATATTCTCGGGCAGCCGATGTTGCTTCATGCGGTGTTGTTCTTTGCACTAGTCGAGTAGGCAATTTTATTCAAGGAGGCTTGGACATTGCTCTATCTATTCTGAAAGTGGAGCGTTTGGCCAACTATTTTTGGGATTGCAGTGGAACTGTTGTGGGAATTCCGCAATGACCCTGAGTCCTATCTTGTTAGCCGTTATGTTTACAATTCCCCTGATATCAAGTGTATTGTCTATAGGCGTTATAAAGATTTTATGAGAATTTGATGACGAGGAATCTCTTGAAGTGGAGGTGGCCCGAAATTGATGAGGATTGGTTGTTGAGGCTAAAAGTGAGTGGTGCATTTGATCCCTCTTCTGGTACTGCTGCATGCGGAGGTATATTCACAGACTACAATGATAGATTCGTGCTTGGGTATTCGGTTAAGGTTGGGGAATGTTCCTCAATTGACGAGGCTGAAATTTGGGCTATTTATCATGGTATGAAGATTGCATGGCAGAATGATATTTGGGGTGTTTATCGTGATAATCTAAGGCAGCGTAGCATTCCAATCAGTCCTGAGATTGCAAGGCAGCATGATTTTGGTGAAATTTGGGTGGAATCGGGGTCGCAGAAAGCTATTGAGTTTGTGTTAGATGGATGCCCTACATCTGCATATAGATCGCTGCAGCATTGTTTCCCTCTCTGTCCTGAATTGCAAGCTCTAACCTCTGCTACAAATCACTTATACTTCATGTCGTCTAATATTTGGCTTTGGGACTATCCAATCCTGAGACAGCAGGCTGCTAAATCGTTTGCCGAATTCGGTTTATCCATTGAAGAGCAGGCTGCGTCTATTTTTTCTGCTTGTCCCTCATTTTGCAAGCCTTATGTTCGGGAAGGGTTGTATGAGTTTAATTACTTAAACCATTGGCTACTTCTCCATCAAAGTTTGTTGGATCCGTTAGAGGGGTAAGTTTTTTTTTTAAAAAAAATTTCAACAACTTCTTCTGGCAATTAACCCTCAACATCCAGCATAAAACCCATGATTGCGTTCATTTCTATTTCTAATATTAATACATTGGTTGTAACCCATATTTTTTTTTATTGTTCAAGAACGTTTTGAAGTAAACATGAATGGTAGTGAAATGGAGTGGTTAATAATAGGGACTCTATGTGAGCTATAATTTGTTAGAAGCTTAGCTGATTATCTTCATTCTGTTACTGTTGTATTCACCTTCCACTTTCATGTTGTTAGCACACTAGTACACAAAATTAATCATCCAATCCAATACAATGACATTCCATTTCTACATCCTCTGTTAGAGTTCTATGATCTGTGGTCACTTATTTCCACTTTATTTTCCTTGTGAATATCTTATTTTTTTTTACTTAATCGGAGCAATGTATAAATGATGAAAGTAATTTTAATTTGATTCATTTTACCTCCTCAATTCTTCTTATTTTCTTTTTTTTAAAAGTGTTTGTTCAAAAGTTATCCAAACTAGCCCTAAATTGTCTGGCAAATGGTAAAGAATTACTATTTTTTAGTTTGTTCTTACTCATTCTATGATACAACTTTCTTAATTTTTCTTCTTTAATTAGTTACATTGCAGCCCTTTTGGGTAGTGAGGCCATTGTTGTTACTGATCTGCCAGATAGGCCGAGGCTAATGAGAAAGAACATTGAGATCAATATGAAACTTACATGTTTCTCTGCAGGGTTCTGTAACAGTAACTGAACTCACATGGGCAGAAGATACTGACTCAGAACTCATACCAGATTTCGGTAATAATTATGTTCCTCAACCCCTTCTCAGCTGACAGCTAAGAGCTAACGACTTGTTGGTGTGCGGATACGTCTATTACTTAGGATTCGTTTGCTAGAAAAGAAAATGGAAAGAAAGAAAATAGAGAGAAAAAAAAATGAAACATTTTTTATACTTTTTTGAGAAAAAATAAAGGCAAAGTTAATTTTTAGATAAAAAAATTTAACTTTTTTCTCCATTTTTTTCAATTTAAATTTAATTTTTTTTCTTTCCCTATTTTTCTTCTCCTTCAACATAGGGTAAAGTTTTCGTTAATAAGGTAAGCAAATTACAAGATAAAAAATGAATTTCCAAAACATTCATCCGCGTTATGTACGATATGTCCGCGTACACTTTAGTCTATTAATTTCGAGGAAATGCTATAACAACCAAAAAAAATAGCAGGAAAATTGCCAGTACCAATTAAATTTTGGACCCTGTCTAACTATTAATTAATTTCAACTTTTTAAAATGTTTCTCAGTTTAGAGAGAGAATAATTAAGTAATTATATGTAGAAAAAAATTAATTAATATGTTTAGAAATTAAAAAAGAATTTTATAAAAAAAATAAATTTTAAAAAAAGTCTTATAAATAAAGATAAAGAAGTATATTGACTAAATTAAAGACATTTCAGGGACAAAAAAGAAGATACTTTTAGCATTGCGATCAAAAGTGTAACATTTATTTAGTATTGGAATTGATTGATATTCTTAGGTGGAGGAACTTGTTTATGGAGGGTGGTGGGCGATCTAAAACCCAAGTGTAATAGCATATTTATTTGATAAATGGATGATACTTTTGGACCTGATTGGTACAAAAATGCAAAGTCAAGCATCATTATGAGGGAAGACAGCTAAGGAAGGGACACGCGGCTTGCCATTCTTGACTACTTAGGCTAAATTTGAGAAAGTAAAATTTCTTTAATATATTAAAATTAACTAATATTTGATTGATATGTTTAATAATTTAATTGGACAGGTCATATTTATATGTATCGAAGTTTGATGTGGGATAACACGTTAATTATTTATTATTATTATAATTTATCTTTACCGTTTTTGAGTGGTATGATTGATTCTGGAGATGGGTCCATGATTGAAGAAGAATAAATATTAGTGTAATTTTTTTTAAGTATTTTTACTCCTTACAATTTTAGGAACTAAAAATAAATTTGACATTTAAAACTTACCAAGTCATGTAAGTGTTTTTTTAAATGGTAATTAAACTTTAAAAAACTCTTAATTTTGTTTATCATTGATTCTTAGTTGTATGACTTTTTATTTTTTTATTCTATAATTTGATATTTATCTTTGGTCATGCACAGTTAAATATTTTACTTTTGAGAAAGAGAGAAAAACAGAGATTTTTCCATAAAGTTGGTTGGTGCAGTAATTAATATTATTTGATGGGTTCGCATAATAATAAGTCAAAATTTGAATCTAGAGACCCAATTAATAAGTCATCCAAAATCATACTAAGTTTTCTTCTATATAGGAATTTTCATTGGAAAAAAGAAGCATAATTTCACAAGACATAAGATTGATTGAGTAATTAGAAAAAAAATTATGAACTTAATTTTTACAATTAATAAAAAGTTACTAAATTAATAATTAATATTTATCGAAAAAACAATCACCTTTTAAGAACTTTAATTCATTAAAACTCTATAAGATTCATATGCTAAATAAAGTAGAAAGAGAAAAAAATGATATATATGGTTAAAGTGAAAACTGACCTAGGTTTGATTTAAAAATATAAAACCTAGCCTGACTTATTTATTTGTTATAAACTTTTTTTCTAAGTTTGGTTTGATCTATTTAAAAGTCTGACTTGACCTACAAGACAATGAAAAAATCTGTCATAAATATAAACATAAAGATTCTAAATCTAAAATTAAATTTATTCCAATTTTTCTTACTTTTTCTTTTTTTTCCTTTTTTGTTTTATCATCTTTCTTTCTTTTTTTTTCTTTTTCTATTATCTTCTTTTTCTTTATTCTTTTTATTATCTTTCTTTTCCTTTTTCCTTTTTTTCTTCTATTCCATATTTTTTCTTTTTTTTTTTAATTTTTATTTTTCTATTACTTTGTCTTTTTTGTTTCTCCTTTTTTCTGTTTTAATATTTTTCCTTTTTTTAATTCTTTCTATTTTATCATTTTCCTTTTTTTAAATTTTTTTAAATATTTTTGTTTTCCATTTTTTCACGATCCAGATAGAATTAAATTGACAATATATATATATATATATATATATATATTAAATAGGTCACTTCAGACTTTTTTAAAGTTTGAGTCTAACTTTTTTATTTGAATAAGTTTTTCAAAAAGTCTTATCCTGGCTTTATAATAAACAAGGTCAAACTAGACCTTAAACAAGTTAAACCATAGGTCCTTAACAGGCGATCAAGCTCATTTTCATCCTAATTTCCAAAATTTATATCCGCCTAATATAAAAACTAAATGTCCGCTTAATACTATTGTCTATCATTCAAAGTTTGTTTAACACACCATCCATCCATTCAAAGTTTAGACTTTTATATAGAGTGACTTTATTAAGTGGTCATTAACCTTTAAGTCATTCTTAATTAGATCATTGATTCAAAGTTGTATGAATTTTTATTTTTTTAAAAAATATGAATTTATTTTTATGTATTATTAATTGTGCATGTTTTCTATAATTTAATATTTACCTTTAATTAATTTATTTTTACGAAAACATACATAACCATTTTTTTCCAAACGATATACTTTTTTGGATTACGTAAAGATGATTCTGTCTCGAAAAATTAATATCCCTCATTCAAAGGATATTCTAAAAGAAAACTAAATTCATCACTGGAAAGAACTTTATCACAAAAATAATTTCTTAAACATTCAATTTCTTTTATCTTTCAGAAATAAAGTTAATTTTAATATTTTGATACGATATTTATAATACAAATATATGTAATGATAATTAAATATTACTTTTAGAATACATGCATCTACTAATAAAAAAAATAAATTCATCTAAGTTAGAGTAAAACAACTTATTATATATTTAGATCTGATTAATTTTAGAGGGAAGGATACTTTTTGGGATAAAAAAATGTAACAACAAATTTTTGAAGTTCATGAATAATACTATTGTCTATCATTCAAAGTTTATTTAACATATTATCCATCAATTCAAAGTTTAGACTTTCATATAGAGTGACTTTATTAAGTGGTCATTAAACTTTAAGACATTTTTAATTAGATCATTGATTGAGAGTTGTATGAATTTTTATTTTTATGTATTATTAATTGTGCATGTTTTCTATAATTTTATATTTACCTTTGATTAATTTATTTTCGCGAAAACATACATAACCATTTTTTTCCAAACAATATACTTTGGATTACGTAAAGATGATTCTGTCTCATAAAATTAATATCCCTCATTCAAAGGATATTCTAAAAGAAAAGTAAATTCAGAAAGAACTTTATCACAAAAATAATTTCTTAAACAGTCAATTTCTTTTATCTTTCAGAAATAAAGTTAATTTTAATATTTTGATACAATATTTTTAATACAAATATATGTAATGATAATTAAATATTACTTTTAGAATACATGCATATACTAATAAAAAAAATTAAATTCATCTAAGTTAGAATAAAATAACTTATTATATATTTAGATCTGATTAATTTTAGAGGGAAGGATACTTTTTACGATAAAAAAAATATAACAACAAATTTTTGAAGTTCATGAATAAAAGTTAGCAACTTAATTTTTAGTTAACATTCACTAGTATTTTTTATTGCTAACAATTAAATTTTTGGGGGATGTGCCATTATCAATAGTCAATTATTTTAAATATAGTGCCAATTGTAAAAATTGACAATATACTTTATTAATTTGTAATGATTTATTACAAAAAAAAGTATTTTTTGTAAGACAGTTTATTTTATGGAAATTACTGTCAAGGAATCTTTCTTTATGGTTGTTTGTGCGATGTAGAACGTATACCACGGGTTATGCACAGTCAAAGGTTTTCACTTATGAGAAAGAGAGACGAAAAAGAGACAAAACAGAGACATTTTCTTAGGTGGATGAACTTGTTTATGAAAGGTGGTGAGAGATAAGGATCTAAAAACCAAGTGTATGGATGATATTTTTCGACCCTGGTTGGTACAAAAATGCAAAGTCAAGCATCATTATGAGGGAAAACAGCTAAGGAAGGGAAACGCGGCTTGCCATTCATGACTACAAAGGCTAAGTTTGAGAAAAATAAAATTTCTTTAAAATATTAAAATAACTAATATTTGATTTTTAACAATTTAATTGGACAGACCATATTTATTTGTATCAAAGGTTTTCACTTTTGAAAAAGAGAGACGAAACAGAGAGACATTTTCCATAAAGTTAATACATATGTTTGGTCTGAGTGTTATTAACACTTATCTCTATTATGTTTATTCAAGTTTGATTTTGGAGAATCCACATTCATACTAAGATTTCTTATCATGGCTTCGGGATCATCTTCCTCTTCCTGCAATTACCATGTGTTCCTCAACTTCAGAGGGAAAGACACACGTTATCGTTTTACTGGCAATCTCTACAACGCTCTTAACAGCAAGGGAATCCAAACTTTCATTGATGATGAGGAGCTTCAAAGAGGAGAGCAAATAACACCAGCACTTACCAAGGCAATTCAAGAGTCCAGAGTTGCCATCACTGTGCTCTCTGAAGACTATGCTTCTTCCTCGTTTTGTTTAGATGAACTTGCAACCATCCTTCACTGCCACCAGAGGAAACGGTTGTCGGTTATACCGGTCTTTTATAAGGTGGATCCTTCTGATGTGAGACACCAGAAAGGTAGGTATGGAGAAGCATTGGCAAAGCTTGAGAGGAGATTCCAGGATGACCCAGAGAAGTTGCAAAAATGGAAGATGGCTCTGCAGCAAGTAGCTGACTTGTCTGGCCATCATTTCAAAGACGGGTATACAACCATACTAATCTTTTTACTTTAAAGTTTTTGTTGGATTAACTTTTACTTGTCTGATTATTTGACATTAAATCTAAAGGGAAAATAAATGCTTGTTGACCTTGGCAATATACGTATCAAGACATGGATACATGCAAGGCTTTTAGTTTAACTTGTTAAAACTTGTTTTGTTTGAAACAGAGATGGATATGAATACAAGTTTATTGGGAAGATTGTTGAGCAGGTGTCTGGGGTGATTAATCTTTGTCGTCCTTTACATGTTGCGGATTACCCAGTTGGACTAAAGTCACGAGTGTCAGATGTAAGGAAACTTTTGGATGCTGGATCTGATGATGGTGTCAACATGGTAGGGATTCATGGAATGGGCGGGATAGGAAAATCAACACTTGCTCAAGCTGTCTATAATGAATTGATAATTGCTGAGAAGTTTGATGGTTTGTGTTTTCTTGAAAATGTGAGGGAAAACTCAAACAAACACGGGTTAGAAAAACTCCAAGAAAACCTTCTTTCAAAAGTAATCGGAGAGAAGAACATCAAATTAACAAGTATGCAACAAGGAATTCCAATCATAAAGTATAGGCTCACGAGAAAGAAGGTTCTCTTGATTCTAGATGATGTTGACACACGCAAGCAATTACAAGCAATTGCTGGAAGACCTGATTGGTTTGGTCTTGGCAGCAAAATCATCATCACAACTCGGGACAAACAATTGCTAGCATCTCATGCAGTTAATAAAACATATGAGGTGAAGGAATTGAATGAGAACGATGCTCTTCAGCTGCTTACATGGAATGCTTTTAAAAAGGAAAAGGCTGATCCAACTTATGTGGAGGTTTTGCATCGTGCAGTAACTTATGCTTCTGGCCTTCCATTGGCTTTGGAAGTAATAGGTTCCCACTTGTTTGGAAAAAGTATAGAAGAATGGGGATCTGCCATCAAAGAATATAAAAGAATCCCCAAGGAAATTCTAGAGATACTTAAAGTAAGTTTTGATGCTTTGGAGGAAGAAGAGAAAAATGTTTTTCTTGACATTGCTTGTTGCTTCAAAGGATCGAAAGAGATTGAACATATACTTCGTTGTCTTTATGATGACTGCATGAAATATCATATCCGGGTTTTAGTTGAAAAATCTCTAATAAAGGTTAGTTGGGATGGTATAGTTCACATGCATGACTTGATTCAGGAAATGGGCAGGCGAATTGACCAACAAGAATCCTCAGAAAAGCCATGGAAGCAAAGGAGATTATGGTTAACAAAAGATATAATTCAAGTTTTAGAAGACAACTTGGTAAGTGATAGTATGGTTTCTTATCTTGATCTTTTTTTTTTTTTTTTTCTATCTTATCTTTACATCATAGTCAAGTTTTTCATGACAATTTGTAAATTTCTTTAAACAGGTGAATTGATGTCTTACATATATCTTGTATTGTGGTTGATTTGCACCTTTTTTCATTAACAGGGACATAGAGAAATTGAAATCATATGTCTAGATTTCTCCTTATCCGAGAAAGAAGCAACAATAGAATGGAACGGAAACGCTTTCAAAAAGATGAAAAACCTTAAAATACTCATTATTAGAAATGGTAAATTTTCCGAAGGTCCCAATTATTTTCCAGAAAGTTTAAGAGTACTGGAATGGCACCGGTATCCTTCTAATTGTTTACCATCTAATTTTCATCCGAAGGAGCTTGTCATATGCAAGTTACCTCACAGTTGCATTACGTCATTTGGGTTCCATGGCTCACGGAAGGCAAGTTTAAGGAGTATATTTTCTTCATCTTGTTAATTAATAAATCCACTATAAATTTATTCATTTAGTTCTTATTACTTTTTTCCTTTTTTTTGCAGAAGTTCGGGAATCTAAAGGTTTTGAATTTTGACGAGTCTGAATTTTTAAGAGAGATACATGACGTATCTGATCTCCCAAATTTGGAGAAACTTTCGTTTGCTCGGTGTAGGAATTTAATTACAGTTCACCCCTCAATTGGTTTTCTAAATAAACTTAAAGAATTGAGTGGTATAGGTTGCAACAAGCTTACCACACTTCCACCTCTCAACTTGCCCTCTCTTAAAACACTTGAACTTTCAAAATGTTCGAGTCTTGAGAAATTTCCAGAAATATTAGGAGAGATGAAAAACTTATTGACGCTTATGTTGTTTGACCTTAACCTAAAAGAATGGCCAGTTTCATTTCAAAATCTTGTTGGACTCCAAATTTTATACCTGGCTAATTGTGAAATTGGTTGCTTTCCAAGTAGCATTGTCGTGATGCCTAAACTGTCTATTGTGAGGGCTAGCAATTGCAAGGGGTGGCAATGGGTTAAATCAGAAAAGGGTGAAGAAAACGTGGGCTCAAGAGTATGTTCAAATGTATATGACTTCAGTTTCGATGGTTGCAACCTGTATGATGATTTCTTTTCAACAGGTTTCATGCAGCTTGGCCATATGGAAAATTTATGCCTAAGGAACAATAACTTCACATTCCTTCCTGAATGCATCAAGGAATTTCAATTTTTAAGAAGCCTTAATGTGAGTGGTTGCTTGCATCTTCAGGAAATTAGGGGGGTTCCACCAAACTTAAAATATTTCACTGCAAGAGAATGTATATCCTTGTCTTCCTCGAGTTCAACAAGCATGTTGTTAAATCAGGTATTGTCTTGTTTTTAACGTATATATATGATTTGATAATATATTGCACACTTGATATTAATAAACTTATGATATCTTTATGAAATATGACTAACAGAAATTGCATGAGGCTGGACAAACTAAGTTTAGGTTTCCAGGAGCAACTATTCCAGAGTGGTTCAAACAGAAAAGTAGGGGACCTTCAAGTTCTTTCTGGTTTCGTAATGAATTCCCTGACAATGTTCTTTGTCTTCTTATAGCACGTGTGGGATATACAATTGATTATCCCATGCCCACGGTGTTCATCAATGGCAAACTTCATGAAAAATCCTCTGTTCACACTAGCGTAAAAAAGGTGAAATTGTATTATACATATGTATTTGACCTAAAATCAGCATTTAGGAATCCTGATAACAATCTAAGTGAAGTGGCTTTAGAAAGGGAATGGAACCATGTGGAAATTACATACGCAGGTGTGATGGAGACCTCACTGGTTAAAGCAACCGGAATCCATGTATTGAGACAGGATGATATTCGATATGATGATCCTTATGGCAAGACAAAATTAGACCATGATCTCAACAGTTCTGAATCACAACCACTCATTAAAAAGCATAGGTATGTAGACAAGCAAGTTTCATAATTATGTTATATATGAAAATTATACTTTTAAATTGTAATAAAGTAAAAAATACCAATATTATAAATATAAAGTCAACATATGAGATGGTTGGTAGACGTGGTGTGACTGAAGAGAAGATATAGTAGGTTGTTTTGCAGGATATCGAGGTGGGTTGGCCCTGAAAGAATTAGAAAGCTTCTGGGGAAAGCTGCAGATGGAGCTTTGATTACTAATACCGAAAGGAGATATAGGCATCTTTCTATGGACTCCTCTTGTCCGCGATGTGGGATGTTGGAGGAGACATGTCTGCATGCTCTTCGTGATTGTCCAGATGTGGCTGCGTTTTGGAGAAGTGTGTTACCTGTGCAATTACAGCCAATGTTTTTTAAAGTTGGTGTCACAGTGTGGCTGGAAACAAATTTATCTTTTTCAGAGGCAGCTGTTTTTTGGCCAACTTTTTTTGGGATTGCAGTGGAACTATTGTGGGAATTGCACAATGACCTTCTGATTTATGGTGGAGACTGTTATGTCGAGTTCCGTTTTATCCAGCGTACTGTCTTTGAGCGTTATCAATGTATTATGAGTCGCCATGCTTCTCACAATTTGATGACGAGGAATCTCTTGAAGTGGCGGACGCCCCTTACTAAATGGGATTCGTTGTTGAGGTTACGTGTGAGTGGTGCATTTGATCCCTCTTCTGGTACTGCTGCATGCGGAGGTATATTCAGAGACTTCCTTTTAGGATTCGTGCTGGGGTATTGGGTTAAGGTTGGGGAATGTTGCTCAAAAGATGAGGCTGAAATATGGGGTATTTATCATGGTATGAAGATTGCAAGGCACTATGATATTTGGGCTGTTTATCGTGATAAACTAAGGCAGCGTAGGATTCCAATCAGACCTAAGATTGCAAGGCAGCATGATTTTGGTGAAATTTGGGTGGAATCGGGGTCGCAGAAAGCTATTGAGTTTGTGTTAGATGGATGCCCTACATCTACATCTACATCTGCATCTGCATCTCTTGAAGTGGAGGTTGCCCGGAAATGATGAGGGTTGGTTGTTGAGGCTAAATGTGAGTGGTGCCATTGATCCCTCTTCTGGTACTGCTGCATGCGGAGGTGTGTTCACTGCATGTGGAGGTATAGACTGTAACTTCCAGATTATGTTCGTGCTTGGGTATTCCGTTAAGGTTGGGGAATGTTGCTCAAAAGATGAGGCTGAAATATGGGGTATTTATCATGGTATGAAGATTGCAAGGCAGTATGATATTTGGGCTGTTTATCGTGATCATCTAAGGCATGAATATGACATTCCAATCCATCCTAAGATTGCAAGGCAGCATGATTTTGGTAAAATTCTTGTGGAATCGGGGTCGGAGACAGCTATTGAGTTTGTGTTAGATGGATGCCCTACATCTACATCTACATATACATCCACATCCACATCTACATCTACATCTACATATACATCGCTGCAGCACTGTTTCCCTCTCTGTGCTGAGTTGGAAGCTCTGACCTCTGCTACATACTTCTCTTGGATGTGGGAAGAGAGCGACGAGGCTGCTGAATCGTTAGCCGAATTCGGTTTATCCATGAAAGAGCAGTCGTCTATTTTTGATGCTTGTCCCCCCTTTTACAAACGTTTTCCTCCTCGGAAGGAATGGTAAAAAGAAATAGTGAAAAATAATTCATTCCAATCAGTCCTAAGATTGCAAGGCAGTATGATTTTGGTAAAATTCGTGTGGAATCAGGGTCGCAGAAAGCTATTGACTTTGTGTTAGATGGATGCCCTACATCTACATCTATATCTAGATATAGATCGCTGCAGCATTGTTTCCCTCTCTGTGCTGAGTTGCAAGCTCTGACCTCTGCTACTAATCACTCATACTTGTGTTGGGGAGAGAGCGAGGATGCTGAATCGTTTGCCGAATTCGGTTTATCCATGAAACAGCAGGCGTCTATTTTTGATGCTTGTCCCCCCTTTTGCAAATTTTTAATTCCTTGGATTAAATGAGAAAAAGCAAAATAGAGATAAATTTTTCATTCCTTATTAAATGAATAAAATATGGTCTGCGTCTATTTTTTTTATTGGCCCTCATTTGTATGAAATCTCCTATATTGTATCAAAATTTTGTATTTTGTATCTCCAATTTTTATGTTTGTACCAATTCAGTTATTTTTATTTGAAGATAAATAGATGGATTCTCTTATTTTAATATTTATATCTCTTATATTTATATGTTGAAATTTATTATTTCTTTTTGACTTTTCTTATATTATTATTATTATTATTATTATTATTATTATATATATCAATTTGATATTCTTTTATATCTTCTCAAATAAAGTATGTAACTTTTTGTTTCTAATCTCATATTGTTTTATAACATTTTTATCATATTTCACATTGTAAAACTATTTATTTTTTCGTTTGGGTCTCTAAATGATCATGGATGTTGCATCGAACTGAGTATATTTATGTTTGCCAATTGCAAACGAGAGTTCAACTGAATGTGAATCGGGCACGAAAACGTTCAATTGGAAACAACATTTCACTACTTCTCAGTGAAGGCCCCCCTCATAATGAGATCTTTCTGTTCTTGGAGGAGGGCCCTCTTCCTGTCTTCCAGACCGCGAATTTGGTCCAGCATCAACGTTCATTGGATCTTTTAGAGGGGTAAGATTTTTTTTTATTTATTTTTATTTTTTTTATTATTATTATTTTTTTTATTTTCAACATCTTCTTCCGTCATTACCCCCTCAACAACCAGCATTAAACCCATAAATGCGTTCATTTTTATTTCTAATATTAATTAAAATGTATTTTTATATGTACATATTTTAATAATTTTTTTTGAAAACTTTATATATTTTTATTTTATAATGTAACAACAATTTTTAACAAGATGTAATAATATATTATCAATTTAAGTATCCATTTTTGGTATAATAAAGAGAAAGATAAAACTCAATTTTCTAATAACTTTCCGTATGTATATATTTGTAAATGTGATAAGGGATTTAAAAAAGAAAAGATTTAGGAAGATTTAATTACTAAATAAATAATTTATCTATGAATCATTTTTCTGTGGTATGTTTTAATTAAAAAAATGAAATAAATGATAGTATTATATTTTAAATTCTATTAAAACTTAATGTTTAATTAGTAATTATATAATTAACTTACTTTTCATCCAAATTATCCAAACAAGTTTAATTTTGATAAAAGTATTTTTATTTTTATAATAAAGTATCTAAATATACAACAAATTATATTTAACTTACTTTTATCTAAACTAAAAAGTTAAATTACATTTTAAATTTACAAACTGTAATTCAAACATATACAAGTTCAGGAATCTACGTCCAATGACAATGGACGCATTAATAAATATGTTGGTTGTAACCCATGTTTTTTGATTGTTCATGAACGTTTTGAATTAAACATGAATAATCAAATTGGTCGGCAATCAAATTATAAAATATAGGATTTGATATTTTATATAAATTTTAATTTTAATTTTTTATTAATAATATATATATTTACAGAATGATAATATATATTTTAGTTTAGTTATAATTTTATATTTTAATTGATTTTAAAATCATTCCGCTTTTCAATTACAGAACAATTATTTAATTATATTTTTTAGTTATAAATATTATATTTTTGCATATTATGCATTCTACTGTTAATGTTATATTATATATTAAAATATTCTCAATTATATTTAAAATAAATTAAATTAATAATCTTAAGTAGATATTATATTTTTGTTATGTCAATTAACGTAATAATTAAAATATCCTAAAGTTTAATGTAAAAATAATATAATAAATAATATTGTATTATTACTCAGACTCGCCTATCAAAAATGGTAGAAACAAATATAAATAGTGTAATGTAAAATAAATAGTGCAAGAAAAAAATACCTTACTTAAAAAAAGGAAATAAAGAGATTTATTAAATATTTTATGAGTGAGAAGGAAATAAATATAAAAAGATAAAAATTGTCATTTTGAAAATTGTCATGAGGGAGCATCTCAAATTGTTTTCGAATTATTAAAAAAATTTGTTTGTCAAACACTATTTATAAAGTTAAACAAATTTTTTAATTGTTAAAATAATTAGAAACTAACTGGAAATATTTGTCAAACATAAACTCAAATAATATTTTAGGATCAAATTCTATATTGATCCGTGTTTCAAAATTGTAAGTAACTTGTTAAATAAGATAGTAGATCTCACAAAATTTTATAATTTTTTAATAAATTTTTATGTAATTGTTGATGAATATTTTGTGCCTGTGAATGTATGTTGGGACTTTGTTATTATTTTATGATGTTACATTATAAAATGATGATTTCTTTTCAACAGGTTTCATGCAGCTTGGTCATATGGAAACTTTATGCCTAACGAACAATTATTTCACATTCCTTCCTGAATGCATCAAAGAATTTCAATTTTTAAGAAGACTTGATGTGAGTGGTTGCTTGCATCTTTAGGAAATTAGGGGGGTTCCACCAAACTTAAAATATTTCACTGCAACAGAATGTATATCCTTGTCTTCCTCGAGTTCAAGCATGTTGTTAAATCAGGTATTGTCTTGTTTTTAACGTATATATATGACTTGATAATATATTGCACACTTGATGTTATTAAACTTATGATATCTTTATGAAATATGACTAACAGAAATTGCATGAGGCTGGACAAACTGTATATTGTTTTCCAGGAGCAACTATTCCAGAGTGGTTCAAACAGAAAAGTAGGGGACCTTCAAGTTCTTTCTGGTTTCGTAATGAATTCCCTAACAATGTTCTTTGTCTTCTTATAGCACGTGTGGAATTCGAATATCAATTTGGTTATCCCATGCCCACGGTGTTCATCAATGACAAACTGTTATGAGTGAGAATGAGGAAAAGGAAAATGCTAAGTCACAAGGTAGTGACATCACGTGCAAGGAAGGCAAGTGGGCCAGGAAAGAGGGTGCAAGACGTAGCAACAGAATCGTGAGGGACCATCCCATGTGGGGTGACTTTGTTAAGCCTTAGACTATATGTAATGGGGTAAGGGTAGAGGGGAGGTAGGCTGATA
>PYAF01005834.1:34339-47526 GCA_007407185.1 Glycine tomentella | reverse complement strand
ATCCTAATCAAATATCTTAATGAAATCCTAGTAAAATCTTAATCAAATTAAATCGCAATAAATTCCTAA
This sequence comes from Glycine tomentella, assembly GCA_007407185.1. NCBI lineage: Eukaryota > Viridiplantae > Streptophyta > Magnoliopsida > Fabales > Fabaceae > Glycine > Glycine tomentella. The sequence goes on along the minus strand of PYAF01005834.1, from coordinate 47,457 downwards.
GGAAATCCTAAGATAAAATAAGGTAAAATCTTAAAATCCTAATGAGATAAAGTATCTTCAAATCCCAAATGCTATGTGATTTATAATTGATGCTTTATGCATTTTATGTACTTTGGATTCCCCAATGGGCACTTTTTTCATGAGTAAGGAATGATAAAAAAATTATATGACAGGGATAGAAAGTCCCACAAAATCAAACCAAAGGAGATTTTTACATTCCTCACTAGGATATCACTAAAGAAAGGACAATTGTGCTAATTTTGGCACTATTAATAAATAATTTTGCTTTAAAAAAATTAAAATCTTTAAAATTTGCTCAGCTTTTCTCTTTATTTATTTGGAACTTCAAATGGACGAATTTACTTTTGATGTCTTCCTGAAAGATGTAGTAAATTCTATCCTTGAAATTAGCCGCTGATTTCGCATTGATCCAATGTCATGTCATGATAAACCCATGTCATGCTACTAGCGGAAATGATGCATGAAACTTTGTAGCCATTTTTCTCCATGAATTCATCTGAATTAGCCAAGACTTGTAAGATATGGAATTGTAGATATTTTTCTTAACTTCCAAGGGATACATAATTCTTCAATATCCAACCTCTATAGCTTCAGTTATGCTTTGCAGAAGACAGAAAGGTCAAAATGAGAGAAAATACTAAAATTAACCATGATTATCAACTAATCCAAATAAACCTCACAAATATAAAACTTAGTCAAAATATCAATATATATTATGCACGAAAAGAAGTTATTGAAAATAAAAAATAAATTTAACATCAACGAATAATTATAAAAAATAAAATAAAAAGCAAATAATATGTATTGTAAGTATTACACTCAACATTTCATTTGTTGTTGTGTAAGTATATGGAAATCGTGACAAATTTCGGACAAGAAGCGAATAAATATAAAAATACGGACACTCTGTATATTTGATCTTGGCAGCGTAAAGAAATACAAAAATTAAAATAAGTACATAATAAATGACAGCAGTATAATTTAGACCAAAAGAAGTATAAATTGAACTCTGACTATAAAATACATTGAAATCATAATCATCCAGAGCATCATATCGATCAGCAGGAACAAAATCCTCATCAGGTCTATCCACATTTAGTTGTTTTTTCTTCCCACCTGCAGTCACAGCAAAAACCTTGAAATCACCCGAAAGAGAGACATGGTAACACATTTAAAAGCAACAAACGGTTTTATCCGATATGAACTTACCTATCTTCTTTTTACCAGCATTGGCCTCTTTTTCTGCCTTTATCTTCTCGTTTGCAATGGCAGTTACCGAAGATGCAATATCTTTGGCATCTGCCCCTTTTAGAGAAGTCATTGATAGTCTCATTACTGCCTTCAGCAAGCCAATATAATGATAACTTTTCTGCATTCGTCAAAAAAGCAAATTAGGATGCCCTTTCGACAAATATTTAAGGAGGAAGGCAGAAGTATTTAACTGACCTCAAAAGCTCGGAGCTTGTGTGAGATGAGCTCTGCATACTCCAAGAAATCACTTTCAGATTTCGGTATGAAAGTGTCAAGGTTCTTTTCATCTTTTTCTTTTCCCCCACTGAACAATTCTTTAGTGGCCTTATAATCTGCTTCTTCGATTAATCTGTGATAGAGAATAGAGAGAAAATTAAATAAGACAATAGGATGCTTGATCCAAGTTTTCAATATGCTTCTTTTAGATGCTGCAGTGGTACAGAGACTATAACGAACATAACTTAGTAAAAGGAAAAGTAATTTAATCAATGACATTACTTAAACATCAAACTTAATACCATTGAATAATAGAGAACATAACTTAGTAAAAGGAACACTAATTTTATCAATGACATCACTTAAACATCAAACTTAATACCATTGAATAATAGAGTACGAATATGCCCATCCCATCACTCAAAACGCATTGCAAACCCTAAATATGGACTATCCAAGTAGGATTCTCGCATTTAAACATTTGAGTTTGGAGGCTAATTTACACTCAGTTCTGTTGCAGGTTTTGCTTTATTTCCTCTTGGTGACTGACTTTATCATTCCTTACCCTCTCCCCACTCTGCAACCCTTTTTTCTTTACTTTTAATGATATAATAACCAAAAAGAATAAATCAGCTTTTCATAATGTAAGTGCCATAGCTAGTGTAAAGCAAACCTTAGATATCATTTCACTTAAATAAAGTAGTTTAAGTAGAAGACTAAGAGCCTGTTTGGATACAAGGCTAGAAGTGCTTTTGAGAGCTTTTTTACTGAAAAAAATCCTATATTTCCAGTGAAAAAGCTCTCAAAAGCATTTGTGACTTGTATCCAAACAGACCCTAAAAGTCAAAGAAGATATGGCCCTAACAAAAAGAAATTGTACTTAATAATCTGCCCTAGCTCATAATCATATTTTCCTAACCAGCATATATATATATATATATGAAAAACCTACACATTGTCAGGTGTAGAGTTTAATAAAATGTGATAACAGTACCCATAACAGAACATTATAAAAGGAGCATCAAGATGACCAAATTGGGAGGAAAACAATATACCTTTGTTAGCGTAGTTTTTCAGCCACAGGATCTAATGGTTCTTCCTTTATTGGTTCTACTGTCTTACCCTTCTTTTCAGTGGCTTTATCCAAAGATTTTTTGGGAGCCTTTTCAGTAGTTTTTACAGAAGGTGCTGCAGGTGCCTGACAATATTATACAAAGTAACCAAAAAATGTAGCAATTAATAACTAAGGAAAAACAGAAGACCATAATTATCAGAAATACAGCACCATTTCATTAAAGTAATCATTGTTATAAGTGAATGTTAAAAAACTTGCACCATTTTTAATTTTATACAAGCTCCCCAACCAACCCCCTCCTTTCCTCTAAAAGATAATAGATAGATAAAAACAGGTATAAAATACAACTGCAGACTTGAGTAAAAAGAAACTATACTTAATGATTACTGATAAATTGTAAAATTATATTTACTAATAATATCTAGAAATTTCTTCTCAAAAAATAGTAATTAATAATAAAAACTAGCAATTTTGATATTTTAGTAATCAACAAAAAATATAAGATCAATAACATAAGTTGCATGCGCATAGCAGTAGTATAAAAGGCATTTTAATCAGCCAATAGGAAGGTAACTGGATAGGAATGAAAAAAATGTCAATCTTCAAAACGTATACACAAGTACAATCATACACATAAATTAGCCATTCTCTTTTGTTGCACCATGTTTAATTTTTCATACCGGAGCAGGCTCGTCTTCATCCTCCCATGATTCCTTCACATCATTTTCATCCACATCTTCATCATCCCAATTACTTTTAACAGGATCCTTCAATGTAAGATCAATAGGGGAAATATGCTCATCCTCTGCAACAAACATTCTCAAATTAACAAGGGTACAGTAGACAGTAGAAGAAACATAATATGCAAGCTTACAAACATATTAGTGTGTTTGAAATAAATAAAAAATGAGAATTGAATTGATTTATAGATGAAATCTTTTTGTTTGCAAAGTTACAAAATAAGAGTTCATCTTATTTTTTTAGTTGGATAAATTTCGAATTTACTCAACAATGGTTGAATTTGAGCAATGTGATTTGGCTTTGGTTTTCATAATTCATATTTAATTGACATTTCATCCTTAAAGGCAATACAGCAAAATTGTTAAAGTAATGAGCTTATTTAATCTTTAAATATGACAAAAATATTAAAAATGAAATCAAATCAATGTTATAATTAGTTCCAGACATACAAATTGATTGCTAAATAAAAGCAAATCCGTATTTAATAATTCCAAACATACAATGGATCAACATGTAAGGTAACTATCAATTGAATCACATTATAACTTCTGAGCATCAAGCAAATTTCATTAGCAGGTAGCAACAACATTTTTTTATCCGTGGGAGTCAAAGACAGTGTCAAGGGGTTTACAACAATTCATGCACCCTGCTTGACCAACTGAGCTAGACCTCCTTGACACAAGTAGCAACAATTAATATAGCTTTATCTTGTGATACATACAAATCTAATATCCTAATCCTTCTTTGAAAGAGGATCTGGAATAAACAATAAAAAGCTGATGAGAAGATAAAAATCATAAAATATTAAAGATGGTGTTTGGACTTGGAGGTAAAATGAACAAAAAAATAATTTAAAAGACCAACACAATGTGACTGAAAATAATGAAAGTAGTAGCTAATAATCTACAACTTAATCAAAGAATTCATCCAACAAAATGAGATTCCAGCAATTACGTTAACATAATAACATTCAACAACAAGTTATGTGCATGTACAAACAAATAAGTGAAGCAAGATCTTATTACCCCAATCATCCATTTGTCGTCACTTTGTCAATAAAACAGAATAACTGAGTTCCCGCTAACCAACTGCATGACGAATAAAGATAACCAGATATCTTAATTTAATCAATGAAAACCAAGAGAGCAAAAAGAGAACCACCAACTCAACCTCCCCAAAAGCCCCCGTAGAGGAGGTAGGGGAGTGACACAGACTAAATATGTAAATCTGAGAATACACGTCAAAATCAAAAGAAATAACTAGTCTTACAGTTATATACTTTAAATCTAATTCTATCAGTCTATCAAAATCAACATTTTGTGATATATCTTCCTTATATCACTGCCAACATGACATACTTCACAAGCAAACACCTCAGATATACACAAAAATTAATCAAAACTAATCCTAGCAACAGCCACAAAGTTTTCAAAGATTCCAAAAGCAGATTCTGAGACTCCAAAATGCACCAATTATTCTTGGAACCAAAATTGTCAAATTACAAGATTCTATAATGTCAAAGACACAGAAATCATGTACTCACACTCTCCCTTTCAACTCAGAATCTTCAAATCCTCAGACAAAACACCCAACAAATAAAAACCCGCACTTTCAAGGGATAACGCACACCCGTTTGGGGAAAAAAAAAATCAAGAGTTCAACCCATTAACAAAAAAAGGGAAATTCTAGCATCGAAGTTCAATCAAATAAAAACACGCAAGCATTACACCCAAGTAAAAAAGGCGAAAAAAGAATAATTTTTTTAGGGTTTAAAAACAAAGAAGCATAAAAAACTGCTACTTATCCGAATTCCCTATTTATCGGAATGGATTAAAGAAAACGGATTAAAGAAACATTCCGAGAAAAGCTATATCGAGAGATGGTATCTTTTCGGAATGGATTAAAGAAAACGGTGAAGTACCTGGTGAGAGACGACGGCAAAAGCGTTGATCGGAATTAGGAGTTGGGGCGGTGGAGTGAGAGATTCCGATTTGAGAAATTAGGGCACAATGGATTTGGTCTGTGTGTTTGGTCCGGTTGGGGAATATAAACTGCCGTCAAAATAAAACTTATTAGAAAGAGGTTATTATTGCTTTAACCGTGTATGTATGGAGACATGGACTAGGTAAAAAAGCATATATATATATATATATAATTTATTTGATCTTATCAAGTTTTTATTCTATTAGATATACAAATAAATGAAATAATTAGCTTCTTTGAAAAGATATATAGAGAATTAATTAATTATCTTATGAGATTGTGTCTTATTAATTAAATATGTCGTTAATTAATTAAATAAGATTTCATTAATTAATTATGAACTAAATTAAATTATATTTAATTTATTTTGTTTAAATTGATTATTTTATGTGTGATTCTATAAGTTTTCACTATAGCCTTGACAATAATATTATCCTTATAATATTATAAATAGTAATTAAAATTGAGCGAGGGGAGAAGGAAGAAGGGTAAGACGGATATAATTTTTTTGAGGTGCGTGAAACAAAAAATGGGTTGCGTAAAGCAATTTACAATACAATTAACATAACAACACAAGGGCCTTCATTTTAGATATCCATATTAAATTTAAACTTTTTTTGTCTTAGTCCACTTTAGCAAATTAATCTGCTAATAAATCAATTAGAATTAAAACTTCATAATTTTGGCATTATAACATCTGTAACTACACAAAATATTCGTAATTCTTTGAGGGAAGTAACAAATTTGAATACAAATTTCTTTCATAAACTATTTCAACTCTGATCAGTTTTTAAGACTTGAGATATAATTTTTTTGAGGTGCGTCAAACAAAAAATGGGTTGCATAAAGCAATGTCCAATACAATTAACACAACAACACAAGGCCTTGTTTCAATGTCCAAAAACACACAAAAAGGCCATATGAAAACCCAATTGAATCCTACAAGACAGAGGACACCACAGCAACATGGCCAACAACAAAGAGGAGAAAGAGGAAGCAGTGGCGCCGATGGTGAAGTTGGGTTCTTACGGTGGTGGGGAGGAATCTGTTGCGGAGGAGACCATCCTGCTTTGGAGTATTCAGCAGCTCACACTTTCCAAACCCAACGCCTTTGTCTCTCAAGCTTCCTTGCAACTCTCACTCGACTCCTGTGGCCACTCTCTCTCCATTCTTCAATCTCCTTCTTCCTTGGTATCTCTCTCTATCTCTCTCACTGCTTTAGTTAAAGGTTATTTATTAATTAAAGCTTTGATTATGATCATGGTTTGGGTTCTAACTTGATGACCCAGTTGTTTTTTTAGCCTGAACGTGATTACCCATTTCATAAAAAACCATGCTGCTAATTGTTGTTGCTTAAAGTTACTAGCTTGCAGTAGCCCTTGTTGATGGCATGTGTTATTGTTATTGAAGCTCTAAATTTGGAGAATATGAAAATTGAGCTTCACATTGAGTAACTAATTACCAATGTACATACATACAGTGTGGGAGTCTCTTGGAAGATGCACACTTGTTGTATAGGAAAGAAACTCAACTAACAGAAGAAAAAAAAAACTTAAATTAGTGACTCACTGCAATGTTTGTTGCTGCTGTCTTTTATTTGTTTGTGCATGTTTTGGTGATTGAAGGATAGACACTAGTATACTTATTACACAACTACTGCAAAATATATAAGTAAATATATTGTGAAACATATATATATAATAATAATAATAATTATTATTATTATTATTATGTAAGGTTATGAGCATAACATAAAATAAAAATAGAAAAGGAGACTTTTCTAGCAAAGAAGATAAAGAAAGAAACAAAAGCAATAAAAAAAAATTTAAAAGTAAAGTAAAGAACACTAAGGTACAGTAAGTGAGAGAGAAGAGCAAGTCTACGGTGGTGTCAGAAAAGAAAACTTGAGAAAGAAAACAAGAGCAATAAAAAAATAAATAAAAGGACAGTGAGTGAGAGAGAGAAAAGCAATAAAAAAAAGTACAGGAGCAGTGAGTGAGAGAGAGAAAAGCAATAAAAAAAGAGATAGGAAAGAATCCAAAGCTCACAAGGGCTTCGAACTTAGCAGTTAGGACAGAGAAATTGAAAATAAAAATACTTAATTTTCTTTTTTGTAGAGTAAGAATCCAAAGCTGAAAGCTCACAAGCGCCTAAACTCCTCCAGGTCCCCCGACGCCAGCGGCTCCCTCTCGCCGAACAACGACGGCAGAGATTAGCGACAGTGCGGCACCCTCGAGCTTTGATTTTTTCTTCCCCTTTCGCTTTATCTTCACCTTCCGTTTCATCTTCCTCTACGTTTTCTTCAGCCGCGCCTCACCGCACCGCTTTTTCAGCCGCACCGCACCCGCAAAGGCAGCCGCTACCGCCGCTTTCTCATATGCTCTGTGGCGGTGCGGTTTGTGGCGGTCGGTCGCCGCACCGCACCGCTATTCCGCTATTGCGTGCAATAGCGCCGCTATTCATAACTAAAGAGACGTGTGATTCTGTGTTTTTTTATTTATTTATTTGTAATGGTTGTGTTCACATTAGTGTTGGTTTTTAGGTTTAAGGTTTAATAGTTATCGTTGAACTCAGTGAATAGTTATGGCATTTTGATTTAAGGGAACGCCTGGAGTAACTGGAACAACGATGTGGCACAGTGGAGTTGTATTTAAGTAAATGCAACGTCAATTTAATATTTGGTTCTAGCATCTCAGTTTAGTTCACTTATCAACTTTTCATATTAGCTCCCCTCAAAACATCAGAATGCTCTCAATAGAAACAAATTTTCAATCTAGATAAACATTCAGTGTGTAACTTAAGGCTATTAGTAACTACAATGATTATTATATTGACCATTTCTCAAAGCATCTGGGTGACATAATTAGGAAGTAATTGCAATCAATTTGGTGATTATCATGATTGAGACTGCGAGAGCAAGGAGGGGTGGGAGCAATGCATGCATATGAATGTAACTTTTAAGGTTATGTTGTTAATGTCCTTTTTATTTATATAAAAAAGATTTGGTTAGTTGAATAGAAAGTTCACAAGAGTCATGACACAATACTTGAAAATTAATAACAATTTTTTTATATATTAATAACAAGATTTAAACTTACATATATTTATAGGATGAGTCATGATTTTTTATCTAATGAGCATATATCTTACAAGCTAAAAAATATATCAAATTATGTTATTGGTAATAAATAATTATTAATGACTAATTTATGTCGAAAAAAAATTTGTTTGATCATTTTTAGTAAGGTTGTTTTTTTCTAATTAGATTTTTTTTATTTACAAATCTCGAACTTGAGATCTTAAGAAGACTGAGTCAAAAATTATTTGGATTAATGACTTTTTAATAAAGATTGGATTATAATGCATAAGCACAAAACGTGGACTGCTTATTATTGACTGTAAACATGCATTTAACTACTAATAAATCATAAATGGTAGTGAAATGGAGTGGTTAATAACAGAGACTATATGTGAGCTATAATTTGTTAGAAGCTTAGCTGATTACCTTCATTCTGTTACTGGAATTGTATTCACCTTCCACTTTCATGTTGTAAGTACAGTTGTACACAAAATTAATCACCGAATCCAATACAATGACATCCCATTTCTAATCCTCTGTTAAGAGTTATATGATATGTGGTCACTTTTTTCACTATATTTTCTTGGATAATACTTTTTTCTTTTTTACTTAATTGGAGCAATATATAAATGATGAATAACTAATCTTTATTTGATTCATGTTACCTCCTCAAATCTTCTTAATTTCTTTTTCTTAAAGTGTATGTAACAGCAACTGAACTCACATGGGGAGAAGATCCTGACTCAGAACTCATTGACCCCACACCAGATTTCTGTAATAATTCTGTCCCTCAACCCCTTCACTGCTTCACAGCTCACAGCTAAGAGCTAATGAGCTGTTGCCTGTTGGTGTGCCTATACGTCTGTTACTAAAGTTTCTTGTTATAAGTCAAGCAAAGTACAAAGATAAAAAATTAATTTCCAAAGCATTCATCCGCGTAATGATAAAAAATTAATTTCAAGTAGACCATATCCCCCACTTGGAATTCAACCTCCCTTCTGTTCTTATTGGCTTGTTGATTCATTTTTTTGAACTTACACTAAATTCTCGAGGTTTTGGAGAAATGCTATAAGCACTGAACAGAATAGCAGAAAAATTGCCCGTCCCAATTAAATTTGGACGCCTGTCAACTGACTATTAATAAATTTCTACTTTTTAAAATGTTTCTAGGTTTAAAGAGAAAATAATTAAGTAATTATATGTAGAGAAAAATTAGAAAAGTGTTTTATAAAAAGACAAATAAAATTTTAAAAAGAGTCTTATAATTAAGAGAAAAAAGTATTTTAACTAAATTAAATACATTACGATCATGTTTTGTTTTGTTTTTTTTTAGGTAAAAAAAGAAGATGCTTTAAGCATTGAATCAAAAGTGTAACATTTATTTAGTATTGGAATTGATTGATATTCTTAGGTGGAGGAACTTGTTTATGGAGGGTGGTGGCAGATAAGGATCTAAAAACCAACTGTAATCGCAATAGCATATTTATTTGATAATGGATGATTCTTTCAAACCGAGATTGGTACAAAAATGCAAAGTCAGGCATCAACTAATCTCGTTGCCTACTTTTGGGTTTATGAGGAAAGACAGCGAACCAAGGGATGGAAACGCGGCTTGCCATTGATGAGTACAAAGGGTAAATTTCAGAAAATAATATTTCTTTAATATATTTAAATTAACTAATATTTGATTGACAGGTTTAGCAATTTCATTGGACAGGCCATATTTATTTGTATCAAAGTTTGATTTGGGACCAACACGCCAATCATTTATTATTATAATCCAATAATTATTATTATAATCCAACTAAGAGTTTCTACGTCTTCACCGTTTTTTATTTTTGAGTGATATGATTGATTTGTGGAGTTGGATCCATGATTAAAGAAGAATAGGTATTAGAGTAATTTTTGTGAGTATTATTTTTACTCTTTACATTTTTACAAACTGAAAATAAATTAACAATTAAAACTTATAAAGTCATGTAAGTTTTTTTTAAAAAATTACAACTTTTTTAAATGGTAATTAAATTTTAAAAAGCTATTAATTTTGTTATCGTTCATTCATAATTGTATGACTTTTTATTTTTTTATTCTATAATTTAATATTTATCTTTGATATGCACACAGAAAGGAAAATATAGATTTTTCGGTTAAGTTGTTTCGTGCAATAATTAACGTTATTTTGATGGGTCCGCAACTCGGCATAATAATGTATGTTTTGTTTGGTATTCCGCGTTCACTTTACTCTTGTCACCTTCATATTTTAACGTGAATCTGGAGACCCAATTAACAAGCAATCCACAATCATACTAAGTTTTCTTCTATATATATAGAAATTTTTATTGGAAAAAAAAAGCATAATTCTACTTGAAATATGAGATATAAGATTGATTGCATGATTAAAAATTATGAATTTGATCTCTCCTGTTAATAAAAATTAAGAAATTAATAATTAATATTTATTGATATAAAAAAATTACCTTTTAAGAACTTTAATTAATTGGAAACTCTTATAAGATTCATCCACTAAACAACTTAGAAAGAGAGAAGAAAAAGAGATATATCCGCAATCCACCTAATATAAAGACTCTATGTCCGCGTAACATTGTTGTCTATCATTCAAAGTTTGTTCAATCCACCACCCATCCACTCAAAGTTTTATATAGAATGACTTTTTTAAGTCATTATTAAACTTTAAGATATTCTTAATAGATCATTGATTCGTAGTTATATGAATTTTTGTTTTTACTTATTATTAATTGTGCATGTTTTCTATAATTTTATATTTACCTATATTATTTTATTTTCAGGTAAACATACGTTATTTATAACCATTTTTTCAAACAATATACTTTGGATTGAGTACAGAGGATTCTGACTCGAAAAATTAATATCCCTTATTCAAAGGATGTTCTAAAAAACACTAATTTCATCATTGGAAATAACTTTATCACCAAAATAATTTCTTAAACATTCAATTTCTTTTATCATTCAAAAATAAAGTCAATTTCAATATTTTGATACAATATTTATAATGCAAATATATGTAATGATAATTAAATATTACTTTAAGAATACATGCATCTACTAATAAAAAAATTAAATTCATCTAACTAAGAGTAAAACAACTTATTATATATTTAGATATGATTAATTTTAGGGGCAAGGATACTTTTTAGGATAAAAAAATTTAACAACAAATTTGTTGAAGTTCATGAATAAAACTTATCAGCTTATTTTTTAGTTAACATTCACTAGTATTTTTTTTTATTGCTAACAATTAACTTTTTGGGGGGATGTACCATTATAAATAGTCAATTATTTTAAATATAGTGCCAATTATAAAAATTGACAATATACTTTATTAATTTGTAATGATTCATTGCAAAAAAAAAGTATTTTTTGTAACACAGTTTATTTTATAGAAATTATTGTGAAGGAATCTTTCTTTATGGTTGTTTGTGTGGTGTAGAACGTATACCACGGGTTAGGCACAGTCAAAGGTTTTCACTTCTAAGAAAGAGAGACGAAACAGAGAGAGATTTTCCATTAAGTTATATGTCCATGTAAATGTAATAATATATATGTTTGGTACTGAGTGTAATTAACACTTATCACGTTCATATTTATTCAAGTTTGATTTTGGAGAATTCACATTCATACTAAGATTTCTTATCATGGCTTTGGGATCACGTTCCTCTTCCTGCAATTACGATGTGTTCCTCAGCTTCAGAGGGAAAGACACACGTCATGGTTTTACTGGCCATCTCTACAAAGCTCTTGATAGCAAGGGAATCCACACTTTCATTGATGATAGGGAGCTTCAAGGAGGAGAGGAAATAAAACCAGCACTTACGAAGGCAATTCAAGAGTCTAGAGTTGCCATCACTGTGCTCTCTCAACACTATGCTTCTTCCTCGTTTTGTTTAGATGAACTTGCAACCATCCTTCACTGTGACCAGAGGAAACAGTCGTTGGTTATACCTGTCTTTTATAAGGTGGATCCTTCTGATGTGAGACACCAGAAAGGTAGTTATGGAGAAGCATTGGCAAAGCTTGAGAGGAGGTTCCCGGAGAAGTTGCAAGAATGGAAGATGGCTCTGGAGAAAGTAGCTGACTTGTCTGGCTATCATTTCAAAGACGGGTATACAACCATACTAATCTTTTTACTTTATAATTTTTGTTGGATTAACTTTTACTTGTCTGATTATTTGACATTAAATCTAAAGGGAAAATAAATGCTTGTTGACCTTGACAATAGACGTATCAAGACTTGGATACATGCAAGGTGATATGCATCCAGCATATGGTCCTTTCCAAGCTTCTAAAAGCCTAGAATCATTGATAAACAGCTCAGAATTGCACATAATTATGATAATTGTTGATGATTCCATTCCTTTCAAGTGTCGTGCTAATTTGAAACTTGTTTTGTTTGAAACAGAGATGAATATGAATACAAGTTTATTGAGAAGATTGTTGAGCAGGTCTCTGGGGTGATTGATCTTTGTCGTCCTTTACCTGTTGCCGATTGCCCAGTTGGACTAAAGTCACGAGTTTCAGATGTAAGGAAACTTTTGGATGCTGGATCTGATGATGGTGCCCACATGGTAGGGATTCATGGAATGGGCGGGATAGGAAAATCAACACTTGCTCGAGCTGTCTATAATGAATTGATAATTGCTGAGAAGTTTGATGGTTTGTGTTTTCTTGCAAATGTGAGGGAAAACTCAAACAAACACGGGTTAGAACACCTCC
>PYAF01005834.1:13303-27099 GCA_007407185.1 Glycine tomentella | reverse complement strand
CTCAATTATGTTTAAATAAGTTAAATTAATAATCTTAAGTAGATACTATATTTTAGTTATGTCAATTAACGAAATAGTTAAAATATCTTAAAGTGTAATGTAAAAATAATATAATAAATAATATTGTATTACTCAGACTCGATAAGCCTGTCAAAAATGGTAGAAACAAATATAAATAGTGTAATGTAAAATAAATAGTGCAAGAAAAAAAATACTTTACTTAAAAAAAGGAAATAAAGAGATTTATTAAATATTTTATGAGTAAGAAGGAAATAAATATAAAAAGATAAAAATTGTCATTTTGAAAATTGTCATGAGGTAGCATCTCAAATTGTTTTCAAATTATTAAAAAGACTTGTTTGTCAAACACTGTTTATAAAGTTAAACAAATTTTGTAGTTGTTAAAACAATTAGAAACTAACTAGAAATATTTGTCAAACATAAACTAAAATAATATTTTAGGATCAAATTATATTGACCCAGTGTTTCAAAAATTATAAGTAACACGTTAGATAAGAAGTAGATCTCATAAAATTTTGTAATTTTTAATAAATTTAAATTAATTCATCTCCATTTATGTGATTGTTGATGAATACTCTCTGCTTGTGAATGTTTGTTGGGACTTTGTTATTATTTTATGATGTTACATTATAAAATTATAACTGATTTTTAACATTACTTTTTTGACTCTCTTTAATAATTGGTTTTAAGTGATTTTTAATAATAAAAAACCTAAAATAAAAAAAAACAGAAGTAAAAAAATGTCCAATTAAATTGTATTTTTGAATTGAGGTTAAATAACCTTTTCTCCTTTTGTTGTTTTAAAGAACTTTTAGTACTTATAAAATGTGATATTTTTATTTTAGTTCCTTAAAGATATATTTTATTTTAATTCCTGCAAATTTAAAAATTTAACTTTAATCTCTACTCATTGGGAAATGTTTATACTCCTAGAACTTGGAAAGAACTTCTAAATATTCCATATCTAAAGATAGAATGAAATTATTTAGTTTTAGTTATGCATCTTTATTCTTAAAACAAATTATTTGATGTAGTTGTTAAGAGATTAGAAGTGTTATTAGGTAATTTAGACTCTTTCACATAAGGGATCATGATTAGGATATGTTAGCGGATGAAGGTAATAATTGTAATAACGTTAAATGGTGAAAAATCTCTACCATTGTATCAAGAGTAGTTTCGGTAGGTCAAACACTTAACACGTCCATGAAATCATGCATCAACAGGCAATTAACACCCCAAGCAAACATGTTTTGTCTCTTTAATATTCTGCTTAATTATCTTTATTTATGTTGAATTTTACATTTTTCGCATCATTACTAGATAAATACTGAATTTAGTCAATTATCTGCTTAAAATTAGAAATATACAAACTCCAAGTCGATTAGTCAAAGTCTTTGTGGACTTGACACTCAAACTTACTCTTGTAATTACTACTTGGATGCTGGATCTGATGATGGTGTCAACATGGTAGGGATTCATGGAATGGGCGGGGTAGGAAAATCAACACTTGCTCGAGCTGTCTATAATGAATTGATAATTGCTGAGAAGTTTGATGGTTTGTGTTTTCTTGCAAAGGTGAGGGAAAACTCAAACAAACACGGGTTAGAACACCTCCAAAGAATTCTTCTTTCAGAAATAATCGGAGAGAAGAACGTCAACTTAACAAGTAAGCAACAAGGAATTTCAATCATACAGTCTAGGCCCAGGGGAAAGAAGGTTCTCTTGATTCTAGATGATGTTGACACACACGAGCAATTACAAGCAATTGCTGGAAGACCTGACTGGTTTGGTCGCGGCAGCAAAATCATCATCACAACTCGGGACAAACAATTGCTAGCATCTCATGCAGTTAATGAAACATATGAGGTGAAGGAATTGAATGAGAAAGATGCTCTTCAGTTGCTTACATGGAAAGTTTTTAAAAAGGAAAAAGCTGATCAAACTTATGTGGAGGCCTTGCATCGTGCAGTAACTTATGCTTCTGGCCTTCCATTGGCTTTGGAAGTAATAGGTTCCCACTTGTTTGGAAAAAGTGTAGAAGAATGGGAATCTTGCATCAAACAATATAGCTGAATGCATCAAAGAATTGCAATTTTTGTTGCTGTGTTTTATTTGTTTGTGCATGTTTTGGCGATTGAGGGATAGAGACGTGTGATTATGTGCTTATTTATTTATTTGTAATGGTTGTGTTCACATTAGTGCTCAGACGGCCTCTACTTTGGGTTGTGCCTTTTCTAATTGTTTATAACATTTTCTTGTACGAAGATCTGAATTTCAATTAAGATTGCCTTAAAAAATGAATACTCAGGTTTTGGTTTAAATGCATGCAAGGACACCCTGGACGTGTGAATTTGCTGGTTCTTGGTGAAGTTGAAAACACGTGTGATCAGCAACAATGACATTGGCTTTGGGACGGCTCTAGTAGGGAAAAAGCTCAAGCGATTGGCAGAGCTAGACGATCAATTTATATCAAGAGTGATGATATATAGATATTCATAAATCATAAATACCTATTTGATATTATTTTTTTACATGATTGATAATTTTTTAATTATTAAATTAAATGAATCCTCGTTGATGAGGTATGTAATGGACATGAGATCATCCTTTGGAGAGTGCTGAGTGCACTGAATGCAGCAAGATAGTTGAAATCAATATTTTCCGCGGGAGGTTTAGTCAATATAAAAATGTAAAATATGCGACCATTTGAAGGACACTTAATTTTCTCATTAGTAAAAAAAAGGAAATGCTCATAAAAAAATATTAAAAGGAAGTTAAGAACAAAATTAAATGTGTTTAACTTCTTGAATAGTGTTAGAGGGCAAGGCCATGCAGAATATTCTTCATCATGAGAAGTTTAGTGTCACGTGAGATAATTCAGGAATCTGGAAGTGTCTCTTGAAGGAGTGGTCGAAATTGAATTGTGATGGTGCATATTCTCGGGCAGCCGATGTTGCTTCATGCGGTGTTGTTCTTTGCACTAGTCGAGTAGGCAATTTTATTCAAGGAGGCTTGGACATTGCTCTATCTATTCTGAAAGTGGAGCTTTTGGCCAACTATTTTTGGGATTGCAGTGGAACTGTTGTGGGAATTCGGCAATGACCCTGAGTCCTATCTTGTTAGCCGTTATGTTTACAATTCCCCTGATATCAAGTATATTGTCTATAGGCGTTATAAAGATTTTATGAGAGCCCATGCTTCTCAGAATTTGATGACGAGGAATCTCATGAAGTGGAGGTGGCCCGAAATTGATGAGGATTGGTTGTTGAGGCTAAATGTGAGTGGTGCATTTGATCCCTCTTCTGGTACTGCTGCATGCGGAGGTATATTCACAGACTACAATTATAGATTCGTGCTTGGGTATTCGGTTAAGGTTGGGGAATGTTCCTCAATTGACGAGGCTGAAATTTGGGCTATTTATCATGGTATGAAGATTGCATGGCAGAATGATATTTGGGGTGTTTAACGTGATAATCTAAGGCAGCGTAGCATTCCAATCAGTCCTGAGATTGCAAGGCAGCATGATTTTGGTGAAATTTGGGTGGAATCGGGGTAGCAGAAAGCTATTGAGTTTGTGTTAGATGGTTGCCCTACAACTACATCTGCATCTACATGTACATCTACATCGCTGCAGCATTGCTTCCCTCTCTGTCCTGAATTGCAAGCTCTAACCTCAGCTACAAATCACTTATACTTCATGTCGTCTAATGTTTGGCTTTGGGACTATCCAATCCTGACACAGTAGGCTGATGAATCGTTTTCCAAATTCGGTTTATCCATTGAAGAGCAGGCTGCGTCTATTTTTTCTGCTTGTCCCTCATTTTGCAAACCTTATGTTCGGGAAGGATTGTATGAGTTACATTACTTTAACCATTGGCTACTTCTCCATCAAAGTTTGTTGGATCCGTTAGAGGGGTAAGTGTTTTTTTTCTTAAAAAAAATTCAACAACTTCTTCCGGCAATTAACCCTCAACATCCAACATAAAACCCATGATTGGTTCATTTCTATTTCTAATATTAATACATTGGTTGTAACCCATATTTTTTTTTATTGTTCAAGAACGTTTTGAAGTAAACATGAACAGTCAAATTAGTCAACAATCAAATTATAAATTATAAAATATAGGATTGATATTTTCATATAAATTTTAATTTAATTTTATTAATATATATATATATATATATTGATAGAATGATAATATATATTTTAGGTTAGTTATAATTTTATTTTCTAATTAATTTTAAAATCATTTCACTTTTCAATTACAGATCAATTATTTAATTATATTTTTTAGTTATAATTATTATACTTTTTCATATTATGGATTCTACTGTTAATTTTATATTATATGTTAAAATATGCTTATTATTGACTGTGGTAAACATATATGCGTTTAATTACAAATAAATCATAAATGGTAGTGAAATGGAGTGATTAATAACAGGGACTCCATGTGAGCTATAATTTGTTAGAAGCTTAGCTGGTTATCTTCATTCTGTTACTGTTGTATTCACCTTCCACTTTCATGTTCCTAGCACACTAGTACACAAAATTAATCATCCAATCCAATACAATGACATTCCATTTCTACATCCTCTGTTAGAGTTCTATGATCTGTGGTCACTTATTTCCACTTTATTTTCTTTGTGAATATCTTTTTTTTTTTTTACTTAATTGGAGCAATGTGTAAATGATGAAAGTAATTTTAATTTGATTCATTTTACCTCCTCAATTCTTCTTATTTTCTTTTTTTTAAAAGTGTTTGTTCAAAACCAAACTAGCCCTAAATTGTCTGGCAAATGGTAAAGAATTACTATTTTTTAGTTTGTTCTTACTCATTCTATGATACAACTTTCTTAATTTTTCTTCTTTAATTAGTTACATTGCAGCCCTTTTGGGTAGTGAGGCCATTGTTGTTACTGATCTGCCAGATAGGCCGAGGCTAATGAGAAAGAACATTGAGATCAATATGAAACTTACATGTTCTCTGCAGGGTTCTGTAACAGTAACTGAACTCACATGGGCAGAAGATACTGACTCAGAACTCATACCAGATTTCGGTAATAATTATGTTCCTCAACCCCTTCTCAGCTGACAGCTAAGAGCTAATGACTTGTTGGTGTGCGGATACGTCTATTACTTACGATTCGTTTGCTAGAAAAGAAAATGGAAAGAAAGAAAATAGAGAGAAAAAAAAATGAAACATTTTTTATACTTTTTTGAGAAAAAATAAAGGCAAAGTTAATTTTTGGATAAAAAATTTAACTTTTTTCTCCTTTTTTTCAATTTAAATTTAATTTTTTTTCTTCTCCTTCTAGCCAACCAAACATAGGGTAAAGTTTTTGTTAATAAGGTAAGCAAATTACAAGATAAAAAATGAATTTCCAAAACATTCATCCGCGTTATGTACGATATGTCCGCGTACACTTTAGTCTATTAATTTCGAGGAAATGCTATAACCACCAAAAAGAATAGCAGGAAAATTGCCAGTTCCAATTAAATTTGGACCCTGTCTAACTATTGATTAATTTCAACTTTTTAAAATGTTTCTCAGTTTAGAGAGAGAATAATTAAGTAATTATATGTAGAAAAAAATTAACTAATATGTTTAGAAATTAAAAAAGAATTTTATAAAAAAAATAAATTTTAAAAAAAGTCTTATAAATAAAGATAAAGAAGTATATTGACTATAAATTAAAGACATTACGATCATGTTTTTTTTCAGGGACAAAAAAGAAGATACTTTTAGCATTGCGATCAAAAGTATAACATTTATTTAGTATTGGAATTGATTGATATTCTTAGGTGGAGGAACTTGTTTATGGAGG
The DNA here is from genome assembly GCA_007407185.1 of Glycine tomentella. Lineage (NCBI taxonomy): Eukaryota > Viridiplantae > Streptophyta > Magnoliopsida > Fabales > Fabaceae > Glycine > Glycine tomentella. Next base: position 21,249 of record PYAF01005834.1, on the reverse strand, counting down.
GTGGTGGGCGATAAAGATCTAAAACCCAAGTGTAATAGCATATTTATTTGATAAATGGATGATACTTTTGGACCCTGATTGGTACAAAAATGCAAAGTCAAGCAAGCATCATTATGAGGGAAGACAGCTAAGGAAGGGACACGCGGCTTGCCATTCTTGAGTACTTAGGCTAAATTTGAGAAGATAAAATTTCTTTAATATATTAAAATTAACTAATATTTGATTGATATGTTTAATAATTTAATTGGACAGGTCATATTTATATGTATTGAAGTTTGATGTGGGATCAACACGTTAATTATTTATTATTATTATTATTATAATTTATCTTTACCGTTTTTGAGTGGCATGATTGATTCGTGGAGATGGGTCCATGATTGAAGAAGAATAGATATTAATGTAATTTTTTTGTAAGTATTTTTACTCCTTACAATTTTAGGAACTAAAAATAAATTTGACATTTAAAACTTAGCAAGTCATGTAAGTGTTTTTTTAAATGGTAATTAAACTTTAAAAAGCTCTTAATTTTGTTTATCATTGATTCTTAGTTGTATGACTTTTTATTTTTTTATTCTATAATTTGATATTTATTTTTGGTCATGCACAGTTAAATATTTTGCTTTTGAGAAAGAGAGGAAAACAGAGATTTTTCCATAAAGTTGGTTGGTGCAGTAATTACTATTATTTGATGGGTTCGCATAATAATAAGTCAAAATTTGAATCTAGAGACCCAATTAATAAGTCATCCACAATCATACTAAGTTTTCTTCTATATAGGAATTTTCATTGGAAAAAAGAAGCATAATTTCACAAGACATAAGATTGATTGAGAAATTAGAAAAAAAATTATGAACTTAATTTTTACAATTAATAAAAAGTTACTAAATTAATAATTAATATTTATCGAAAATATAAATATAAAGATTGTAAATCTAAAATTAAATTTATTCCAATTTTTCTTACTTTTCTTTTTTTTCCTTTTTTTTGTTTTATCATCTTTCTTTTTTTTCTATTATCTTCTTTTTCTTTTTTCTTTTTATTATCTTTCTTTTCCTTTTTCCTTTTTTTCTTCTATTCCATATTTTTTATTTTTTTTAATTTTTCTTTTTCTATTACTTTGTCTTTTTTCTTACATTTTCTTTCTCTTTTTTTCTGTTTTAATATTTTTCCTTTTTTTTATTCTTTCTATTTTATCATTTTTCATTTTTTAATTTTTTAAAATATTTTTGTTTTCCATTTTTTCACGACCCAGATAAAATTAAATTGACAATATATATATATATATATTAAATAGGTCACTTCAGACTTTTTTAAAGTTTGAGCCTAGCTTTTTTATTTGAATAAGTTTTTCAAAAAGTCTTATCCTGACTTTATAATAAACAAGGTCAAATTAGGCCTTAAACAAGTTAAACCATAGGTCCTTAATAGGCGATCAAGCTCATTTTTATCCTAATTTCCAAAATTTATATCCGCCTAATATAAAAACTAAATGTCCCCTTAATACTATTGTCTATCATTCAAAGTTTGTTTAACACACCATCCATCCATTCAAAGTTTAGACTTTTATATAGAGTGACTTTATTAAGTGGTCATTAAACTTTAAGTCATTCTTAATTAGATCATTGATTCAAAGTTGTATGAATTTTTATTTTTATTTTAAATGAATTTTTATTTTTATGTATTATTAATTGTGCATGTTTTCTATAATTTTATATTTACCTTTGATTAATTTATTTTTACGAAAACATACATAACCATTTTTTTTCCAAACAATATACTTTGGATTACGTAAAGATGATTTGTCTCGAAAAATTAATATCCCTCATTCAAAGGATATTCTAAAAGAAAACTAAATTCATCACTGGAAAGAACTTTATCACAAAAATAATTTCTTAAACATTCAATTTCTTTTATCTTTCAGAAATAAAGTTAATTTTAATATTTTGATACGATATTTTTAATACAAATATATATAATGATAATTAAATATTACTTTTAGAATACACGCATCTACTAATAAAAAAATAACTTCATCTAAGTTAGAGTAAAACAACTTATTATATATTTAGATCTGATTAATTTTAGAGGGAAGGATACTTTTTAGGATAAAAAAATGTAACAAAATTTTTGAAGTTCATGAATAAAACTTAGTAACTTAATTTTTAGTTAACATTCACTAGTATTTTTTATTGCTAACAATTAAATTTTTGGGGGATGTGCCATTATCAATAGTCAATTATTTTAAATATAGTGTCAATTGTAAAAATTGACAGTATACTTTATTAATTTGTAATGATTTATTACAAAAAAAAAAGTATTTTGTGTAAGACAGTTTGTTTTATAGCAATTACTGTGAAGGAATCTTTCTGTATGGTTGTTTGTGCGGTGTAGAACGTATACCACGGGTTATGCACAGTCAAAGGTTTTCACTTCTGAGAAACAGAGACGAAAGAGACGGACATATTCTTAGGTGGATGAACTTGTTTATGAAAGGTGGTGGGAGATAAGGATCTAAGGCCATCTCCAATGTAGTATTTTAGGAGAGTTTCTTAGTTGACTTAATATCTTTTTTTTATTTTTTCTCTTTTCTGTAGTGTTTAAATTTAAGTTGAACTGTATCTTAAAAGAGGACCCACCAAAGTTCAGTAAAAAACCCATATAAACTGCTAGTATTGAAGGTGCCCTAAAAACCAAGTGTGTGGATGATACTTTTGGACCCTGATTGGTACAAAAATGCAAAGTCAAGCATCATTATGAGGGAAGACAGCTAAGGAAGGGTAACGCGGCTTGCCATTCATGACTACAAAGGCTAAGTTTGAGAAAAATAAAATTTCTTTAAAATATTAAAATAACTAATATTTGATTTTTAACAATTTAATTGGACAGACCATATTTATTTGTATCAAAGGTTTTCACTTTTGAAAAAGAGAGACGAAACAGAGAGACATTTTCCATAAAGTTAATACATATGTTTGGTACTGAGTGTTATTAACACTTATCTCTTTCATATTTATTCAAGTTTGATTTTGGAGAATTTTTAACAATTTAATTGGACAGACCATATTTATTTGTATCAAAGGTTTTCACTTTTGAAAGAGAGAGACGAAACAGAGAGACATTTTCCATAAAGTTAATACATATGTTTGGTACTGAGTGTTATTAACACTTATCTCTTTCATATTTATTCAAGTTTGATTTTGGAGAATCCACATTCATACTAAGATTTCTTATCATGGCTTTGAGATCACGTTCCTCTTCCTTCAATTACGATGTGTTCCTCAGCTTCAGAGGGACAGACACACGTCATGGTTTTACTGGCCATCTCTACAAAGCTCTTGATAGCAAGGGAATCCACACTTTTATTGATGATGAGGAGCTTCAAAGAGGAGAGCAAATAACACCAGCACTTACGAAGGCAATTCAAGAGTCCAGAGTTGCCATCATTGTGCTCTCTGAAGACTATGCTTCTTCCTCGTTTTGCTTAGATGAACTTGCAACCATCCTTCACTGTGACCAGAGGAAACAGTTGTTAGTTATACCTGTCTTTTATAAGGTGGATCCTTCTGATGTGAGACACCAGAAAGGTAGTTATGGACAAGCATTGGCAAAGCTTGAGAGGAGGTTCCAGGATGACCCGGAGAAGTTGCAAAAATGGAAGATGGCTCTGGAGCAAGTAGCTGACTTGTCTGGCTATCATTTCAAAGTCGGGTATAAAACCATTCTAATCTTTTTACTTAACTTTTACTTGTCTGATTATTTGACATTAAATCTAAAGGGAAAATAAGTGCTTGTTGACCTTGACAATATACGTATCAAGACATGGATACAAGCAAGGCTTTTAGTTTTAACTTGTTAAAACTTGTTTTGTTTGAAACAGAGATGAATATGAATACAAGTTTATTGAGAAGATTGTTGAGCAGGTCTCTAGGGTAATTAATCTTTGTCATCCTTTACCTGTTGCGGAATACCCAGTTGGACTAAAGTCACGGGTGTCAGATGTAAAAGAACTTTTGGATGCTGGATCTGATGATGGTGTCAACATGGTAGGGATTCATGGAATGGGTGGGGTAGGAAAATCAACACTTGCTCGAGCTGTCTATAATGAATTGATATTTGCTGAGGAGTTTGATGGTTTGTGTTTTCTTGCAAATGTGAGGGAAAACTCAAACAAACACGGGTTAGAACACCTCCAAAAAGACCTTCTGTCAGAAATAATCGGAGAGAACATCAACTTAACAAGTAAGGAACAAGGAATTTTAATCATAAAGTCTAGGCTCACGAGAAAGAAGGTTCTCTTGATTCTAGATGATGTTGACACACACGAGCAATTAAAAGCAATTGCTGGAAGACCTGATTGGTTTGGTCCAGGCAGCAAAATCATCATCACAACTCGGGACAAACAATTGCTAGAATCTCATGAAGTTAATAAAACATATGAGGTGAAGGAATTGAATGAGAATGATGCTCTTCAGTTGCTTACATGGAGTGCTTTTAACAAGGACAAAGCTGATCCAACTTATGAGGAGGTCTTGTGTCGTGCAGTAACTTATGCTTCTGGCCTTCCATTGGCTTTGAATATAATAGGTTCCCACTTGTTTGGAAAAAGTATAGAAGAATGGGAATCGGCCATCAAACAATATAAAAGAATCCCGAAAAAGGAAATTTTTGAGATACTTAAAGTAAGTTTTGATGCTTTGGAGGAAGAAGAGAAAAATGTTTTTCTTGACATTGCTTGTTGCTTCAAAGGACATATACCGAAAGAGCTTGAACATATACTTAGTTGTCTTTATGATGACTGCATGAAACATCATATTAGGGTGTTGGTTGAAAAATCTCTAATAAACGTTTGGCGTGGTGTAGTTAACATGCATGACTTGATTCAGGACATGGGCAGGCGAATTGACCAACAAGAATCGTCAAAAGAGCCAGGGAAGCGAAGGAGATTATGGTTAACAAAAGATATAATTCAAGTTTTAGAAGACAACTCGGTAAGTGAGAGTATGGTTTCTTATTTTGAACTCTTTTTTGTTATCATATCTTTACTTCATAGTCAAGTTTTTCATGACAATTTGTAAATTTCTTTAAACACGTGACTTGATTTGTTACATATATCTTGTATTGTGGTTGATTTGTACCGTTTTTCATTAACAGGGATCTTGTGAAATTGAAATCATATGTCTGTATTTCTCCTCCTTATCCGAGAAAGAAGCAACAATCAAATGGAATGGAAACGCCTTCAAAAAGATGAAAAACCTTAAAATACTCATTATTAGATATGGTGAATTTTCCAAAGGTCCCAATTATTTTCCAGAAAGTTTAAGAGTACTGGAATGGCACCGGTATCCTTCTAATTGTTTACCATCTAATTTTGATCCGAAGGAACTTGTCATATGCAAGTTACCTCACAGTTGCATTACGTCATTTGGGTTCCATGGCTCACGGAAGGCAAGTTCAAGGAGTATATTTTCTTCATCTTGCTAATTAATAAATTCACGTTAAATTTATTCATTTATTTCTTTTTTTTTCTTTTTTTTTTTTTTGCAGAAGTTCGGGAATCTAAAGATTTTGAATTTTGACAAGTGTGAATTTTTAACAGAGATACCTGACGTATCTGATCTCCCAAATTTGGAGGAACTTTCATTTGATCGGTGTGGGAATTTAATTACAGTTCACCACTCAATTGGTTTTCTAAATAAACTTAAAATATTGAATGCTTTTGGTTGCAACAAGCTTACCACACTTCCACCTCTCAACTTGCCCTCTCTTAAAACACTTAAACTTTCAAAATGTTCGAGTCTTGAGAAATTTCCAGAAATATTAAGAGAGATGAAAAACTTATTGACGCTTATGTTGTTTGACCTTAACCTAAAAGAATGGCCAGTTTCATTTCAAAATCTTGTTGGACTCAAATCTTTATACCTGGCTAATTGTGAAATTGGTTGCTTTCCAAGTAGCATTGTCGTGATGCCTAAACTGTCTATTGTGAGGGCTAGCAATTGCAAGGGGTGGCAATGGGTTAAATCAGAAAAGGGTGAAGAAAAAGTGGGCTCAAGGGTATGTTCAAATGGATATGAATTCAGTGTCTATGGTTGCAACCTGTATGATGATTTTTTTTCAACAGGTTTCATGCAGCTTGATCATGTGGGAACTTTATCCCTAGTGAACAATAATTTCACATTCCTTCCTGAATGCTTCAAAGAATTTCAATTTTTAAGAAGACTTGATGTGAGTGGTTGCTTGCATCTTCAGGAAATTAGGGGGGTTCCACCAAACTTAAAAGATTTCAGTGCAAGAGAATGTATATCCTTGTCTTCCTCGAGTTCAACAAGCATGTTATTAAATCAGGTATTGTCTTCTTTTTAACGTATATATATGATTTGATAATATATTGCACACTTGATATTAATAAACTTATGATATCTTTATGAAATATGACTAACAGAAATTGCATGAGGCTGGACAAACTATGTTTGGGTTTCCAGGAGCAACTATTCCAGAGTGGTTCAAACAGAAAAGTAGGGGACCTTCAAGTTCTTTCTGGTTTCGTAATGAATTCCCTGACAATGTTCTTTGTCTTCTTATAGCACGTGTGGAATGCACAGATGAATTTGATATTCCCATGCCCCGGGTGTTCATCAATGGCAAACTTCATGAAATATCCTCTTTTAACACTAGCCTAAAAAAGGTGAAATTCTATTATACATATCTACTTGACCTAGGACCAAATTGTAGGCCTTGTGTTGATGATGATGAATTTGAAGTGGCTTTAGAAAAGGAATGGAACCATGTGGAAATTACATACGCAGGTGTGATGGAGACCTCAGTGGTTAAAGCAACCGGAATCCATGTATTCAGACAGGATGATATTCGATATGATGATCCTTATGGCAAGACAAAATTAGACCATGATCTCAACAGTTCTGAATCACAACCACTCATTAAAAAGCATAGGTATGTAGACAAGCAAGTTTCATAATTATGTTATATATGAAAATTATACTTTTAAATTGTAATAAAGTAAAAAAATAGCAATATTATAAATATAAAGTCAGCATATGAGATGGTGTGACTGAAGAGAAGATATAGTAGGTTGTTTTGCAGGATATGGAGGTGGGTTGGCCCTGAAAGAATTAGAAAGCTTCTGGGGAAAGCTGCAGATGGAGCTTTGATTACTAATGCCGAAAGGAGATGTAGGCATATTTCTTGTCTGCGATGTAGGGTGTTGGAGGAGACATGTCTGCATGCTCTTCGTGATTGTCCAGATGTGGCTGCGTTTTGGAGAAGTGTGTTACCTGTGCAATTACAGCCAATGTTTTTTAAAGTTGGTGTCACAGTGTGGCTGGAAACAAATTTATCTTTTTCAGAGGCAGCTGTTTTTTGGCCAACTTTTTTTGGGATTGCAGTGGAACTATTGTGGGAATTGCACAATGACCTTCTGATTTATGGTGGAGACTGTTATGTCGAGTTCCGTTTTATCCAGCGTACTGTCTTTGAGCGTTATCAATGTATTATGAGTCGCCATGCTTCTCACAATTTGGTGACGAGGAATCTCTTGAAGTGGAGGAGTCCCGAACATGATGAGAGATTGTTGTTGAGGCTAAAAGTGAGTGGTGCATTTGATCCCTCTTCTGGTACTGCTGCATGCGGAGGTTTATTCAGAGACTACGAGTTTATATACGTGCTTGGGTATTCGGTTAAGATTGGGGAATGTTGCTCAGAAGATGAGGCTGAAATATGGGGTATTTATCATGGTATGAAGATTGCAAGGCAGTATGATATTTGGGCTGTTTATCGTCATATTCTAAGGCAGCATGGCTTTGAAATCTGTCCTAAGATTGAAAGGCAGCGTGATTATGGTAAAATTGGTGTGGTATCGGGGTCGCAGAAAGCTATTGAGTTTGTGCTAGATGGATGCCCTACATCTACATCTGCATCTACATCTACAT
>PYAF01005833.1:10577-32306 GCA_007407185.1 Glycine tomentella | reverse complement strand
ATTGTTTTTAATCACTGCTTTTAATTAGTAATTCTGTTTTATTTTATATATTCTGCCAAATTCCTTCAAAAACCCCCCAACACGTTTTCAATCCCTTAAACATTGACAATTGATCCTTGAGAGACGACCTAGGAGTCACTTTCCTAGTACTACATTTAAAATCAAATTAAATTTGGTTGCGTACGACCGCGATCACTGGGTTACTACATCTTTATAAAAGAAGAAAAAGTTAGGCTCCATCCCTTCACGGACAGTACAGATGGGTTCATCCGGGGTGGGAGCACGGATTGCGAAGCCATCTTGGTTTCCCACAGGGATGGCAGCAATAGTTGCCAGATCAAGAGTGGATAGGTTATTTAACATTTCATGGGTGACCCAAGGAAATTTGGAGGCCAAACGTGGAGCGCAATCCGATTGGGATCCCGCTGATAGTGATTCAGCAACAAGTTCTGAAGATGGATCCATATATACCTATGTAAAATAAAAAATGACAAAGATCAGCAAAGCATACCTGAAGGAGAAAAGCTATACGGACATGTAGAAGAGGCTAAAGTTGAGACTTCGGCAGGGTTGGTTGACCAGGAAGGTGATCTCGACACCACCTCCCCGGCTTGGAGTCTGGTTCTTATTTTGGGAATAAGTACGGGGTTATGTCGACATGATCCAAGTATCGAATTAGCCATTCGATCGGACCCAGTATGCAAATAATGGCAGCTTTCAGAAACACAGTCAAAGCAAGGGTTGTATTGGATTTCGAAAGCATCGTCTGAGGATGGAGAGTGAGGTTTTGATTGATAACCCTTTGAGGAAGAATGGGGAACAAGAGAAGAACCCCTAACAGGATTCTTGGTTTGGTTTTCTTTGATATATTGGTCCCTCTTTTCTTCTTCGGGACATGGTCTCCCCCCCAAGATCATGATCCTTCATCACCAACTGATGAATCGGGCGCTGTACCCCGGGATCGTTAAACTGGGTCTGTACCACGGGCTGCACGTTCTCCACACTCCTTTCTTCATGACACGGTAACTCGTGGTTCTGAACACGTTCTCGATGACTGAAGAAACTCTAGGGTTACGGATGGTAGACCCCCCCAATATTGGAGGAATTCCTAGGGTTAGATTGGGATTTACAGGAGTCAAGCAACAAAGAGGAATCGTGTTGGGGAATGGTACTATTTCTGGTAAGGGATTTGGGAATCTTTGTTTTTTGCGAAGACCAGTGTGGGTACGCAGAAGGTCTTTTTCCCTTTCCTCTTCTGAAAGGGGCAAGCCAAAGAACCACCACCCAACCTTGGGGGAGACAGTTTTCCGCAAGTGTTCCTCTTCTTCAGGGGTAAGTTTCAGAGTGAAATGGAAGACAACCCGCAAGAAGTCAGGTGTAGAGAAGTGAAAAATGGAAAAAGATAACTCAAGAACAAAAACCCAGAAATCCAAGAAAGAAGGTACAAAAACCCAAAAACAAGAATATTTAAAACAAGAACAATGGCATATGATGGGAATAAATCAGAAGATGAATGCGACTAAAATCATAAATATAGGAGATGGAAAAAAAGATACTTGGTGTGCATGAAAGTTCTGAAAGATCAGAAGATGATTAACAAAGTTGAAAATGCAAGAAAAGTTGCAGAGAGAACGAAGGATAGGAGATTAGCAACAGGTAGGAAATGAAAGAAGTGACCTATGGAGAAAAAATTTGAACTATAAAAGAAAAAGTGTAACCTCCAAATAAAATGAAATGGCACAAGTGACAGCTAGCACAAACGAAATGTCAAGAAGCCAAGAAAGTAAAATACAGTCCAGAGTTGGGGGTAAAATAGGAAAGGAGACTTTAATGTAATGATTAAAGTGTGAAATGAGGGAACGACAAGTTTAATGCGCAGATTGCAATTATAAATCAGTCGCAATGACGTGGCATTGAACTCTTACCAGCTATATGTGTAGAGATAAAGATGTCTTGATTGGGATAAATATTCATGCATCCCGGCTCAAAGATGATCTTGGTATGTATGTTGAATATTTTATTCATAAATGAAGTAGAACGACTGAACTCGGCTATTGAAGTCTCTTGAAGAAGCATCGTGGTAACCTGCTCTCATAAAACCTCTCGAAAAAAGCAAATCAATGATTATATATCCATATAAATACATCCCGGCTACCAAGAGTGCTTGATAACTGGGCTGGGGGCAACTGTTATGGAAGTCACAGTTGGGCTTAATTGTAAGGCCCAATAAGGAGTAGTGGGCGCTTAGCTCTAACTGAAGGAAGGATCGTGGGTCGTGACCAGTTCAAAGATCGTGATCACAAATAGTTGGGATCGTCTCCGATATTCTTGGAAACAACCCACGATTAACTAAGAGGTATGTGCTCTATAAATACAAGGTGGTTACAAAAGAAAAGGTATACACAATTCTAACTCTCTCTTGTTCATTTACACAGTGCACACACCCCACGTCAATTGTGGTGTAATCCTCAAAGCACTGTGATCATCTTCTCTAGGTTATTTGTCCTCAATAAATACACTCAGAGTGAGGGAGGAAGGATTAGATTCAACATTAAATTACCAACATCCTAGTTGGACATTTGTGTTCTTTATAAACGGAACAATTACAATTTGCATGAATGTTGTCAACTTCTTCTCTTTTAACGTTAGGCATTTGTGTTGAGTAATGAGTCAAACTAATATCAAGGGTTGAATCATCATCGTCAATATTAAGACCAATGGTTATAGCATGTCTCACTTTGTTAGGCAAAATGTTTCGAATCGCCATGGCTAACAGTTGTTGCATCAACACGTGACAATCATGAGACTTTAAGCCAAATATTTTCAGATCTTTGACCTGCACAAGACTCTTAATATTTGAAGAGTATCCTTGTGGCACTTTGACACGACGCAGACACTGACATAAACTTATCTTCTAATTTCTAAACAAAGTGTGACATGTTGGAGGCAAGTGTATTTTATTACCATCAGACCTAGGATGTAACTGCTCACGTATACCCATCTCATTAAGATCTTAACGAGTGTTTAAACCATCCTTTGTCTTGCCTTGAATGTTAAGAAGCATGTCGATGACACTATCACACACATTTTTCTCCACATGCATAACATCGATACAATGTCTAACATCTAGATCAGATCTGTATGGAAGATCAAACAATATCAATCTCTTCTTCCATATGCAAGTATTACCTTTTAGCTTCTTTTGAGTCTTTCCAAATAAAGTATGGATGTCCTCAACCCGGTCAAGAACTTGTTCACCGGTTAACAGAATTGGTGCACTGTCATGCTTTTGACTTCCATTAAATGCTTTTTTCAATCGCCAATAAGGGTGATAAGATTTGAGAAACGTCGATGGCGAGTGTAAACTATTTTTCTTCCATGCTTAAGCTATACGTAACTCAATGTCTTGTTCCCAGATAAGACATGCACAATGGCCCTTAACACTGTATCCACTCAAATTCCCGTATGCTAGAAAATCATTAATGGTACAAAATAGCATTGCACACAACTTGAATGTCTCCTTTCGATACCCATTAAACACGACAACCCCCTCGTCCCACAAGTTTGTCAAGTCTTCAATCAAGGGACTGAGATAAACATCAATATTATTTCCTAGTTGTCTTGGGCCCGATATCATCATAGACAACATAATGTATTTTCGCTTCATGCACAACCAAGGAGGCAAGTTGTAAATGACTAGCAAAATAGACCACTAACTTTGCTGAGTGCTTAAACTGCCATACGGATTCATTCCATCACTAGAAAGTGCAAGCCTAAGATTTCTTGCCTCTTCACCGAATTTCGGATACAAACAATTAATCTTCTTCCACTTTGAGGAATCAGCCAGATGGCGGAGCATTCCATCACAGTTTCTCCCATCCGCATGCCATGTAAGGTCTTTTGTGTCATCTTCATTAGCAAACAAACGCTTAAACCGAAAGATACCACAACACCTTCGTGGGGTCCTTTCTTTGTGCTTTCATCACTGCTATAGTTGTCATTGTCCTTCACTTTGTACCGTGATATCCCACACCTGGGGCATTTATGCATTTCTTCAAATTCATTTCCATATAATATGCAATCATTAGAGCAGGCATGAATTTTTTGATACTTCATACCCATCGTACACAGTATTTTCTTCGTCTGATAGTAACTTCATGGCAACATGTTTTCATCTTGAAGCATCTCCTAAACCACCTGAAGCAATGAACTGAAGCTTTTGCCATTCTACCCATATATGGCCTTCACATTAACCAGATTTAACACCGCTAACAACAATGTCAATGACTTTATGCACCCAAGATACAACGACTTCTTCAAATCACTTTCCAATATATCATACACAGGGGCATGTGCTTGCTGGAAAGACTTTTGTCCGAGATCACGAATCATATCCTCTAATCGATCTCCGACGTCTACATCAAGTGGTTCATTTTGTGATCCCCTCTGGATGTTTGTCAATTCACCATGCCATATCCATGTGGTATAATTGTTTTTAATCCCATCACACAGAAGATGCTCTCGTATGTCGTCTAGTGTTTGGTGTCTCCCATTAAAACAATTTATACAAGGACAAAAATACCTCCCATCCTCCTTCGATCGACCTCTTTCAGAGGAAAATTGCAAGAAATGTTCAACGCCTTCCTCATACTCAACTATCATGTGACTTGCATTCATCCAACTTTGATCCATCTAATTAATAACTCTGTGATACTGACAAAGTTATTCAATGCATGAAAACCTCACATTTTTTATTCAAGGTGTGGCCCTATCCCATTCAGGAAGACATTGTTTTATAGTATATTCATATGTAAAGGTTAAGTCTCATTTCTAAAAATTGACGAAATTTCAACAGCATTTCGCTTTGATCTCCAAGTACATGACATGAAAGCGGTGACATGAGTTCCACCACAGTTAAGTTTGCACCCAGACAACAAAGTGAAATGCATTGTAATGAAATTTCATCAAATTTAAGAAAAGAAATTCAACCTATACATATGAATATACTATAAAAAAATGAGTTTTCCCAAACTGTCCAAACGGACAATTCAAAATTCAATACAATAATTAATCCAAATTGTCCGGAAGAATCACTGTATTGAATCTCAAATGGAAAACTAAGATTCACTCATAATGAACATAATTTATGTATAAAGCAGTAGTCATTAATCACATAAAACAAATTCTAAAAGCACCTGTAAGACATTCATACCTGTGATGATCTTTGTGAAGTCTCCAACAATGAAAGTGGTGATGCAGATGCAAACAGAAAAAGGAAAAATGCTTGCAACTTACATTGAACATTGAACATTAATAACAGGTCAAGCAGATAATATATTAATGCCACAACAAAGTTAAGTGGTGGGGATTTTGTGAGAAAATGGAGTGAGTCAAGTAGATATAGAGTCAAGCAGATAATATATTAATACCGCAAAAAGAGAAGATCAATATGCAAATATAATGTCATCTTGCAAACTTTATTACTTGAGCAACATCCTTTGTTGTGAAAATTAGAAGGTTAATGGTTCACTCCAATAAATAAATCAAAATATTAACCAAGCAATTGTCATTTTTATTGCCTATGCATTATTTTTTCACATAACTGACTAAAGATGATCATTGTGACCATATGTGATTGTCTTCAGCCGTGAAATGGATGATGGCATTTAAGATCTCCAATTGGGCCCCACTAGCCTTCACGTGGAGCTAAAAAAAGCCTCTAAACTTAAGAGGCAATAGATCTAAATAAGCTTTTTGTTGAAATGCCATCATTACCACAGGTTAAAAGTTACAATTTCTTTAGCTTTGTGCTATTATAACTATCAAACTGAGTGTAAGTCATATAGCTAAAGTTGTTGTAAAATATGGGAACACTTCACACTTAACCAAGAGGGGGGGTGAATTGGTTAGACTTGGTAATTTAAAAAATTTCTTGAATAAAATCAGAGTTTTTCCCTATTGATCTTTATCACTTTTGAAACCAAGAACCTTTATTCAATCTAATGCTCAACCCAAGGTATGCAATAGCTCAAGAACTTTGTTGATAACAAAAACACACAATCAAGAATAACAGAATATGACCAATATAAGGAAAATAAACAACACACAAAGATTTATATTGGTTCATTTCAAACACTATGAAGCTACATCCAGTTTTCTTTCACTCAACACTAGAATGGAGTTTCACTATTGAAATATTCAGTTCTTACAAGTTATTACAAAGCCTCTCTTTATCAACCCTAGATAAAGTTCAGAAATCTAAAACATTATTAGATTCTTAGAGACAACCCACTAAGAACACTACTCAGCAAATCCTAGAGAAACTCTATCTCTAGATTACAAGCAAGAAACCCATTTACAATAGATAAACAAACAGAGAATTCAAAACAGAATTACAACTTCAAAGATTAAGGAAAGAAGTCACCTGATGATCCAATGAATGATATGCATATGAATGATTTCACCAGGTTGAAGAATGAATACAAACTCAAAACATCACTTCCCTCAAGCTTTGAAAAAGAACTTCTTGCTTTTAGAAACACTTAACAACCCATGAATGTTTTGTGAAAGCAAGAACTCTATGAACCCATAAAATCACCAAAAGAATGTTTAGAAAGCCTTAGAATGCTTAGAATATGAATTGATCAAGTTAGTAAAATAGCTGAGCATGGGTTCTATTTATAATAAATTTTCCAACCGTCAGTAATCGATTAAATAGGCTCCTGTAATCGATTATTTGGCTTAAGTAATTGATTACATACACTTCTGTAATCGATTAAACCGTTCAAAACAATTATAGGTATATGCAACGAACAAAATAATTGATTGTTCCGACTTGTAATCGATTAAACCAGACAGTTGTACAAAAATAAAAACACCGTGTAATCGATTACAATCCTTGGTAATCGATTAAACCAGGAACCTGTATAAAAATGTTTGAACTATCTAATCGATTACTACAATTGGTAATCCATTAAACCAGGAAGATAGTATTTTCTATTTGGCCTGTGTAATCGATTACAGCTGGTTGGTAATCGATTAAACAATTCACCAATGCACTTTATAAGTAATCTAAGGTAAAATAATTGATTATTCCGATTACGTAATCGATTACATTGTTCTTGAAAAGTTTTCCAGAAAGCACCAAGAACAAAATAATCGATTCTTTGCTTAACATAATCAATTAATCCAGTATGAAATATTATTTTTCCAAAAACTCTTGATTTATTTCAAAACTTTAAACAAATTATCAATGCCTTGTGAACTCTATTTCTTAAACTAATGAATGATATGAATGCAATATGTTTGGATCACCAAAAACCCTTCTTCCTTTTACATTTGATCACAAGTTGTTCTTCAATGGTTCAAGGCATATTGAAAGTTCAAAACCTTCCTTCTTGAATCAATCTATGCTTTGTGCTTCAATCAGCTCCCCCTCAATTCAACAATCTCCCCCTTTTTGGTTTTAAACATGCCAAATTTGTAATTGAATAGCATTGGGTCTTGTGATTATTTGAAGGAACTAGCAAAGCATTTATCTAAGCTTTTTCACACCTGAAAAATTCAATTCCTTTGCAAGAACAACTGTTAAAAGCATCTGTGATTAACTTAGCATTCATTCATAAGACATATTTTCTTAATGCAACCAATTTGAGCAGTTAACTCCCCCTAAATATCTCAAATTTTGCAGACCAAATTTCAGCCAAAAAAACGCACAAAAAACAGGGGCAAACAGAGGTATATGCAGGGCATAGCTTAATTCAATTTTTCTCCCCCTATTTGGCTTTTTAAAGTCAAAAAATGCAAGGCACAGCGGATTTTAAGTAAATAGAACCATAATATTTCATTAATATTGGAAGGGAAATTACATAAGAAAGCCAAAAAAAAAAAAAAAAAAACAGAGTACAAATAACAAAGAAAACTAAGACTTTAAAAGTCTTCTGAATCATCCATTCTAAGATGGGCTTCAATATCATCTAGCCTAGCATTTATTTCCCTAAAAGATCCTTGAGTTTCTGCCTGGAAATCATGATGCATTTGAAGCAGCCCATCCATTTTGGCCAGCATTAGGGACTCAAATTGTGTGTAGAGAGGTTGTTGAGAAGTGTCTTCCTCTCCTTCAAAATCAGCCACTGGATCATCACTATTAGCAACAATATCAGGCTCATGTTGTGCCATTTGTGGAGGCACTTGTTGATGATGTCCAGCCATCACCCAACCATCAGGAGTCTTTGTCAATCCAAGCTTTTTCAAGTGCTTTTCTTGGATGAGGTTGTTTGAAGAATTGGTGTTGTCCACCACTTCATTAGAAACATCAATCTGAAAATGATCAATGAATCTAGAGATGGGAATTGGGTATGGAAAGGGATAGTTGACAAGCCTTTTTGCTTTTAACATTATCTCTTGGAAGATAATGACCCAGTTCATAGGAATGGAATTTGTCAGACCATACATCAATTGTAAGTCTTCATCAGTAGCTTGGGCATGGTTTGTTGCCCTTGGAGTCAGAACATAGGTGATAAGGTAGTGAAGAAGCCTATTTTCTGGTGCCGTGGGGCCAGTACTTAACCTATTCCTAATAGGCACATTTGGGTCAGTGAGCATTTCCCTATAAGTACCTATTTTGCCATAACCATTTGGGGTTTCTTCAAACTTTCTCTCCCCATCACAAACCACTCCAGCAATGGTTTCCCACAATTCAGGAGTTATAATCATCTCAACTCCCTTGATAGTAGATTTGAGGTATCCATTCATAGAAGCCTTGGCACAGGTATAGAAAACCTTAACCAAGTCAGGGTAGTAAGTAACCTTCATCTCCATAAACCTCCTAAGACCTTGGGTTTCTAACAATATAGGAAAGATAAAACCTTCCTTAATAAACTAGTCAAGGCTAAGGTATTTGGGTGAACTTATGGGTTTTGTGGCATTGAATTGGAGGTAGTT
This sequence comes from Glycine tomentella, assembly GCA_007407185.1. Taxonomy (NCBI): domain Eukaryota; kingdom Viridiplantae; phylum Streptophyta; class Magnoliopsida; order Fabales; family Fabaceae; genus Glycine; species Glycine tomentella. The sequence continues at coordinate 23,363 of PYAF01005833.1, read as the reverse complement.
CATTTTGTCAGATTCTTTATTAAACCAAAGACTCAATCTATCTGGAGGTGGTTGAGGTTGTGGGTTTGAGGAAGAATCTCCTATCTTACGTTTACCAGTCCTAGCATGTTTGGATGTAGACATGATTGGCAGAGATTAAGAACACACACAGAGGGTTGAAAACACAAATGTTTAGACAGAAATTAGAGTAAGAGAAGATAAGGTTGGTGAAAGGTTATAGATTGACACAAAGCCACTATTTATAGACAAGAATCACTCACCAACATTCAGATTATTCAAAAATATAGTTGTTAGAGACAGTTAATGCCAGTTAATGATGATTTAGATGCTTAATTCACTGGATAGGGCAGCTATAAACCTAGAAAAACTGTCAGTATTCACATAACAGCTTAAATAATCGATTAAATACTTAAGTAATCGATTATTCTAGACAATCTGATAACAAATTTTACACCATGTAATCGATTATTCCGTAATATAATTGATTACTTTGAAGGTTTCCAGAGGTTGAAGATGAGTTGTAATCGATTATATGATGCATTAATCGATTATATTGGTCAAGATAGCAATCCAGACATGGATCAGAGCTTATTTAATTGATTATCCCGAGTGGTAATCGATTATTCCAGAAAGACCAATATTTCTAAGCTTGAGTGTAATCAATTACAAGTTAGCAGTAATCGATTATTCCAGTGACACACAGTTATAAAATGAGTTTTAATCAAAGTAATTGATTATCCCGTTGTGTAATCAATTATTCTAGGAAAAGGCAATTTCTGAATCATGAAGAATAATCGATTACCTAATCAATGTAATCGATTACTTGAGCACTAATTGCACACTGAATGTGATTTTTAATTATTTTAAATAGAGATGCTTGCCTTAATCGATTACATCATGTATTAATCTCACCAGAACATACTGGAAGTTGGCGGGACTCGCGCTAGAATCATGCCACTCACACCGCACATACTGGAGGTCCACGCGATCTGCTCCAGACTTGGTGCCAGTCGCACAAACGACACGTGATGCATGAGTCAGTTTAAAAGAAACCTAAAAACTAGGAACAAAAAGGGCTTCTGCAACCTAGGTATAAATAGAAACATAAGAGGACGTAAAAAGGGGCGCAGCTGGACAGAAAACATAGAACAAGGGAAATTGACAAGATCAAGAAGGAGAAGAAGGAAGATTGAAGAGAGGCCAAGATTGAGGGGTTTGAATACTCTTCTTCTACCATCTCATTAATCTACTTTCAAATCATTGTAATAAAGCCAGACATCACCATGTCTGGCTAGTTCCTTATCTTTGTAGTTAGGGTCAAGACCTAATGTGAACTCCTCTGTAATTGGATTGATTCCTATATTATTTATGCGAAATTGTTTTATTTTACTCTATGTGCATCGTTTATATCTTTATTGGGGCCGATCATTCTAATGAAGTTTTGAGGGTTAAGGTTGACAATAGGAATATTGGAACTTTAATTACTGACAAGAGTAAGGTAACAATCGTTACATTACCTAGGGATAGGGATGTATGATTACAGAACAATTGATGTATTTCTTAATGCTTAATTTAGGAGAAATCACTAAGGAATTAGGGTTTTGATTAAATTAAAGGGTTAATGTCACTAAGGGATTAGGGCTTAACTAGTTTATGAAAAATACATTATCTGAACAATTAGAATAAGTAATTTAGTGATTAATCCAAGTAAAGGAGCTAGGGATCATAAGGTGGAGTGCTCTAACTACAATTCTTTCCCATAAATTCTAAAAACATCATTAATTCCATCTTTAATTTCAATTGCAATTAATTTCTATTATTTTAATTTCTTCAATTCACAATATAAACTACAAACCATTTTAATTTTATTCCTTCCAACTTAAAGATAATAATTACAAATAAGTTAGTACCTCAATCCTCGTGGAGACGATACTTTCTTATCACTTTATTACTTGTACGATCGGTACACTTGCCGAACTCGCAACAGTTATCTATACCAATTATACAGAGGCAAAAAATATTGTAAAGCCTTACATAAATGCAGGCAAAGTGACATCATAGGAAGATAAATCACATCAGATAAAGTGGCATCATATATGATACAATTGCAAAATCCAAATAAGCAACACCAATAAGCATGAAATAAAGTCTTTGTTTATAGAATAGTTTGGATTTAATAGAGAGATAGAGATGAATAAAGTGAAGTACCTGTGAAGCTGAGACCAACGATGGCAACCACGAAGATGAGCAAATGAAGCCTCCTACTTTGGAAATCCATGGTGATAACATAAACAATGAATAGCAACCAGTGAGTACGAAATGTGAGTTGCGACAGTGCCTGAGAGAACAGAGCAAAAGGAAAATGTAGAACCACATTTTCTGATGAAGGAACAGAGAAAGGAGAGTACATGAGCTGCGAGAGTGAGACTAAGACTGAAATGTGAGTTGCTAGCGAGAGTGGAAGCGCCACCAACAACACCACCAAGACCACTGTGAGAGTGACAGTGGGAGTAACATAAGGCTGAGAGAACAAGCAGTGAAGGATGAGAGTGAGAGTTAGAAATAGGTGTGAGAGTGAAGGGTGTTTAATTTGGGGGCTGACACTTTTATAATAACAATAACAACATCGTTTTTCAACGAAAAATCGATGTTGCCTATCTCTTAAATAACATCGATTTTCTAAAAAACCGATGTTAATTAATAGAAACACATTAACATCAGTTTTTAAGAAAATCAATGTTAACCAGGTCTTGTTAATTACAAATTTGTCACCACATTTTCATTAACATCGATTTTATCAAAAATCGATGTTAACTTAGCATTGTTAAAACCCATTTTTCTAGTAATGTTAACTTGCTTCCGTTTTTTTAATTAATTAAAATATTTTTTTTTGTTGATTTTTGTCTTCTCTCTGTGTGCGGGTAGGTTCTTGGAAAAAGTGTCAATTAGAGGTGGAATAGGAAAATGATCGACTGTGGAGGGAGGGTGAGAATTTGAGTTTGACAGCTAGATTACTCATTGGACCCAGTTGGGTTTGGTTGTTTGTGTCCCCATGGACACTCACTAATCACTAAAGCATGCAAATCAAATAACTTTGCCTATCTTTATTTCAATTTTAAATTATCATCATTTTGTAGACTATGAATTAAATAATCATTAATATTCTTTATTAAGATTTATCTTTTTTTTCTGCATCTTTAATCTATTTATCTATTGTTTATTTAAAAAGATAATTTTGTTTATCTATTCTTTTAAGAAAAAATTAAAAAACACAATATGGTTTTACTATTTTTTCATAAAACATTAAATAAAATTAATAAGATGATAAAGAGACATTGTAGCCTATCGGGCCTAGAACCCTTACTCTATGTTTGACATAAATTGATTATTTAGATTTGATATTTCGATTCCAAAATTAAAAAAGGGATAAGAGATTAAAAATTGAAAGAAAAAAATTGGGTTGCATCCAAATCTTTCAAATATAAGTAAGGATTTTGTGGATTGGTTTAAATTTTTTATCAATACAACTTTTTGGATGATTCTAACTTTTTTGGGTATATTTATAGTCTTTTTTTATAAACTGGTTTATTCATATTTATAAAAATTGAATTTAAGCATTTTGAATTGTTAATTCATCGTCATAAATGACTTAGAATCAATAATTCATTATTTAATTGATATTTTGATTTAGTTCATGGCCTATTAGAAGAAGAATGAGTTTTGGTTGAATCCTTAGCTAGCTACAAAAAAGATTAGAAACATGAATAAGGGAAAAAGCCAAAATGAGTGGAAAGAAATTCAAGGCTAAGTCACCACATTTTTATGTAAATATATTTATCTTTAATTAGCCAAAGGAAAGAAAATGAAGGAGAAAATAATTTTTTAAATTTTAAATTGAAAGGAAATAAAAATTTTAATTTTTAATTTAATTTTTAAGTCAAATTTTCTTCCACTTTCTCTGTAATTGAACAAATAAAAAAAATATTGATGTTTATTTATTTTTTCCTAATTTTCTTTCCTTTCACTTTTGCTCCATCCAAATAGACTCTTAAGTAACTATATAATAAAATAATATTTTATTAATCAAGGATTTTAGGTCATCGACAACGACAAAATTAATGATATAGTCTTAAGATTAAGATAATATCATTAGATAACCATTCCTTGACACCACATTAGTAATAAGATAAGGCTCAAGGACTCCTAGAACTAGGGGTGTTTATGGGTATGGATCACCCATGAACCTAAATTGATCCGAACAGTTTGGGTTAGGTCATTTATATATTTGGATCAAAACCAAATCGAACTGACCAAAACTGGTCATGTATGGGTTGGGTCATGGGTTTAGATTTACAAATCCAATGACCCGATGACCCAATCCGTGAACCCATAATAATAATATAAATTTTATTATTTATATATATATATATATTAAAAATTAAAAAATAATTTGACAATAAAAAAGTGTGATATTGTAAATGTTTAAGATTGCATTCAAAAATATGATACAATATTTTTTAATGTTGCATTAAAAAATAGGATAGAATATTTTTAAGATTGCATTGCATAATATAATAGAATATCTTTAAGATTGCATTGGATAATATGATAGAATATATTTAGGATTGCATTCAAAAATTGGTTAAAATCATATCTTTAAATTAGTATAAATAGAAACATATTTTGGTGTTCATGTATGCATTCTATTCCAAATAATATTAGAGTTTTAGAGAGTTTATGTTTACATCATTGAGAGAGTTGTTATGAGTTCATATAGAAGCATTTGACAAGTCTGATTCTTCAACTCTCCATCAGGAGTTAAAGGTACTTATTTGCTTGAGGAATATAAGCGTAAATGTAACTATTTTATTGTATTCTTCTTCTTGACTTTAGAAAATGTCGCAGCTTTCTCAACTAGGATACCATTTTTGTCTTTGTTCTTGATGGATTGAGACGTTCGACTTCTGGTTGGAAAACTAGGATACCAGTTTGGCTGGGAAACATGAATATCAGCCTGTCTCTATTCTTGGTGGATTGAGACTAGAGCTTTTTGTTGAAAAACAAGGATACCAGTTGGGATAATTGTTATGTAAGGGTAGACTATAAAACTAGAATACTAAGAACTCTTGTACACAAAATTATCATTGTGGAGTTGTCCATTGGATTGATTATCCAATTTGTACATCGTGATTTTTTACCTAATTGGATTTTTCACATTTAAAATTGATTGTGTCTTCTTTATCTCTTATCTTTATATTATTACTTTGAGTTTGATTTTAAATTATTAATTATTTTATAAAACTAAATTCACCTGGCCCCCTCTTGAGTTCATTGGGGACCAACACAATATTTATATGTTATAAAAGTTTTAATAGCAGACTTTTATAAATAAAAAAAGTTCTCGGTTACTTCCAAAAATTAGACCAAATAAAATAATTTTCAATATTAAAAAAGTTCTCAATTGACCTGAATTGACCATCCACATTTTTATTAAAAAACTTTCAAGTATATTGTTATTTGTTTCACTTTTTTTTTCATATTTTGTTTACCATGTTTATAATATTAATGAATCATATTTTGTTTATTTATTTGTTTCAGTAAATCTGGTTGCAACAAAATTGGTTATAACAAAGCTTGGTTTGTAAGAAACAGTTGTGATTCAGATTATTATAGTAAATATTTTGTTTTAATTTATATTATAAGTCTATTTTAGAATACTATATTGATGGTATTAAATGAATCAATCTTACTACTTTCATACATTTGATAAGATTGTGTTAATTGTATGAGATATTTGAAAAAATCGTGATATAAAATAGTAGTTCTAAAAAAAATTAAATGGATAAGCCGATGACCCGAACCAAATCGAACTGTTCAAATTCGATTGGGTTGGGTCCTAAATTTGATCAAAATCTATCCGAACCAACACCCCTACCTAAAACCATTAATATGTGTATTTAAAGATGAGATTTTTAATGTAAACTATGTTCATTCTGGTTATTATTTGGTATTTTTATAAGTATTCACTCTCTTTTTTTTATATGAAATTTGAAGTTTTCACATTAGTTTTCACAACAATATTTTATGTTGGTTCCAAAATCAATCTAAAAATTACTAAGTAATTCTACTTCTTATGAAATCAATCTAAAATCTTAAAACTAATAGATGTTAAAAGAAATTTTTGTATCAGTATTAATTGCTATTTCCATTTATTCGAAACCAACAATAACATTAGCATAAACTACTGAAAATGACAATTTAATTTCATAGTTACATATTTTATGTGAAACACTAGTTATTCTAGTATTTATTGGTAGAAAAAATGAAAAAAAATATCATGCATCTTAAAGAAGTAGAATCAATAATTCTGTACCGTGTTTTCTTACATGTTTTTTTGGTTTATTTTATAATTGAAATGAGTATCGGTCTTGACAAACTGAATTAGACATTTGTAACACAAGTTTATTCCTATATCATGGATTTGTTATCATGAGTTAAAATTTAGAAGAAAAAAAAACATATTAAAATCATATGTGCTACAGGTAGAATAATTTATATAACATATTATTATTATTCCTTTCGTTCATTCTATTATTTATTATATTTTATTTTTCACCTCTTTTACAACATTCTTTTGATTTTAAATATTTATAAAAAAAAATGCAATGTTGATTTGTTGAATAAGAATATTCAATTTAACGATTAAATTAGTAAAAATTATTGTGTACAAAAGTATTAAAGAAAATAAATTTACATAAAAAATTAAAACTTAATTTGGTTAATAAGATTTTTAATTTAATAATTAAAATAATAAAAAAATTATATATGCATGTGTGTGTAGAGTACACACTATGCTTATTAAATGATAGCTCTATCACTTCATGCACATCTATTGCCTTATAAATAAAGTAAGTTTACATTTATTTAAATTTATTGTATTATAAAATGTTTTTTTATAATTAATAATTATTTTCTTAAAAGATGACATTGATGTATGGCCCACCTCCAGCCAATTTTCGAAGATACTCGTTGCCAACTCATTTATGACCCCTAAAAACAAACATATGGCTCACCTCCACCCTCACTTTGAAGCATCACAAATTAAGTTATGAAGAACATGCAAATGCCTTCCACATTGGGGAATCGCAAAATGATGCAGAAACTAAAACTAAAAGTACTTATTAAATTGAGGGTAACTTCATGATCTAGCCCATTTTTTTAATATATAAAACGGAATGATCTAGCCCAATTTTAATACTCTAAGCTGAAAAGGGTGAGAACACTATATTAGAACATAGGTGATACATGTGAAAGTCTAACATTTAAGTTAGTAGTTAAATGTGGTCTGACTTGTGTTGGATGTTTTATTTTTTATTCTAGTCCTTTATTGCTTTGTCAGTTCTGACTAATGTAATTCAGATTTCTTTCTTGGATGGCTTTTGATTTCATCTTTTTTGCGGCCTTATGCTCTCTATTTCACACAAAAAAACATAAATTAATAGAGTAATTATTTAGTATTATGAGTCTATGATAGGTATTTTATTTATGTTGATAAGGCTTAGGCTTAGAATTGAGTGGATTTTAATTCTAGCATCGGAATATGAACCTGTTTGGATACAAGGTTAGAAATGCTTTTGAGAACTTTTTTACTGAAAAAAACATTATATTTTCAATAAAAAAATTCTTAAAAGTATTTCTAATTTATATCCAAACAGATCCTATATATAGTCATGAAATAGAGTAACAGTTGTTTTTTTTTTAGCGGTATAACAACCGTTAGAGTACAACAATTCCTAAAAATATAAAGACATTTGCCTAGAAGGTATGAGTCAGCAACTTAAATTCTCTAATCTCAAAGTACCATCTAGTGCGAAATTCAAATAAGATTATATTAAAAATAGTCAAGTTAAACCTCTTTAAAATAGACCTATAACACGCAAGTAGACATTAATTTCATATTATTTTTCTCGTGTAACTCAGGTTAAAACTTACAATTTCATGTTTATTATTCAAATTTTCTACCAGAATGTTGAACCTAGTAGATTTTTCACGTATATTTTATCTCTTCTCATTAACTAGATCGATATTAAATTTTAATGAAACAACTAACGTAATATTATGTTGGGTTTCTTATTTACTTATGATTATATAACTTTTTATAAATATTATATTATAAACACGGAATATTTTATCAATTCTGATGATAGTAATCTCTATAAGAAAATCTGATTAATCCATCTTTCATAAAAATTTAAAATTAATTATTTTTTATGAAATTAAAATTAGTTGTTTGTAATATCGAAAGTTATACAAACAAAAAAACAATACTTAGGAAACGCATCCATAATTATTTGCCGCTGTTAGTAAATTAATTTATATTGAAAAATTTAAATTGTGGCTCGTTTTCATTTTTTTATGTAGAAGGAGACTATATTTTTAAATAATATAAGAGATCAATTTAAACATTTATTTTTAAATTGAGAGCAATTAGTCTTAAATTTATGTTCTTACCAAAATGTGGAAATTTCATGTGTGGACTAGACGTGGTCTTAGTGGACTCCAAATCCTGTGTCTTCGGGAAGTGAGTAAGTTTTGCTTAGCCTAACTAGAGGAAGAAAATCACCTGATCTTGGCTCAGCATCTTTTGAAAGGGAATCCAATATCTGGTAAGAAAGGACGACTCGAAGCGGAGAAGCAAGAGCTCACTCGACCCATAGGAATAGGGGTTATGAGGAAGTGAATTGGTTCTTACCTGCACTACTAGAAAAATAGGTTTTAACATCACTAGTTTAACATTGGTTATTGGGAAAACCGATGTTAACGAAAACGCGGTGGCAATTTTGTAAATAAACGGACTTTTTTAACATCGGTTTTGAAGATTTTTCACAAAACCGATGTTAACCATGAACTGTTAATATCGATTTTCAAGATTTTTAAGTATAACCGATGTTAACCATGAACTGTTAACATCAGTTTTCAAGATTTTTAAGTATAACCGATGTTAACCATGAACTGTTAACATCGGTTTTCAAGATTTTAAGTAAAACAGATGTTAACCATGAACTGTTAACATCGGTTTTCCAGATTTTTAAGTAAAACTGATGTTAAAATAAGATATTAACATCGGTTTTTTATGGGAACCGATGTTGTGGTTATCATATACCACCCGTTGCGATGTTTAACTTCAGTATTGCGCCTTTATCTCTTCTAAAATGCTACGACCCTTCACTCTCACGCCTCTATCTACTAAAAAGCTCTGACCCTTCGTTGTCGTCACCCACTGAAGTGCTTGTGGTTTTCAAGGGTTTCCTGCATGTCGACACCATCTCTTCTCCTACGTACCTTCGCGTCTTCTTGCTTCAAGGTTCCGCTGTCACCATTGTCGGACTTCCAGTCACCGGTTTCGTTGGCATTGTTGGTGTCTTGCTGAGGTCGCGCTCCCACAAGGTTAGTATTCCTCTGCTTCCATCAATAGTTGGTTTGGAATGGAGCTGATTGATATGAAATATGGTCTGTGGGTCATTGGCACCAGGTGAACACCGATTTCATGATTTTGATATGTTTCAATAAAAGAATATGTTAATGTAGCTTATTTTATATGTTTAGGTCTCTGTTTAACAGTATGTTATGTGGGTTTTTTGTGGATTTGAGTTTTCTGTTGTTGGTTGTGGTGAAGGGATCATTGATGGGTTGTAATAATGAAATTTTGTTGTTAAGAGTGTCTGCTGTAAAGCTGATTTGTTAATTTCTTTTTCCCACTTATAAATTTGTTGTTTATAAGTAGATATCATATATAGAAGCATTTGATCCTTGTATAAAAGTTTTCCTTTTATTATAAGTTTGTTATACATAGTTTGATAGAATAATTTGATCCTTCTATGATAAAAGTTGTGGGATTTAAGGTGGTTCATGCAAATTATAATCCAAACATGATTTGTCCACACATGCATGCATGAAACTTGGGGCAGAATGAACTCTCTGATTGGATGGAAGAACACATTAGCCTCTTGACCAAACACGTTGTTGAATACTTACTGGAAACAACCACCTCTGATAACTTGCTTTCTAATAACCCAACAAGGGTTGTTTCCCATCACAACCTTAGTGTTCCCTCACTAGTTTCACCCAACTTTAGGCAGTGAGTGGAGAAGTGAGGTTGCTAGGCACTGTTTTGTGAAGCAGGTTCCAATGAGCGCCAATTCATTGGCTCAAGCACAATTGATATTGAACATGTTTTCACCTGGTTATGGGTATACCCTTGCGCAAGTTGAGGGAACTTTAAGGCTTGGATGGAAGGATACAAGCTTGTACACAGCTTCTGCATGGACCTGCAATAATTTTAGCTAGATACAAGCTTGATATTTTTTTCAAATAAGTTCTACCCCAAGACTATTTTTGCCTATACATGGAATGTGTGTGTGTGTGCGTGTGTCTGTGCGCTATGTGGCTGCCTATATATCAAACAGGCCCTAAAATTGTAGCTGATGAGGAAATTTGAGAGTGAGCATTGCATGATACCGAAGTTAGTACTTGTTTTGTGTCTTAAAGGAAATGAGGATTCAATAATCTTTGTTCCATTGGTTGCGATTAGTGGTCTATTGGATGAGGGACAAAGACTTGATCTCAGATACTTAAAGAAAAGTAGTGATCACCATTTGGAGCTTGGCTACAAGGTACTGTTTTAAAACAATGGTTATATTTTTGGTTTTCTATGAATGCCTTGTAATAGTTCTTTTTGTTATGGTTTTGGGTTGAGTGTCATTTGAATGATGGATACTTTGTTCGCTTCAATCGTCAGCCTAGTCTTCGTAAAATGTCTATCATGTGGCATAGAATGAAAATGACGCCTTATTCTACTTTTTGGCTTAACTTATCTGTAACTTCACCATAATAAGGCATATCGTCCCTATCAAAATCAACAAGGTATTGATTTCTGCCTTATCATGGTGAAGTTACAGACAAGTTAAGCCGGAAAGTAGAATAAGGCATCATTTTGATTCTATGCCACATGATAGACATTTTATGAAGACTAGGCTGGCGATTGAAGAGAACAAAGTCTCCATCATTCAAAAAACGCTCAACCCAAAACCACAACAAAAAGAACTATTACAAGGCATTCACAGAAAACCAAAAATATTACCATTGTTTTAAAACAGTACCTTGTAGCCAAGCTCCAAATGGTGATCACTACTTTTCTTTAAGTATCTGAGATCAAGTCTTTTTCCCTCATCCAATCGACCACTAATCGCAACCAATGGAACAAAGATTATAGAATCCTCATTTCCTTTAAGACAAAAAACAGCTACTAACTTCGGTATCATGCAAAGCTCACTCTCAAATTTCCTCATCAGCTACAATTTTAGGGCCTGTTTGATATATAGGCAGTCACATAGCGCACAGACACACGCACACACACACACACACACACATTCCATGTATAGGCAAAAATAGTCTTGGGGTAGAACTTATTTGAAAAAAAAATCATTTATTCCGTATATCTTTTATGATATAGACCATTTTTTTTACATACTTGTTCCTTTAAACATGTAATGCATAGGTGTTGTGATGAGTTTAAAGTTGCATTAACCAGATAAATTGCATACTACATATAATTTCATGGCTATGTTCCCTCAAACATAGGTAATCACTATTCTTGTTTTTTAATTCTTTGCAGGAAGAACAACCAAGTGAGGCTGCAACCCCAGATTCATTGTTGGAGATTGTTGAAAATGATAAGAATACTTCAACACAACCAAGAGAGGAGGGGTGAATTAGTTGAACCTTGTCCAATTAAAATTTAAAATCAGAGTATTACCACAGGATCTTTATCACTTCCAATATTATTTTAAAACCAAGAATCAATATTCAATCAAATTCCTTTTCCAAGAAGAATAGAAAACAAAGTATAATTTTATGTGCAATGAAATTGATTCACAAACAAAGCAATTAAGAGATGAATAGGTGAGAAGAAAGATTAGTCTCATATTTTTACACTGGTTCACCTCAAACCCTATAAGGCTACATCCAGTTCTTCTACTCAACACTAGAGTAGAGTTCCACTATTGTAAAAATATCCTTACAAGCAAATTTACAAGCCTCTCTTCATCAACCCTAGATGAAGTTCAGAGATCCAAAATCCTATTTGATCCTTAGAGACCAAAACCCACACTGAGAACACTACTCAGCTGTCTTTTAGAGAAACACTATCTTACACTTGCAAGAAACTCAATTACAATAGACTAATCCTTACAAATATTCAAAGAACAGTTTACACCATCAAAGAATAAGGAAAGCTATCACCTGATAATCCAAGAATGAATGCACAATGAATGATCCTCAGGTTGAAAGACAGATTACAATCACATATGCAGTCCTTCCCTTATGCTTTGAATGAATGAAGCTTCACCTTCTTGAATCAAAAACCCATATGAGATTTTGTGAAGCTAATAGAACTCAGAGAAACTCACTAGTGAAAGCTCAGAATGTTTGTGAAAGTCCAGAATACGAAAAATCCAAAGTTGCAAACTTCAGAGAAGTGAGTTCTATTTATAACAGATTTTTAACTGAAAATAATCGATTAAACACGTTCCTGTAATCGATTATTTACCATTTGTAATCGATTAAATCAAGACTGTAATCGATTAAAATGCTCCTAATAATTTCTGGGTTTGGGCTATGAACAATATAATCGATTATTCCGTGAAGTAATCGATTAAACCAGTCAGTCATGCATTCTAAATGAGCTTAGTAATCGATTAATACGATATGTAATCGATTAAGACAGTG
>PYAF01005832.1:246687-292034 GCA_007407185.1 Glycine tomentella | reverse complement strand
ACAGATAATCAACTTAATGCATTCCCTTTCCTTAATCTTTGAATGAACAAATGCTTCACCTTCTTAATTCAACAACCCATATGATTTTTGTGAAGCTAGGTATGTTTAGAACACAGAGAATCTCACTAATGAAAGCTCAGAGTTTTTGAGAATGCTTTAGACTTCGAAATTTCGCAAATGATCAAAAGTTACAAACCTCTGCCGAAGAGGTTCTATTTATAACAGTTATTTTAACTGAAAATAATCGATTAATCACGCTCCAGTAATCGATTATTTAGCATATGTAATCGATTAAATCAAGATAGTAATCGATTAATCTGTTTATAAAACATTCTGAGTTTCAAGAACGAACCATTTAATCGGTTATTCCGATACGTAATCGATTAAGCCAGAGGCACATGTTTTTCCAAAATAAACCTAGTAATCGATTAAGGAAATAATGTAATCGATTAAAATGATATTGAGCTTTTCTGGGTTTAGACAAAGAACAATATAATCGATTATTTCGTGAAGTAATCGATTAAGACAGTCAGCTTGTATTTTCCTAAGATGCATGTTCAGGCATGTAATCGATTAAACAAATATTGTAATCGATTAAAACAGAGAGTTCCAACTTTTTCATAAAAGCCTGAGTAATCGATTAAACCGAGATGTAATCGATTACAATGATCATGTTTTATTTTTAAAGAACATGAAGAATAAAATAATCAATGCTCTTATTTATGTAATCGATTATTTATTAGCAGCTTTATTTTTCCAAAAACTTTTCATTCTAAGTGCCTTTCTAAACAATTTCTTTTACTTAATCAATTAATTCAATGACCTTTAAATGAATGAATGATGCATGATGCATATACTTGGATTATTAGATCATATACTTCCTTTTACAAATGATTAAATTGATTTTTCAAGTTTTCCTTTGAGCTTATCCTTTTGTGCATGTTTGAAAGTCAAAAACCTTGAAGCTTGATCTTCATTCATTGATACTTGGCTTCACTAGAATCAATATTTGATACTTCTCCAACAGATGGCCCCGCCATTAAGAGTAAACACATAGCCTGAAGTTGATTTTTTTGAGTCAATGTCTCCTTGGAAATCTGAGTCTGTGTAACCAATGGTTTCAAGACTCCCACTTGAATAGACCAACATATGATATCTCGTTCTCCGAATATACTTAAGTATATGTTTAACTGCTATCCAATGTTCCTCTCCAGGATTAGATTGGTACCAGATTACTACTCCCACTGCATAGCAGATATTTGGTCTGGTGCACAACATATCATACATAAGGCTACCTACTACTAAAGCGTAAGGTATCCTACTCATGCGTTCTATCCGTTCAGGAGTTTTAGGAGAATGCTCCTTAGAAAGATGAATCCCATGCCTAAAGGGTAAAATTCCTCTCTTGGAATTCTCCATATCTGAACTACGGGTGGTTCCAAGCGTGGATAAGCCCATACAGTTGTATTGTGACAACACTGGGGCCATTGCACAGTCAAAGGAACCTAGGTCTCATCAAAGATCTAAGCACGTGCTCCGCAGATATCACCTGATTAAAGAGATCATTGATAGGATGGATGTAAAGGTGGATTATATTCCCACGAATGATAACCTAGCCGACTCTCTGACAAAGGCTGTTTCTCAGAGAAAACATGATAGTCATTATGAGGCTTTGGGTTTACGACTTAGGTCTAATTGGCTCTAGGCCAGGTGGGAGATTGTTGTATATGGATGTCCTAGAGACAATTTTTTCATTAGATTAGGACGTACATGTACTTTTCATATTGTCATGAATAAATTATAAGCGCTTTTTATCTTGTTTCATATTTTGTCTCGATATCATTATTAATATATGAGTAACTGGATAAAACCCTTGGAATAGAATAGGTATCTCTTGAGTATCAGTGATGGGATCACGATCATGAGGATTCAAGGATACCAGATGTCTACTTCTAATTTTATGTTCCTAGTCTAGAGACATTGAGAATGGGGATCAGTGATCTCGGGTAAGACTAACACGACTTATCTACTTGTATGCAGATACAAGGTAAAGACCTCATGAGCTACAGCATGGAGATGTCTTAACTAAAATTGTGGGTGGACCTATAAGGGTATAGCTTGCATTGAACGGACCCACAAAGAGACTCTATGAGGAAATCTCACAGTTAGTATCATTAGAGTAGTCTCTTATTATTTGGGTGTGTCTTTCCTTAGACCAAAAGTTTTCACCTAGACTGTGTTCTAGAAGACATGTTTTGATTGTATACCTCGTCTGCCTGAAACATGGAAACACATAGGTATACCTTTGGGCATGTCCTGAAAGAACACGAGTCTAGGGTGACTAGCTGAAGGAATTCGTCAAATCTCTGTGAGAGATTAGGTTATCTGTAAATCGGAGAAATCGAGATGACATTTACGGGACTCAGGAATCTATGCATAGTAAAAGAAATCATGAGATGATTTTCCTTTAGAGTCAGTAAAATTGGAGACTCCCTATTTCGTATTAAAGCTTACCCTAGACTGCAAGGGCAGATACGTTTCCTTACCCTAGGTTTTATGGGAAGGTAACCGAGACGAAAGGAAATACATACGGAAACCAAATAGATTTAATAGGATGATCTTGTCATTTACCTAACTAGTTCTGGGGCAACAAAGCATTGCTAGTGCTCTGTGTTGTCATTAAATGGGTAGTAGCCTTGTTGGGACCAAACTCATTTATGTCAGTAGCTATGTTGGACCTAATGGGTCACACACTAACACTTTATTGTCATGACATTATAGCATTAAAGGTTTTGGGCCTAATAATGGTTGTTGGCCCAAGGAGTTTGGATACCTATCTTAAAGAGAGAGGGGCGCATGAATGGAGTTAATGGGCTTGGATAGTCCAAGACATTATTAATTAATTTAAATAGTTAAATTAATTATCTAATATTTAAATTTGATAATTTAAATTTTGAATTTAAATATTTTAAATATGAATTAACTATAGTAGTTAATTTCATATCAAAAGGAGAAGATGAGAGCTAGATTTGAATTTGAATTCAACTAGCATCTTATGATGATCATGTCCTAGATTTTATGAAGAAGTTTTGAGGGCTGATTAGGGGCGTTACATATGATTGGATATTTAATTATTATTTGGCAAAATAATTCCCAAGTAATTGACTTGGTCTTAAGAGGATATGATGGGAGGTTGTTGGCAATTTTTGAAATGCAACAACTCCACCTTTTCTTCACGTGTGGGGTGCTCCATAATTAGATTTGTTGGTTAAAAATCTGACTCAAACTCTTCTATAAAGTGTGCTCTTGTGATCATAGTTCTCTAATAGTTTTTGAAAAAAAAAAAAAAACCTATCTACCTTCCTCCCCTTTCATGCGCCCCTTGTGTGAGTTTTGACAAAAAAATTAAGCCACCAATATCATCTATTGGTGAGCCTCTTAGATAAGAAAAACACTATGAAACCTAACCTTCCTCTCCATTGGTGCGCCTATCCTTCCTCCATTGGTGTTTGTTGGTAGCCTTCAAGAAGTGTTCTTGAGTCTTGACAAGGAGTGGTGTGGATCAACATTAGAGGGCTTGTATCTTCAAGCCTATCCTTGATCATCAAGTTTCGAATATAAACAAGGTAATATCTATGTCCTAAAGAATGATTCTTGTATGGTATGTGTGTTTCCGCTTGAAAAATTTTGTTTTTCTTCTCACATGCCTTCGGCCTTCAAGGCCCTATCTTTCAGTTATACTATTCAATTAACTGCATTTTTCTTAATGCCATTGTTCTGTATTTATATGCTTCTTAATCATTATGAAAAATAAAGGTTAAATTAAGAAAACATTTGGGTTGTGTTTGTGCTCTGTTGCTTTTATACAAAGCTGAGGGTAATAGAGGTTTGCAAAAAGGAACAATACATTAAAAATGTCTCATAAACTAAGAAGAAAGTGTTGCTCTATCCTACCTCAATAACAATTGAAGCTTGTGTCCGTTTCTTGAATCTAAGGTCATTTCTAGCAGCCATCCCTCGCATACCAGTTTGAATATAAACAGCTGAGGCATAAATAGTTTTGTAAGCATTTCTGGACATATGCATGCGGAAGTCTTTGTGAATTTTCTAAGCATCTTATGAATGGAATCAAGGGAACACTTCATCACTTACTTATGCTTGATGCCACTTAGCTCCCACCTTGAAACATGTGATAATTAATGTATAAGTTCAAAGAATATTGTTGTTTATTTTCCACCTTATAATCCCCTTTTATTTTCTGCAAACAAGATGGACCCAAGACCACGAGATGTGGGGTAGAACATTAGATTAGTCTTTGAGGTGATAAGCATGCCTGAGTTTAATTTAGGTATAATATTCTCTACTACCTTAATGTAGTTAAAATTAAAACAAAATCAGATATTACATATTGGGGCTATATGTATATTAAGAAAAATCAAATAAGGAAGACACAAGTTAATTAAAAATTGAAAATAATAGGAATACTTCACAACAACCAAGAGGGGGGTGAATTGGTTGAATCTTGGTATTTTAAAATCAAATTCAAATAAGAGTTTCAGGATCTTTATCACTTTTAAAACCAAGAAACCTTTTACTCAATCAAATGTCTCAAAACTGAACTTGTTGAACAATGATTATGATTCAAAGAATTAAAGACAATGAATATGATGATAATAGAAATATAGAAATAAGAACACAAGCAATTTATACTGGTTCACTTCAAATCATGAAGCTACATCCAATTTCTTCTAATTCACATTGAATTAGAGTTCCACTATTATAAAATATTCTTGCAAGCTTTTACAAGAACCTCCCCTTTATCAACCCTAGATAAAGAATATAAATCCAAAACCCTATTAGACTTCTAAGGAGAAAGATCCATAGAACACTACTCTGATCTTTAAGCTACAGAACCCTTCTCTAGTCCCAAGCTTTAAGAAATCAATTACAATAGCCAAAAACAACAAAATTTGTAAACAAAATTACAATCAATGAGTTAAGGAAAGAAACAACCTGATGATCCAGTGAATGACATGCACATGAATGAACAATTCAGGTTGAAAGACAAAAATAATCTTAGAACATCTTCTTCCTTAACCTTTGAAAGAGATTTTTTGCTTTAAAGAATCACTCAAAAAAACCTATAAATGTTTTAGTGTAAGCAAGAACTCATAGAACCCAAAAAAATCACTTAGAACGTGTTTAGAAAGCTTGTGTATGCTAAGAATACAAATTAATCAAGTTTCAAAACAAGTTGAGCCAAGGTTCTATTTATAACAAACTTTTGTAACTGTCAGTAATTAATTAAACGCGCCATTTAATCGATTATTTCACTCATGTAATCGATTAAATCAATCTGGTAATCGATTAAAGTGTTCAACACAATTTCTGGACATGAGCAACGAACAAAATAATCGATTATTCCATTTTGTAATCGATTAAGACAGGAAGTTTCAAAATATCAAAATACACCATGTAATCGATTACGGATTCTGGTAATCGATTAAACCAGGAAGCTTTATAAAACATAATGAACTATGTAATCGATTACGATATGTGGTAATCGATTAGTGCAGCAAATCTTGTGAACATAAACACATAGTGTAATCGATTACTAAATTTGGTAATCGATTAAGACAGGAAGATAGCTTTTTCTTTTTAGCCTGTGTAATCGATTACTGTTCCTTGGTAATCGATTCTTCCAGCACTGCTTAAAATCATGTATAGCAATGTAATCGATTACTACCCATTGGTAATCGATTAAATGTTCATCAAAGCAGTTTATATGAAAACAAAGGTCAAATAATCGATTATTCTGATAGGTAATCGATTACATTGTTCTTGAAAGGTTTTCCAGAATGAACTAAGAACAAAATAATCGATTATACCTTTAATGTATATAACTTCAAGAAATGCTAATTAATTAAGATATATAGGATCGAAGAACAAAAATTGGAATTAAAGTGCATATCTTGAGAAAGCTAAGTAAGGCTATTTATAAGTTGGAGAGTGGGGGGTGTCTGCTACCTGCTGCCTGCTGGAAGTTGGAGAAGAAAAAAAGTAAATTTCAAAAGCAAGAAATCAGATGACAATTTTTATCTCATATTCAATAAAAGAACATATTACCAACTGACTTCAAAGCAAAATTGATAACTAGACGTTTACAGCAAGCAAAACCATTTGCTCATGTTCAAATAAGCTGACTTCCAACCAAGCTTGCTTTATTTGTTCAACTCAACTCTCAAGTTTATTTTAGGGGCCCAGTGTTTTACAGTTTTAGCAATTAGGGGAGGGGGAGGGGGATCTGATCCATTCCCAATCATTTTGAAATAGAATACCTCTAACCTCTCTTTATACATGAGGCAGGCAGCGAAAAGTTTCATATGTAAAACTATACCACTAAATGTCTTGTTTATATTAAAATATAAGTTGTTTTCCTTGGTGCATTGATTAAACTATATTAGATTACTGAAGCATGTTACAGGTTAGAAAGTGTATTTTCTCAGAACCATTATACTTGTTTATAACCATATTCACATTTGTCAAGCAATGAATGCAACGGTAATAGCTTGGTCTAAACAAAACAAATTTACAAATACAAACTTACAACTGGCCTGTTGTTGTCCAAGCTTTGCCATATCCCAAACCTGTGTATACAATTCAGAAATTGCTAGAAATTCAATCACCAAGTATGTCAAAACTCCATAGAAAGAGGGTTTTCTATTGGAGGGATGGGTGAAAGGGGACATGTAGAGAAGAAAATAAGCTTCAATGATGAGTCCAAAAATCCTCCAGCAACCAATGATCCGTCATGGGATATTGATGAACAGCTTAAACTGAGATGATATGCAAAAATTTTAAGTATTAAGCAACAGAAACCCAACCTATATAGATAATGATAAATGTGTCTTGGACATTACCCATTATGTGTATTGATAAATGTGTAAAAGCTAACTGATGGCAATGCAACACTGCTAAGCTGTACACGGTTCCTTAAATCCTCAAGGATGGACTGTTACGCCTCAGCTGGGCTGCAATAGTGCAACATTATGAAATTAAATGAAATGAAGTTACAATTACAAATTCAATAGATTCAGATTGAAATTTTGACATCAATTATTAATACATTACATAGCTGACATAGTGACATCATATGATAATGAAACATACAAAAGTTTGCCATTAACTATTTTAGTATTTGACATGCAATTTCCACTGAAAGGAAAAAGAACATAATGTCGTGATTGCTTTCAGCTTTGATCCACATCCTACTTCTAGTTTCAAAAGCATGTTAAATGAAGATATGGAATTGAGAGAATACATTACGGGCAAGGGGAGTTCTGGCTTAACTCGAGGAGCTGAAGGTACCGTGTTAGCTTCAGGTTTTGCACTTTTTCCAATTGCACTTCCACCCTTGTCCTTTTTTACTTTTTTGACTGAAGCACCTTGATTTCCTCCTTCAATGGATCTTTCCTCCTTGGTTTTCACATTGAACGCCACCAAATTGAACTGATTTTAATTTTTTAGCATAATGTTACATCCATACTACTTTTCCCGAAACTTGATACTTTTGCAAGATCTTTAAAGAATGGCCCGAAATGGGGCTGCACATGCTTATATCAATCTTTTGTAGACTTCATACAACAGGAGAAAAAAATCAATTATGCATACGATGCAAGAAGTGCAATGAATAATAAATTTTCTCATTACATGACATAGACATTCTTTAGATAAATCCAAATTGCTTTTCTTTTATTATGGTTGAAGTTTCTGACATGTTAAAATGATAATATTTGTTCGTAATTTTTTTTTGTTTGCTTTACTGGGTTATGTTCAACCAGTGGTTCTTCAAATTCCGCAAAGGAAAGAGAAAACCAAAGGACCTTGATATAAATTCTAACTAGGAATTTTCCAGGAATGATAAGATTGACAAATAAAGGCCTCCTTATGGTATTGGAATGTGTTTCTGTCCTACTTTTAATTTGCAAAACAAGAATTAGATATTTTAAAATTTGATTAAAGAAAAACAATTTTGCCTCTTTAGTCTTTACTCTTTACCTTCTTGACAACCATTTTTCATGTGATATTGTCTATGTAGCTTGTATATTATAACTTAAGAATACCAACTAAGAACAGTTTTTATCAGAATTCACAGTACTATGAGAACAGTCTTCATTTCAATGCAAAAAATCTTTTTAGAATGAAAAACAGAGTATTAGGAGCAGAAGATAAGGATCGACAAGGAGGCTCATGAAATAAGAAACATGAGCAAAGTATAGGAAAACACTGTCAATTTGACAGATTAGGCAGCCATGTTCGCAATTCAAAAATTAAGGAGACAAGGATACATTAAAATTATAGTGTGTGTGGTGTTTCACATAATTTTTTGGTAGGGGGAGCTGATCATAGTCAACTAGTATATGTGCTCAAATATACACAAGTCAGAGTCATAAAGTTCAGAAATTCTTTAGAAATTTGAAAGGAAATTTGGCTTTAGAAAAAGCATTACAGGACAAAAGCAGCAACCAGATAATATATTGGCATGCTGCCACAGTGCCACCACTATAAGAAATAACAATTTCAGGTACCAATTTTCCTAAAGCACATCCTAATTTTTAAATAAGAGGAAGTTTCTTTCGTTCCTGCAATAACAAATATGACTGACTTTCAAGTACCAAGACTAACAATCTAAATATTGCTTCATTATATATATGAATAGAGACACAAGGAGAAAAAATAACTCCAGGACAAAGTTCAAAATGCCCTCCAGTATTTAATAGAAAGATCAACATATAGCAGAGCATTATAATTGAAGGACCCCAAATCCATGGAATCTATAAAAAAACAACAAACATAAAAATAAAACTTAGCCATTACAGATAATGAGTTATATACAACAAACATTAAGCTGATAGAAAATATTACTAATGCACTATATACACATAAAAGGTACCGACCGGGTTTCAGATCTCTATGTATGATCCCGTTGGCATGTAACCAATCCATGGCTCGAGCAACATCAAGGGAAAACTTTATAGCCACATAAGGGTCCAATTGTTTAGGGCGTACGGTGGTTAGATATTTTCGCAGCGACAACCCAGGTAACATCTCTGTAACAATCACCATGAGATGAGCCTTACAAGCTCCAACAAACTGCAAAAAGTAAATAAATGAATAAATAAATGCTTTATCTTCAGTAAGAGGCATTCATTAGTCCTATAGTAGCATAAATAATATAAAAAAATTGAAAAATTTAAGGCAGGCAATACATTCAAGGCTTTGCCACACTGACCTTGGAACAGATAACCGTAAATGATTAAATGAACTAGTGAAGACTCTCCAGGTTCTAGGCCCTAGTTTGGAACAGAAGAAAAATAAATAAAAAACGAAAAATTAAAGGAGAAATCAAACAAATCAAGTGAAAATCAACAAATAACATATAATAAACAATCCATAATCGAGTTTTGCATCCAAAACAATAACTATTTCAGCAAATTAGGGATTTCGAAAAAGAAAATCAGAGATAACTACCTCTTCCCCTTGCTCCTCCTCGTCTTCATCTTCATCGTTGGCATCGAAAATATGCAACTACCTCTTTGGAAATCTGCAACTCACTGATTTTTTGTTCTCACCCTCGTCCTCCACTCCTTCTTCTCCCAAATCTCTCACCATCGGCGCCTCCCATTACCCCTGCCGCAACGAGCTCAACCACGATGGAGACGTGAGAGGATTGGAGTTTGGGGTTTGGGTATGTGAGGACTAGACCAGAGGAGACGAACGACTGCGAGAGAGAATGAAAAATTCAAAACGAACGGACACACGTGAGAGAGAGAATGAAACGTTTAGCCCCTATATTCAAGGACAGTTACTGAAGATCGTATTTGAAATGCGTTGAGTCCCTTATTTTAAGGATGGTTACGCTAAAGACCGTTTTCGAAAACATGATTTAAAAACGGTTTTTATATAACCGTTTTTAAAATATTGTCATTATTTACAATACTACCACCGCTTCAATTTTTAAGACGGTTTTGTGACAACCGTTCTTGAATGCGTGTCCTGGAAAACACATTTTTTAGTAGTGATTAACATTGTGCACACACCTCACCCCACTGGTTGAGTATTACTTCGTGCATAGTGATCATATTTATGAAGGTATTTATCTTCCATAAATACCTTAGGAGAGAACTTGATCCAATACCAAAATCACCAGCATCCTTGCTGGACATACATGTTCGTAAAAGACAGAACATTGGCATCGTCTGTGAGGACTGTAAAGTTCAAATCCCACAGTTCACGATGGTAAACACTAGAAGTAACTAGACTCCACACCCACGCTCCGATGCGGGTGGAAGAGGTGAAGTACCCCCTAGCGATGCGGTTTCAGACTCAGCCTCTTCTCCTGCTCCAGCGGGATGGGCAATCGCTAATGCTCCTCAGCTGAACCCGGCTCATCATCCATCGGTCATGGTGATCCTTGAACCGGAGCCTGCTGAACATCTCATGAATAACGCTCTAAATTCGATCTTGGCTCGAATGGAGAATATGGAGAGAAGATATGTCCTTCAAAGGCAGGAGAACATCATAAATATCACGCTCCAGATAGAGGAACATAATGCAGAGTGGAAGCGCGAAGAAGAACAGCGCATACAACGCACGGAACAATGTCTCAGAAATATGGAGAACCCAGTCCATAATGAGGATCACGGACAGCAGGACAGCCATGCAGCCAGGAATGGGACAAACCACCAAGCCAGTCAGGTCCCGGTTGTTCCAACAAATCCTCCCACAGAGATACATGCAATTCCCTTTAATTTGGAAGCACCAGTGAGTTGATTTGAAATTGGGGGCTCATCTCGAGTGAACGTTCGAAATGATAACTCTGTTCATTAGGACAATGAGAACATGATGCATGCACAGGGATTGTTAACGCTCGATACTTAGAGGATTTTCACGGTTCTTTTTTATCAAAAAACGATGGAAGCCAAGATCCACAAGTACACATAGATGAATTTGACATGCAGATATGTGTGCGAGGAATTGACGAACCAATCATATCTCATATCTTTGTGACTACCTTATCCAGACTGGCCCAGACATGGTTCCATACATTGCCACCGCAATCAATCCACAATTTTGAGGATTTCGGCTAGAGGTTTTTGCTGAACTTCACAACCAGCAAAAAACAACCGAAATCCGAGTTTGCACTGGGCAAAATACGAAAACAACCTGGCAAAACATTACAGAGTTATCTGGATCGCTTCAAGGAAGCAACGTTGCAAGTACACGGATTGGAGGAAAAAGTGAATGTACACCTCATCTCTGCCAGGTTGAGTGGATCATCCCGATTGGCGAAGTCAATATATAAAGACCCAGTGAAATCATTGTTGGAATTTTGAGCCTGGTCGAAAAAGTATTTGGAGTTGGAACAGATGGAGATCGCTAATGCGATGGGTAGAGAAAAGGAAAGAAGTCCCGGAAGGAGGAGTCCACTACCAAGAGGCAGGCAACATCAGGGAATTCCTAATCAAGGTAGAAACCCAGATGTTAAGTTCAGGCCGGGGAAATATGAAACAAAATACGAAAAAAATATGCCATTAAATGTATCCTGGTCACAATTTTGGATGGAGGTAGCTTTAACTGACATAAAGGTGGAGCGACCATGGCCAGTGTATAACAAGGCTGGGTAGATCAATCCCGGTTTTGTGAGTTTCATAACGGGCCAGGACATACCACTAACCAGTGTTGGGATCTCTGAGACGCGATTGAGAAATTAGTTAGAGAGGAAAGGTTGAGAGAAGTTTTTTAGGTGAGAGAGCAGCCCAAGTTTAAAGGAAAAACCGGTAAACAAGAGCCTCTTATTCTATATTTCACAGAGGAGGATATGAAAGGTGTGGTGCCAGGTCGTGAAGATGGCCTAGTAATTACTGGAACACTGGTCAATTGCCAAGTTAAAATGATGTTCGTAGATAACGGCAGCTCTGCGGATATTATCCTCTAGAGTGCATTCAAAAAGATGAATTTGGACGACGAAGACTTGAAGCCATGTAAGACAATGTTGATAGGCTTCAATGGAGAAAATACCAATCGCAAAGGTTCCATTGACCTTCGGATGACATTAGGAACTAAAGATGCATTTAAGTCGGAAAGAGTTACGTTTGTTGTGGCCGACTTTCCCTCACCGTACAATGTTATTTTGGGAAGACCAATTATCCACAAGTGGGATATGTTGATGTCTACTAAACACCAAAAGATAAAAATGGTAGGGAACAAGGGTATAGTGGTGACAATTTGCGAGGACCAAAAGGAATCCCGGCAATGTTATTACAATACAGTCAAGGAAAGCAAGGGTGATCCATCTTCACCACCGCGAATATGTCAAGGGGATCATGTTGGCCAGAAAATGGCGGAGCGTCAACCCGGAAAACCAATAAATATGGTAGAACTTGACATGAGGGAAGACTCCGATGAATGGAGACCAAAACCAATCGGAGATGTGAAAGAATTACAGATAGGAAACCAATCGTGGCAGATCACCAAGATCGGGAAAATGGTTGATTCAAACATCAAAGTCAAACTCATCGAGTGCCTCAAGAGGAACCAAGACGTTTTCGCTTGGAAAGCATCAGAAGTACCAGGGATAAATCCAAAATTTTGTTGCCATAAATTATCGATGTACCTCGGATCAAAGCCGGTCCAACAGAAAAAACGAAAACTCGGCCCTGAAAGAACACAAGCATTGGCCATACACATCAAAGAGTTGTTGGAAGCTGGGTTTATACGAGAAATCCAATACACTACATGGCTATCCAATGTATTAATGGTTCAGATGTGCACAGATTATACCGACTTGAATAAGGTGTGCCCTAAAGATGCTTATCCAATGCCAAATATTGATCAACTCGTGGATAATTCGTCCGGGTTCCGGTTACTTTCGTTTATGGACGCTTACTCGGGGTACAATCAGATAGTCATGTATCTAGTAGATCAGGAAAAAACGGCCTTTATAGGCGACAAGGAAAACTACTGTTATAATGTTATGCCTTTCGGGTTGAAAAATGCAGGGCCATATACCAAAGAATGATGAATAAGGTCTTTGAGCACCAACTCGGTTGGAACATCGAAGTCTACATTGATGATATGATTGTAAAGACAGCCACCATGAATGATCATATAAAGGACTTAGAAGAAACATTTAGCAGGATAAGGGAATATAATATTTGCTTAAATCAGCTCAAATGCTCATTTGGAGTTTCGATTGGAAAATTCCTGGGGTTTATGTTAACCCATAGAGGAATAGAAGCTAACCCGGATAAATGCAAAGCCTTGATGGACATGCAGTTTCCAACAAAAAAAAGGAGATTCAGCAATTGACGGGCAGATTGGCCGCTTTAACGCGCTTCCTCCCGAAATCAGCAGAGAAGGCGCTTCCTTTCTTCAAGCTACTAAAACAGGAGGCTAGTGTAGGATGGAATTCAGATTGCGAGATGGCGTCCATGGATATAAAGAGATGTTTGGCCTCCCCACCTGTATTATCGAAACCGCAACCTAGAGAGATATTAATATTGTACTTATCGGTGGGAGATGAAGCGGTTAGTGAGGTATTGGTAAGGGAAGCCCAAAAAATGCAAAAGCATGTTTATTTTGTAAGCCGAACCCTCCAAAATTCTGAGTTATAATACCAAAGGTTGGAGAAGGTGGCTTTTGCCCAGTTGGTAGCCGCGAAGAAGCTTCACCCCTATTTCCAAAGCCATACGATCATTGTCAGAACTAATCAGTCAATTCGACAAATAATACACAAACTGGATTTGGCTGGAATGATGATAAACTGGGCAATACAATTGTCCGAGTTTGATTTGAAATACGAAGCTCGGCATGCTATTAAATCTCAAGCTTTGGCGGATTTTGTCATGGAATTAACCCCGATTAGTGGAGACTCAGAAAATGTTTGGAAATTATATGTCGACGGATTGTCTAACATGAAAGGAAGCGGAGCTGATATCATAATTGAAAACCCGAAAAGGGTGGCCATTGAACAATCTCTTTAATTAAATTTCCCAACGTCGAATAACCAGGCTGAGTATGAAGCATTAATAGTCGGTTGTGTTAGGCGAAGGAGCAGGGAGCGAAGAAAACAAAAGTGTTCACTGATTCTCAGCTCGTCACAGCTCAGATTGAGGGGCGATATCAAGTGAAGGGACCCTTATTGGCCAAATATTTGAACAAAGTCAAAGAAGTTATTGTTGATTTCAATGAGGCCATTGTGAGTCATATCCCCAGAGAAGAAAATTCAAGGGCCGACATTCTGTCAAAACTGGCAAGTACTAAGAGTCAGGGCAATCATAGGACTGTTATTCAACAGGAAATTTCCAGACCAACTTGTGTCATGATAATCTCGGCAGTTGAAGATTGGAGGAGGCCTATGATTGACTACCTGGAAAGGGGTATATTGCCGGATGGCATAATGGATGCAGCTATGTACACTATTCTAGAAGATGAATTGTACCGTAAAGGATTGCACACCCTAATGCTGGTTTGTTTGAACCTGGATGGAATCGAGTACGTGTTGACCGAGATACATGAAGGCACCAACGGCCAACACATGGGAGCTAAGGCATTAGTGAGAAAGGCCCTTCAAGCCGGATATTATTGGTCGACAATGGAAGTTGATTCTGCACGGCACGTCAAAAAATGCGAAAGTTGTCAAAAGCATGCCAAGTTGTTGTGGTCTCCCCCTGCCAAGTTGCAGTTTATTTCGGCCTCATGGCCCTTTTTTAAGTGGGGGATGGGTTTGTTAGGACCATTCAAGGCAGCAAAAGGCCAACTAAAATGGTTGATAGTGGCAGTGGATTATTTCACAAAGTGGATTGAAGCGGAAGCTCTCGCCACAATAACGTCGGCTCGAGTCCAAAGATTCTTTGAACGAAACATCATTTCCAGGTTTGGAATCCTGTGTGAAATTGTAACAGATAATGGGACGCAATTCACTGATAAACAGTTTCAAGAGATGATGGTCGGGTTACAGATCAATCATCATTTTGCTTTAGTAGAACACCCGTAATCCAACGGGCAGGTTGAAGCAGCAAATAAGGTGATCGTAGATGGGTTGAAAAAGCGGATGCACGAAGCCGGCTCTAGTTGGGTGGAACAACTATATTGTGTTTTATGGGGACACAGAACTACGGCTCAAACGTCTACCAAAGAAATCTCGTTTAGAATGACCTATGGTTGCGAAGCAATGATACCAGTAGAGATTGGCCAATTATCTTGGAGAAGAAAGCAAGTACTCCAGTAGGGCAAAAGAAAGAACAATGAGGCTTTGGCCATTGAGCTGAATTTGACAGATGAGATCCGAGTTAATGCACATTGTCAGAATCTATTAGCAAAATAACTAGCAGTCGTGAAGTATAATATGAAAGTCAAATTGAGGTATTTTGAAAAGGGCAACCTAGTGCTTCGAAGGGAGGATATTGGAAACAAACACGCTCGAGAAGGAAAGTTAGCACCCAACTGGGAAGGACCATATCGGGTTTCACAGACACTCGGACAAGGAGCTTATATATTGGAAACCCTCGATGGAAGAGCAATAAAGCAAACTTGGAATGCAGATAAACTAAAAATATATTACAGTTAAATCCAGGTTTGATGTTCTGCTGGAAGGAGCAATAAGTCGTGAGCATGGCATAATAAGTATTTATTTTCCTTTGTCGAACTTAACAATGTAATTCATAATTCATGTGTTTCTCTTTTATTGCGAGTATGAGCCATGGTAGACAAGTTTTTAACCCGAAATTCATATTGTTCTCTTTCATTAAGATCATGAGTTGTTTTGTAATTCAATCAAGAATCGTTTTATGAAGTTTATGAATAAATATTCTTATCTTTATGATGAGATTGTGGACTTATCTGTGTACAGTTGCGTACAAACTAATAAAGACTTGTTTATACATGATGCATCGTAGTTATTATTATCTTGGCAACGAATGACGCGCTATTTAAACCCCGATCAGGTTGAAATGTAGGACAATTTAAGGATAAAGTGAATGTCTACATGTAGCATGATTATTCGTTGTCATGGTTACGTCTGGCAAACATATCCCGGCACGTGTTACAGAAAAGCATAATCTGTATTATAAAATACTTGGTCGTTGGAACCAAACGAATATTTATTCAGCATGCGAAGGATATTGTTGCTATAGGCTGAATAATTTGATAAGAATTCGGATTATTCAGCATGCGAAGGATATTGTTGCTATAGGCTGAATAATTTGATAAGAATTCGGATTAGTACGGATTCATGCGTATTTGGATTATAAAAAAAGGGCGAATACGTGAATAAAAACAAATTGTGTTGATTACAAATAAAATCGTGATCAACCCAGTAATCTTTAAAAAGCATGGAAATAAAAGTAAAATTACAAGTTAAACCCGTATCCCGATCCTTCAAACATCTATGTTGCCGAGGATTGAACTTGCATATCAACTTGTTGGGTAGAAGTCACCTCTTCTCCCTGAGCTAGATCCTCATCCATTTGGACTATGGAATCTTCATGGAGAGAAGGAGGGACTAATTTATCGTTATCCAGTAGGCTTTGAAATGCATGCCCGTGGTATTTAGTTTAATCCCCGGGTTCAAACAGAGTATTTGGTCTAGGGTATTTTTGAAGGATCCCTACACCGTCGTAGCCAATGCCTCCCTCACCATAATAGCATCTGTCTTAGCAGCCTGCAGCTTGGATTCAACCTTTGAATACTCCAACTCAGCCTTATGCAACCTAGATTCAACCTCTTTGTACTCCAACTCTGATTTATCCAAAAGAGTTTTTAGTTCATTGAAATGTTGAGTCAGGAGCGCGTTCTTTTTCCGAGTTGTTTCCAAAGTCGACTGCGCACTCTTAGCAGTGTCCAAGGCGGTTCTGAACTCTTGGCATAGGGAGGCAGTAGTATCCTGCGATGCAAGGAGCTCCTCATGTGTTTTTTGGGTCTCCTCCCTCAATCTTGGAGCTCGTCCACTAGTTTGCCATGCCTGGTTTTCAAAGTTTACAGACTTTGTACTAAGGCATCACATTTGAAGGCGTTTTCCTCAATGCAGTTGAGCTCTTCAAGGTCATCGTGCGAAAGGAGACTCAAATCCGAGAAGCGTTTGGGAGCCTTAACGACACGGATTACATCCTCATTAACCCCTTTCTCCCAAAGGCATCCCGGTGACGACTCAGAAGCATCAATGGAGGAAGGAGGAGTAGAAGAAACAAGGAGTGGAGGGGGCAGATCGGGTGCAGCAATTCCTGGTTGAGAAGAAGATGTCGGGTTATTTTTGTTTGTTGGAGTCACTTCCAACTGAGCAGGTTGGGAAACCTTACATTTTTTTTCCTTTCCCTACCCCTAATATGGCCATAAAAGGTGGAGGTTGCGATCGCTTTGGGGGGTTAGGACGCACAGCCGCTGAGGTGGAAGGGGTTGTCTTTCCCGACCCAACAGTGGAGGTGATTGAAGCAACCTTTGCTAGAGCAGGAGAGCCCGTAGTCAGGGTCGCAGTAGAAACGACTTGTTTTGGTTTAGCCAAGGATGGTGGCTGTGGTCCCATATTGTCAGATACAAAACAGAAATAAGCAATTAGAGCAGATTAAATTATACATCACAAATCAAAGTCAGATATGTTCGTACTTAATTCAGTAGAGAACCCAGACTGATAATGGCGAATATAAGAAGCAACACATGGCTGGCTGTAAGCTTCTGTATATGTCGCGATTCGGGTCACTGAGGAAGCCTCGAAATCTGACAAATCCGTCTCTTTGAAACGATAAGAAGAGGGTAGAAAGTCGTGATGGGTGCGAGTCCAATAGAGTGGAAACTTCCACTCCACGTCCCGTGACTCTAGAAAAGAAAGAAAGAAAGGTTGTTTGTCGAGTTCAACAATAACCTTGAAGTATTTATTTTTAAAGTTTTTAAAGGATTCAGTATAGACCGTGAAAAGTCTATGGTTTGAACAACCTTGAATGGAAATACATCCTTTTCTGCTAGGGGGTTCTCTACCCGTCCTACCAGTATGTACGCTGAAATAATAAAAGAAGAGACGAACAGTACAAGGAATTTCTAAATGTTCACAAAAAGGTTCAAAAGATTTGATAAAGCCCCAACTGTTTGGATGAAGTTGTGAGGGAGCTACATGAAGGTGATTTAGAATTTGCATTTGAAAGTCCAAAAGGGGCAAATGAATTCCTAGACTAGTAGTTACATCTTTGTAGAAAAAGAAAAAATTGTGTTCATTCCCTTCCCGAATAGAACAGATAGGTTCGTCTGGGTCAGGGGCGCAGACACAAAAACCATCCTAATTTCCAACTGGGAGCACAACAATACTTCCCGACTGTAAATCAGAAAGGGTAATTAACACTTCATGGGTGACCCATGGAAATTTAGTAACTAGAATGGAAGAAGGACAGTCTGAATGTGACCTGGTAGATTGAGACTCAGCAACTAGTTATGATGACAATGGATCCATAAATACTTACGTAAAAGAGATAAGAATTAGTAAAACATACCTGAAGGGGAAATATTGGTCATATGAGTAGAAAAGTTGATTAAAGCGTCATTCAAGGTAGGGATGACGTCTGTAGGATCACTTGTATTAGAAGAAAGAGGCATTCTCTGTACAAGCGCCTCACTTTGTTGTGCAAATTTCGGTTTGGGGACGAGAACCGGGTTGTGCCGGCGTGATTCAAGTATTGAATCAGCCCTCAAATCGAACCCGGACTTTAAAAGATAGGAGCTTTCAACAACACAGTCAACGCACGGATCGAACCGTGTTTCAAAGGAGCAATTTAAGGAATTATTTTGTTCTAAAGGTGAGAACGGAGTTTGTGGTGCAGGACTCAAAGTTGAAAGGGAAGGACTTTCGGAGGAATTCCTAGACTTAGATTTGGATTTGTTTTGTTGTGGCACCAAGGGCATAATGGGTTTAGAAACTTTGGTTTTCTTCGTGGCACTAGAACCATCAGAAGGGGCACGCAAGAAATCTTCTTTCTTTTCTTCTTCTGAAAGGAGCAAACCAAAGAGCCAGTATCCAATCTTGTGGGGAACTGTTTTGAGCAAATGTGCTTCTTCTTTGGGAGTGAGTTTCATTTTAAATAGATGAAATAGAATTTCATACAAGTGGATAAAAAGAAAATGACTCAAGAACAGAAACCCGGGAACAAGAGGAAATAACACGAAAATGACAAAGATGATGCATGATCGGAATGATGATAAGAAGAAAGAACAAAATTATAATATATGATGGAACTATAAACGGAAAAAGGAAGTTTATGGTAACGAAGATACCTGGTGTGAGAGAAGTCTTGAAGAATTTGGTGGCGAAAGGTGATGAACAATAGAGGAAAGAACTCACAAATGCCGAGAATGCAGAAGAAACTTGAGAGAAATAGAGAGAAAATGTAACCCTTGAGAGATATAAAGAAGAAAATGTAACTGGTAGGCACGAAACATCGCGTAGGGGCAAATGAGTCAAATTCATTCAATAGTTGGGGGCAAAATAGATAAATATATGCAAATGTCATTATTAAGGCGTGTAATGAAGCGATGGTGCATTAAATGTGCAGACTGCACGCTACAGTTAAGGACAAGACACAATGACGTTATTGTTAGATTTGATGAAGCTAAAGCAAAGGGATCAAGAAGCTTGAAGTATATAAGTTTTGATATTTTACATGCCCAATCTATTTGATGGCATATGTAATTTTTGTTAAAGCTTAGTTCAATTGATAAAGCCTTATAATCCTCATTAGCTTTTGATGATTCATGCATTCATACATTCATTTGATTAGATATATGATAGAGTGCTTTTAGTTGAGTATTTTTCTATCCTTCTTAGTTTATTTGACCTCTCTTGGACCTTTATTTTCCTATTCAAATTCAGTTTTTGGCCTAAGCAAGTAAGTTGGCTTAATTGCTAATTGTTGCGTATTTTCGGATTTTTAGTTCACTTGATGTATCTGACTTGTGTAGGACCTATAGGGTGCTACCGATCTCCGAATGGAGTGTTCTAGGAGTCCCTGGAAAGATAACGAAAAGATCTACAAATTTGATAGAAATAGGTCAAGGTCAATTCTGTCATTTAGAGGGTCATTTTAAGCTTTGAAGTTAGCACCTT
This sequence comes from Glycine tomentella, assembly GCA_007407185.1. Classification (NCBI taxonomy): domain Eukaryota; kingdom Viridiplantae; phylum Streptophyta; class Magnoliopsida; order Fabales; family Fabaceae; genus Glycine; species Glycine tomentella. The sequence continues at coordinate 271,891 of PYAF01005832.1, read as the reverse complement.
TGTACTTATAATTTTGGGCTGCGAATTTGACTTTCATGGTTGTAAATAGCAAATAATTAGATTGTTGGGTTTGTTTGTGGTCCATTTTATTTTCAGAACTCAGTCACTACATATATTAGTGACTTTAGTAAAACTTGGGCACCACTCTTTACATTTCAATAAACAAGTTTTATTTTTTTTTCCTTTAGTTTTTAGAATCAAACCCTTGTTCTTAATTTTCTCTCTACTGTTCTTCCTTGTTCTTCATTGTTCTTCATTTTCGTTTTTCTGTTCTTCCATTTTCGTGCACTCAATCCATGGGGCTTTCACTGATGATGATCATGGAAGGCTAAATCACCAATCAATCCAAGGAACCAACCTAAGCACAAGGAGAATTGGAGTTCTGGTTTAGTATTTCGAATTCTACTTGAATGTTCATCTTCTTCTTCAATTGCTATTCTATTTTTCATGATTATGAATGCATTTAGGATTGAAAGCGGATTAGGTTATGGATTCATGCCTAATTTCGAATATTAATCACAGAATAATTAGATGATATTTCAATTAGGGTTGTGGTTTCAATTAAATTAGGGGTTAATTCGATTGAACAACTTCTAATAAGATTGAATGAATGTTCATGATAGGATAAATTTATGAGAATGATGATGATTCGAATTGCTTGGTTTGGTGAATTGGATTGATGCTTCTTTAATCTGTTTTACTCACTTCTTGATAATCTTGTTAATTTCTGCACTGTTCTTTAATTTTAGTTTACGTTTTTGCAAGTTTTCCTTCGCACACAAACTGTTTGATAAAATCCCCCTTTCTATTATTAGTGATTTGAAGCTAGAACCATATTGATAAGTGTCTCTGAGTAGACCTAGGTTAATCCTATTCTACAGAATTAGCTTAGTAAAATTGTTTTGGTGCGTGTCGACAATGTGTTATCAATATAATCATATGGTAATAAGAAATTTGATTGAAATTCATAAAGGCAACTAGGATTTTATAAAAACAGTTTCTCATTGTTTTAATCGATTACATAGGTGATATAATCAATTAATTGCATGTGTGTGCTTTCTGGATATTGTCTTATGAACATTTTAATCGATTACCACTGGTTTGTAATCGATTAAATAAGCTTAACATAGAATTAGAAAGTCTCTGTGATAATCGATTATCTTGAGAAATAATCGATTACATTAGCTTCTGCATAAATTTACACAACATGTTTATCTGGTTTAATCGATTACCATATGGTTGTAATCGACTAAATATGCTTTGATCAGTTTTAGACATGGTATGTGTTAATCGATTAAATGGGAACTTAATCGATTACATGTGTGCATTAGAAAACTGAGTTCATCTGGAATAATCGATTACAAGATCATATTTTATGAACACTTTAATCGATTATCTGGTTAAAATAATTGATTACAATAGTTAAAATAATCGATTACATTGACGAATTAATCTATTACAATTAGTTATATCTGTTTTTTTTTTTTATAAATAGAACAGCCTGGACTATGTTATTCATTAAGTGAAAAACAGAGATACTCGTACAAACCTTGTGATAAACACCTTCTAAAGCTCTCAAGAGTATTCAAGTCTGAATTTAGTGAGAAAATCAAATATGTTGAGTCTCATGGAGAATTACATGTGTTTCTAATCATAATTCTCAAGGATTGATGATTTGTTCAAGCTAGTGTCAAAGAAAGATTCAAGAAAGAAGTATTATTCATCTATTGCATATATTCTCAGATTGTTTGAATCATTCATATCATTGAATTAGCTGAGGATTTAAAGGTGATATCTTTCTTGAACTTTAAGCTTGATGTTTGATTGATATTTGCTTTGTTATTGTGTTGTATTTTCCATATAACATTTGTATTCTTTAAAGCTTTTTCTAGAAAGGTTTTCTAGAGGGAAGAACAGAGAGGGGATCTCTGGTTCTTGGTCTTTTGAAAAGTCTATAGGGTATAGATTTTGAATTTTACCTACGGTGGGTAAGAGAGATCAATTGTAAGCTTGTAAAAAACAGATATTTGTTATAGTGGAACTCTAACCAAGATTTGGTTGGAAGAAAACTGGATGTAGCCTCCGGAGTTGAGAGGTGAACCATTATAAATCTTGTGTGTTTTAAGATTTTGTTAGTGTTTCATTATATTCTTGAAGTATAGAATTTGTGCATTATACAAAATTGGTTACAACACAAGAGAGATTTGATTGGTGAAGTAAATTGATTTTCAAATTGGTTTTGAAAAATAAAGATCCTTTTGAAAGTCTTCCGTTGTTATAAATTTTGAAAGAAAATTTTAAAACTCTGAGGTAAAACCAATTCACCCCCCTCTTGGTTATTTGCATAAGTGTTTATTATATTTTTAGTTATTTCATAGAAACGTTCCCTATTCTAGATGTCAGAAGCATAGAAATGAATCGACCATCTCAACCCGGAAGGATAGTATGTGTTGGCACCCCGGTAATGGTAAGGAAGTGATCCAGTACGAAGCAGAACCCAGATAAGGATGGCCGGGGTGAAATAAAGAATACCCCGACATACGATAATCAATAGTCGGTCAGAGAGGAGAATTAATTGTCCAAGTTACTAGGAAGAATAGCACAGACTAGTGCATCCCAGCTGCCTAGAAGCCTTGACAACCGGGCTAGGGGGCAACTGTTACGGATTCGATATATGGGCTCAATGTTAAGGCCCATTAAGAATTCAAAACTGTGAATTGTTGAATATAACGGCAGAGAAGATCGTGGACCCTTAATATAATAACTGCCAAGAAGATATTGATATTAGGCGGTTAGAGATCTTGGCCAAGTATATCGGAGAGAATCCTCAACTGACCTAGAGGTCAGTCTAGTATAAATAAGGACTACTTTCATAGGGAAAAAGTTACTCACCCACTCGTTCTCTCTTCTCTTTACCATTAACACTGTGCACACACCTCATCCCACTGGTTGAGTATTGCTTCATGTATAGTGATCATATTTCTGGAGGTATTTCTCTTCCATAAATATCTTAGGAGAGAACTTAATCCAATACCAAAATCACCAAGATCCTTGTTGGACATACCTGTTCGTAAAAGACAGAACAGATCCTAATTTATCTCTTATTACATTTTGCAACCGAACAAAAATAGTTTATTTACGCCCACATGCATTGGCATTCTTGTATTATAACATTATATAAAATATTATTTTAATATATATAGACATTATAAAAAATTTGGTGTCCCCTCTGAAAATAGGACCCTAAGTGATTATTCACCTTGATTGTGCTCAAGGCTACCACTGAGTCGAGCTAGCTCTCTAGATCTTGCCTAAGGTTGGGCAAGAAAATCCATATCCATAAAATAATCTATTTTCAATCCAATCTAATCCATTTTAAATCCATTTAAATGGATTAGTTTCATATCCAAATCCATTTTTTCGGATTTTAAATCCAATCCAATTAATTGGATATTTGTTTGGATTTTTAAATCTATTTTTTTGGTCAACTTTGATTGAGACTATTTTTTTTGTTCAATGTCAACTAATGATAATTTTATGCCGTCATCGTTGAGCCTATTTTCTGGTTAATGTTGGTAAGGTTTTTTTAGTCAACATTGATTGAGACTATTTTTTGGCTGACATGTCGATGCTATTTTTTTGCCAACGTCAGCTAGGTTTTTTTGTCGATATTTGTTGAGATTATTTTTTATCGACATTAAGTTGGTTTTTCACTCGACGTCGACTATAGTTTTTTTTGTCGATGTCAGACAAGACTATTTTTTAGCTGAGATCGGCCAAAATATTTTCAAAGAGTGCTTCCTCGATCTCCTTACTTCCTCAGTTCCCTCATGGGTGATCTCAAGCATCTCCTACATTTCCTTGGCACTTGTACATCTAACAATTCTGAAAAATTCATCAGAGGAAAGGGCAGAGGTTACCATGTTCTTAGCTTTAAAATCATATTGAACAATTCTTTTTTCATCATCATTCATCTCATCCCAATCTTTGGGAATCATGTTGTTATCTACTACCTTGATGGGCACCCTAGGACTCTTTTCTATGGCATTCCATGCTCCTGGATCATTGGATTGAATAAAGATCTTCATTCTATTTTTCCAAAAACTGAAATGCTCCCCCTCAAATAAAGGAGGCCTGTTTAAGGATGCATCTTCCTTGAAGGTTATTTGTGAAGTACTCATTTTGAAAGAAAAGTGATCTTGAGTATCTTACAAGACCTAGCTCTTGAGGCCAATTGTAAAATATAGGAACACTTCACACTTAACCAAGAGGGGGGTGAATTGGTTAGCCTTGGTAAATTTAAAAATTTATTAATCAAAATCAAAGTTTTTGCCCTTTTGGATCTTTATCACAAACACAATCAAGAACCTTTATTCAAAGATCAACCCAAGAGATGTAATGCTTCAAGAATCAAGTAGTTAACAAGAATTCACATAAAGCAATCAAATAAGCAGAATTAGACAAACACACAATGAATTATACTGGTTCACTTCAAACACTATGAAGCTACATCCAATTTTCTTCTACTCAACACTAGAGTAGAGTTCCACTATTGCAAATAATATTCTTACAAGAAAATACAAGCCTCTCTTTATCAACCTAGATAAAGTTCAGAAGTCTAAAACACTATTAGACCCTTAGAGACCAAACCCAAACTGAGAACACTACTCAGCTTCCCTTAGAGAAACATTATCTCTAGTTTTCATGCAAGAAACCCACTTACAATAGAAAATCAAATACAAGATTCAACAGAGAATTACAAACTCAAAGAGTAAGGAAAGAAATCACCTGATGATCCAAAAATGATATGCATAAGAATGAATTTACCAGGTTGAATGCAAACACCAAACTCAGAACATGCCTTTCCTTAAACTTTGAAAAGAAAATCTTGCTTCACTCAATCCTTAAGACCCATATGAGTTTTAATGGAAGCAAGAACTTAAGAACCCAGAAAATTCACTTTGTGAGTGTTTAGAATGCCTTAGAATGCTCAGAATACGAATCACTCAAGTTTTTTTAAGTCAGCTGAGCATGGGTTCAATTTATAAAGATTTTTGTAACCGCCTGTAATCGATTAAATGCGCTCCTGTAATCGATTATTTAGCATATGTAATCGATTACACACGCTCCTGTAATCGATTAAAGTGTTCATAAACATTCTGGGTAGCAACAACGAGCAATTTAATCGATTATCCCGACGTGTAATCGATTACACCAGGCACTATGAAAACTGTATTTATACTGTGTAATCGATTACATTAATTGGTAATCGATTAAGGCAGGCATTCTGAAAAACATATTTGTACTGTGTAATCGATTACAATAAATGGTAATCGATTATACCAGAGTGATGATATTTTCTGTATGAGTAATGTAATCGATTACAGCTCAGTAGTAATCGATTAAAAAGGTCACAAAGGCAGATTATGTCTATACTAAGTTAAAATAATCGATTAATCCGATATTGTAATCGATTAAACTGTTCTTGAGAATTTTCCAGAAAACATCAAGAACAAAATAATCGATTCTTTGCTTATATTAATCGATTAAACCAGTGAAATGCTATTTTTCCAAAAATACTTAGTTTAATTCAAGATTCAAAACAATTTCTTAATGCCTTGTGATTTAATCCTTAATGCTTATGAATGGTATGAATGTAATGACTTGGATCATCAGAGAACTTCCTTCCTTTTACATTTGATCACAAGCTTTTCTTCAAATCTTCAAACATGTTGAAAGCTTAAAACACTTCCATGTCTTCAAATCTCTTTATGCTTCAAGTAACTCCCTCTCAAATCAACAATTTTTTACACTTCACATCGATTTTAAACCGATGTTGAATCAGATGACGTTGAAAATGTGAAAGTTAACATCGATTTTCAAAACCAATATTAACGAAAAGTATACAACATCGATTTTCAGTAAAAACCGATGTCACTATATAATAAATAAAACATAAAAAAATGTAAAAGTTGGAACTTCAACATTGGTTTTCATAAGAAAATGTAACTTACATTACAACGTCGATTTTCTAAAGAAAATCGATGTTGTTACATGACAATAACATCGGTTTTCATTGAAAATCGATATTGTAATGTAAATTAACATCGATTTTGCCTGATGAAATTCTCAAAGACATGGCTGTATTAATAATTTTCGAATAAATTCTCATAAATTTCTCGTACATTATAAAATTCTAATGTGAAAGCATCTTTTATATAGTTCCTGCTTATGCCTTTGAAGTTTTCACATAATGTATAGTGATTCCTGTAGGACTCGTGCTCTGATTCCCTTTTCCAATTTATTTTGCACCAACCCCTCCAACCTTGAACCTGAAATATTCCTTATCGGTTAATAGTGGTATGTAACTACTTAATAATCAAATTCCACGTGTTTTTTTTTTTAATCAAAATTCTTTCCGACCATTGATTATTCAGACGTGAAAACTATGGTATGTCAAATGCGTTCCGCAGTCAGTGGAAAAAAGTAAACATCATTTGTATAATGGAAAATGTCAGTTTTGGCTAATGCTCTGCTCCAACAACTTGGCCTTGCAGCGATGGTAACTAATGAGAATTAGAATAAACAATACAAAAACCCTATAATAGTGAATGAACAAGTGAGTACATAGTTATTATAACTGAGCTGATCAATCTGTCCGGATTAGTGAATCCCCTGGTAAAGAAGTCAACAATAGCCATCATAATGTAGGGTTGAGAAAATATGTCCCAATAATAGAAACTGGCAAAATCAATATGAATCGGTTGTTCCATTGGCCCAAGAAAAAGGTAATGTTGCCCAACTAACACACAAATAGGATAAAGTTATGGTTGTTTAATTACATGAACCGCATGTACTGCTAATTCATTAGATTTTCTATTGGCAAGGATTACGCGAAAAAGTAAAAATTCTTCAAGTTTTTTTTTAAAAAAAAAATAGCGCACATATGCAAGAAATTAAAACATTACTAACAATTTTTTTTGTCAATATTTATACTTTTTGTCACTAATACTTGTATCACTAAAATTTTACTATTTTAAAAAAAAATACATGTAAATTATTTTGTTACTGTTATTATTATTTTTTTTAACATTGTTAGACTCATCCTATTCAAGGCATTGTTTGTTTTGTCTGGCAAGACCCTCCTTCTAGTATCGAGTCCGTTGTATTGTTATTTGTTAGGCTCATTACATATTCACATCTGAATTATATATGAAGCTTTGGATTTTTATGGGCTTCACAGTTTTGTCGTTGTGTACTTTGGTAAATTAAGAGATAAGGGTGTATAAATATAAATATATGACTTTTTGGTGTACCTAACCAAATGAAAATGCAAACATTCTATATTAACACATCCACGTCATCACCTTATCAACTCATTTTTTCCCCTAAATATTGGATGTCAAATTAACATTGATAAAAATAATAATATTTACCATTTCAGTGCATTCTAATTAAATACTAAATTACAATTTCAGTATAAATAAGTCATTAGTTGATAGTATAATAAGTTTATTAACTTTTATAATATATAATTTACAATTTTTATCTATAAGAATAATTTTTAACTAATTCTTTTAAGGAAATGATTTTTAATAATTTTGTTGATAGTATAAAAATAATAATATCATATTTCCTCATATTTTCTTTTGACTAAAGTGTACTCGTTGAATTAAGGAAAATGCTAACCAATATCCTTAAAATATTGGTTAAGGAACTAAAGTAAGAAGTACTTTTATTAGGATATACAAAATTATACTGTTAATGACTTTTTTATCTTCTTTTATGATTTTTACAATAAATATTTTTTTATTTAATTTCTTAATTTATATCCTAATGGCACTAGTTATCAATATCCTTATATTAATGTTTAAAAATATGAAGTTTATCCCCAGTGTGATAGTATTGCTATAGAGTTTTCTTAAAAAATATAATGAATATTAGTAACTTTTAACACATTTTTTGTTATTGGGACAAGAATGAGACTTGCATTATTTAATAACTTTCACATGTAAAGTATGTTGATATATTGAAAATATATCAATTTATATAAAAAAGAGAAGCATATAATCAAATCAATCCCTGTATCTATACAAGATGAGATGTGTAGAAATTAAACTTAGGTTTTGGCGACGATAAAGGGAATACAAAAATAACACAAAAAAAGTATTCAACGAATAACAATTAATTGTGCCCATCAAAATCATGAATTAGTAAGATATAGCCAAAGTCATCATATGTGCGGGCGTACGTACCGTAATCTCCGAATTCCTTGACCTAAAATCATGTAGTTATGGTGCATGCATGTGGTTCACACTGTAATGAAACATTGCACAATTTAAGGGGGAGAAGAACCGGAGAAGAAGGAGATATGTATTTGGTAGAACAACACTTTGAGTTAAGACATGACAATGCCATAACAATGATGGAGAAAAAAAAAATCAAATAAAGAACAGATAAATATGAACAAGTATTAGAAACATACACGAGGAAAATCAAAGTCAATACTATGAAAATGAAAAAAACAAGAAATTAAAAATTTGGTGGGGCAGGTGCCTTTCATTGTTTACGTTATGCATCCGTCCACTGAGGTCAACCAATTTGACTTTGGTGCTTAAACAAATGAAATTCTTAGGGGGTAATATGACGGTTTTCAAACAATGTTTGCCTGTATTATTTTTAGGTTAATATGTTATAGCTGCAAAACCTCTATTAATTTTAGTTATGACTATGTTGTTCATTCGTAAAAAAAATATAACTGATTATTTTTAATAAATTTTTCTTAAATATACTTTTTTAATTCACAAAAATGGCATCCAAGATTATATTTAAGATCAAATTTAATTTCACTCAGACCCATTATACATCTACCTGACTACCTGTGTAAGAAACACTTGGAATTACGTAATAGGTAGACCCCACTTGGAAAAATTTAATCACGCCATTACTCTCGGCTTTGCTTTCTGTTTTTGTTTCTTTGATTGAACTGCTTTTTCTTTCTATAAAACTCCCACCATTCACCCAAAGTTTCCCACTCTCCCTCCTTTCAACTACTAAGAACAAAGAGAAGAGCAAAAATGGCTCCCCTTTCATGCTATCTTGTTGTTTTTGCTCTTTCTCTTCTGACACCCAGTTTTGTTTCCTCGTCTGCGGTGAGAGACCCTGAGCTAGTTGTACAAGAGGTACAGAGGTAATAACCAAAGAAGCATTTACTTCACATTCTGAGCTTGTGTTCTCAATGTCCATTGTTCATTAATTAGGCTCATCTTTGGCATCTGGCTAGATATGTAAATTTTTTGAAGTAATAATGGTTTTTCTAAACTTCATTTTAGAAAATAATTATTTCTCTAAAATAAATAAAATTAAGAGTTTAAATGACTTGTAGTGTTAGTGTAAAAGTTTGACTTTATTTTTGTTCTTTTTTTATAAAAAAATTTGCAAATTTAGTCCCTCCATTTTTTTGAATTTATGTTCTCATTATTTTATTGTACAATTTTGGTTTATATGTTAACTTAATATCCAATATTTAAAGAAAATGTTGATGTGGCCCAATGTAGTATAATATCACGTTATTATAAATGTATTGATGAGATAATGCAGTAGAGTATCACGTGAATAATTGTGTTAAATATTAGATGTTAAATCGGGACATAAAATTCACATTGTGAGACAACTTACTAAATTGGAAAAATCGGAGGTTCTAAAAAAAATAAGCTTAAATGGTCTTTAATTATTTTTTATAAATGTAAATGATTTTTAATTATCAACTAAAAAATGTCCTTTTTAATAAAAATTAATAAAATTTATTATATATGAATGTTTACAATTAGATTATAATATGAAAAACCTTTTCACAATGAATTATTTATTCTTGGATGGTAAAATATAAGTGGGACAACTATATATTTAGAACAAAAAGTTAAACATTTTATTTTACTTTAAATTTCCAGAAGCATCAATGCCTCTAGAAGAAACTTGGGTTATTTATCATGCGGAACAGGGAACCCCATTGACGATTGCTGGCGATGTGACCCCAATTGGGAGAACAACCGGCAAAGACTAGCTGATTGCTCCATTGGGTTCGGCAAGGACGCAATTGGAGGAAAAAATGGTCGAATATATGTGGTCACCGACTCCGGCGACGACGATGCCGTGAACCCTAGGCCAGGAACCCTAAGGTATGCTGCCATACAAGACGAGCCATTGTGGATCATTTTCAAGAGGGACATGGTAATCACGCTAAAAGAAGAGCTTTTGGTGAATTCGTTTAAGACAATTGATGGAAGGGGTGCTAGTGTTCACATTGCTGGTGGGGGATGCATTACCATACACTATGTTAGTAACATTATTATTCATGGTATTCACATTCATGATTGCAAGCCCACGGGGAATACCAATATTAGAGACTCTCCACATCACTCTGGGTTTTGGACTCAATCGGACGGTGATGGTGTGTCCATCTTTAATTCGAAGCATATTTGGGTTGATCATTGCTCTTTGTCTAATTGTCGTGATGGTCTCATTGATGCCATTCATGGATCCACGGCCATCACCATCTCCAACAATTACATGACCCATCATGACAAGGTTATGCTTTTGGGGCACAGTGATTCGTACACTCAAGACAAGGACATGCAGGTCACTATAGCATTCAATCATTTTGGAGAAGGCCTTGTCCAAAGAATGCCAAGGTATATGTACAAATGTGAAAAATGCTAACGATATATTTTTTTAATATGCTATTTTTTATTATTTAAAATTTAAACTTTGTAGGCCTCCTGTTTCCTCCTTAATCAACGGGGTCCCTGGCTTATAATTTTAATAATTTCTAATAAAGGTTTAATGTGTTTGTTACTGTTTATAAATATAGTCAGTCTTTCTTTTAGGTTCTGTTAAAAACAATGCTAGTTTTTTTTTTTTTATAAATTTTAAAAGTTTTGAAAGTGATCTCTATTATTATTTACTAATGGCATGACGTTAGACATGTTACGGTTACATGCTATTTCAGAGTACTTATTAACATAGTATGTTTAGATATGGATGCGACTCACTAGTGTCAACTTAGTGACGGAGTTTTTCACTTTTTCCATTAATTTATATATGGTTTATTGTTGTAATTCTATCATAGAACTCCAAATTCGTAAAAAAATAGCTATATATACATTCATACGTATACACATTTTATTGTTAAATTTTATAAAGGTTTAATACCAATATTAAATAATCAAGTTTTTTTTTATATTTTCATATATATAATTTAAAAGTATACATTAGGTTCATTTTAATATACATCAAAGAAGCTTTCAACAATGAGAACAAAGTCAAATGTCATAATGGTAAATTTTACTATGATATAATTATTCAAATAAAAATTATTCAACTGTACTATCAATGTGACTATAATTACTTATTACTTATGCTAATAAAAGTTATCTTAATGTTGCAGGTGTAGACACGGCTATTTCCATGTGGTGAACAACGACTACACCCACTGGGAAATGTACGCCATTGGTGGGAGTGCAAACCCTACCATCAACAGCCAAGGGAACAGGTTTCTTGCTCCAAATATCAGGTTCAGCAAGGAAGTGACCAAGCATGAGGATGCTCCACAGAGTGAATGGATGGGCTGGAATTGGAGGTCAGAGGGTGACATGTTCTTGAATGGGGCATACTTCAGGCAATCTGGTGCTGGTGCTTCTTCTAGCTATGCTAGGGCTTCAAGTCTCAGTGCAAGACCATCTTCTCTCGTTGGCTCCATGACCACCACTGCTGGTGCACTTAACTGTAGAAAGGGCAACCGTTGCTGATGAATGATGATGATCACTTTAATTATTATTAGCTAAGAAATGAAATATGACTGCAGGGGGGCACAAAGTAAAATTAATATGCATAATTTATATGAATTGATTTACCTTATGCTTAATTTGCTTCCCTTGCAGTTTCCCCTTTATATAATATATTAATAGAAATTAAGTTATACCTTGTTTATTTACCTTGAGGACTTGAATACAAGTATTCAACCTATTTTGCTTTTTGAAAGACTTTTTTCTTTATCAATATGATATGACCTGATCGATAAAATAAATGATGACATGATTAATAAATACTCTTATTCTTATTTAAGCATATTTCATCATAGGTTTGATATTCAAGTTCATGTGTTGAAAAAACATACATTGAGAGATGTGGATCTCTTAAACAAATTTTAATATTTTAAGAGATTAATCTTTATGGCACTTTGGCTCACAGAGATATCTTGAGTCACCTAAAAGAAATGTTTTTTTACTCCTCTTTTGCAATGGTTATATTAATATACTTCAAGTGTGATCGCATTGATAATCTTGAATGTACAATGGAAAGGAAAGTTCAATTAGTGTTGGTCTGATTCAATGATCTTTTGGGCCAAAGTACCAAGAGGGGGAAATTTTTTAAAAACTTTATCGTTTGAGATAAATTTTAAATTAATATCCTTTTTGAGATAAGTTGTAACAAATGTTACAACTTCTTAATTGAAAGTCGTAACATCTATTACGACTTCATATATTTTTTTACATTGAAGTCATAAAATATTTTAAGACTTCAATTGTTTTTTTTTTTCATTATCACTTTAAAGTCTCAAGAGATTTTTTTACACAACTTTAAAGTCGTACAAGAATTTTTTTTATTGAAGTTGTAAAAATTTACTACTTCAATTTTTTTTTAAATCATAAATAAATTTTTATTTTAATTATTTAATGAATTAATGTATGTTTTATTTTTTTAGTTTTATTTAATATTTTCTATATTTTCCGATATGGTTTTATTTAATATTTTTTAAATTTTTTGTATATTGTTTTATTTAATATATTTTCTATATATTTAATATTTTCTATATTCATTTGATATGGTTTTATTTATGAATTAATGTATGTTTTTTTAGTTTTATTTAATATTTTCTATATTTTTGATATAGTTTTATTTAATATTTTTCATATTTTTTATATGGTTTTATTTAATATTTTTATATTTTCTATATTGTTTTATTTAATATATTTTATATATTTTTTACTATTGTTAAGGATTATTATCTGTTTTGTAAATTAAAAAATATAATGTAAAAGACTTAAATTTAAATAAAAATATTAAAATATACTACATATTCGTTTAACAAAAATATTAATAGTGGGATGATGTACCATAACAAGTTCTTCTAGATATGCATCGAGGTCTTTCATATTGTTGCACTAGATTTGTTGGTGGTTGTTGTCCTCCTGTTCTACGAGGAACTTTGGTTAAAATGCCACTTTTTGGCAAATTATTTGTCTATATGCCACGGCCACCAAAAGATTTGTCAAGATACCACAGCTTATATTTCGCAGCAAGTACAGGTGAATTTGGTGGCTTATGTGGCATCGGTTTTGAGCCACGTGCCAATGGGTCATTGGTGGCCTATTTTGGTAGAGGGTTCAGCGAAATAGGTGCTGACCGGGCCACTTTCGATTGGACAGGGCAGACACGTGGCAAAATGTGATTGGAAACATAATTTGGCATGATTGATAGCGAATTAGGTAAATTTGGTATGTAAAATATTTAAATCAAGTTTTTATTTAATAAAAATAATAAATAAAGAATTGTTTAGTTAAGGATTTGATATAATAAGAATTAGAATGAAATATTTAATTATTAATATTAACAATATTTGTTGATATAGTAAAATTAATACGTATTGATGTAATAAAACTAACAAAGTAATATTTAATAATTAAAGATTAAATTGCGAATATAATATATGGAATTATAAACAAAGATTTTGAATTAAATATATGGAATTTTTAAATTTATGGAATTTTGACATAGACAGAGAGCCGTCGGTGAATCCAGAAGATAAAGATGTGTTCCAATCACCACCAATTCCATATATTTAATTCAAAATCTTTGTTTATAATTTTTATTACAACAAATCTTTACTTATTAAATCTTTAATTTTTATATTTATAAAAAAAAATCTTTTTAATTATTATACCTTCAATTATTATTTTTATTAAATCAAATCTTTATTTAAAATTTTTTATACGTATAATCTTTACTTATTAAATCTTAACTTTTTATTATTCAATTTTTATTTTTATTTTTAACTACATCGTATATTTAATTATTAATTTTTAAATTTTTAATAATTATTTTTATTAAATTATTTCTTTAATTACAGTATTTATTACATAAAAAGCTTAAATTATTATACTTTAATTATTATATTCGCAATTTAATCTTTAATTATTAAATATTAACTTGTTAGTTTTATTACATCAATACTACTATATCAACAAATATTATTAATATTAATAATTAAATGTTTCATTCTAATTCTTATCATATCAAATCATTAACTAAACAATTCTTTATTTATTATTTTTATTAAATAAAAACTTGATTTAAGTATTTTACATACCAAATTTACCTAATTCGCTATCAATCCTGCCAAATTATGTATCCAACCACATTTTGCCACGTGTTTGTCCTGTCCAATCGAAAGTGGCCCGGTCAGCACCTATTTCGCTGAATCCTCTACCAAAATAGGCCACCAATGGCCCATTGCCACGTGGCTCAAAACGAATGCCACATAAGCCACCAAATTCGCCTGTACTTGCTGCGAAATATAAGTTGTGGCATTTTGACAAATCTTTTGGTGGTCGTGGCATATAGACAAATAATTTGCCAAAAAGAGGCATTTTAACCAAAGTTCCGTTCTACGACATCTTCCTCCTCTTGTTTTAGGATGATCATGTGTAATTGTTTGTTGTTGTTGAGGAAACATCATCATCACCATGACCATTATCATTATCATCATTTTCCTCCTCATCCTCATGACCCATGTAACATCCCGGACGCTGACGAGGGCCGGGAGTGATAGCCGATGCAGTGAGGCATGGACAAGGAGCGGCTCCTGGCAGGCTTCCAGCGGGAGGGGTACATGAATGAATCGAATACACAGCTGAACAAGAGGGATCCAGAGGCTGTACAGTTGAGGATAACTTAAAGGATTTAATAGGTACTACCTATACCAACAAGGTGCATCTACTTTTCGGTAGTCCATAACATAAGAACTCCACAGTTAAGCGTGCTTGACTTGGAGCAATCTTGGGATGGGTGACCTCCTGGGAAGTTTCTCAGGAAGTGTGTGAGTGAGGACAAGCACACTGAAAAGTCTTGTGTTGGTATGTAAGGACGGTCGTTGATCCTACAAGTGACCAGGCGTTACAAGTGGTATCAGAGTAAGGCCTCTCTACCAGTACGGTGTGGTTCGAGGACGAACCAGGCCGAAGCTGGTAGGCATGTAACATCCCGAGCGCTGACGAGGGCGGGGAATGATCGCCGGTGCAATGAAGCACGGACAAGGAGCGGCTCCTGGAGGCTTCCAGTGGGAGATGTACATGAATGAATCAAATACACACCCGAACGAAAGGGATCCAGAGGCTGTGCAGGTATAGGACTGTACAGTTGAGGATAACTTAAAGGATTTAATAGGTATTATCTATACCAACAAGGTGCATCTACTTTTCGGTAGCTCATAACATAAGAACTCTATAGTTAAGCGTGCTTGACTTGGAGCAATATTGGGATGGGTGACCTCCTGGGAAGTTTCTCAGGAAGTGTGTGAGTGAGGACAAAGCACACTAAAAAGTCTCGTGTTGGTATGTAGGGACAGTCGTTGATCCTGCAAGTGGCCAGGCGTTACACATGTCATGCATTTGAGTAGGTAATGATGGACAAGAGAGGACAAAGCACACTGAAAAGTCTCGTGTTGGTATGTAGGGACAGTCGTTGATCCTGCAAGTGGCCAGGCGTTACACATGTCATGCATTTGAGTAGGTAATGATGGACAAGAGAAACATGTACTCGAGGTACTATAGATTCAACATATGATTGATGATGGTGATGGTTAGAATAATACTGTAAATTAAGATTTACAAAGTTAGAAATAATAATGAATAATAATAGCAATAATTTATCAAAATTCTTAAGTAAGCTTATCACGCAATATATATCATCTAGTTCGACATATATATCCATTCCATTTGTTAATCCGGTGACGATAATGGTAAGGCCAAAAAATATATATTCTCCCTCTCATATCTATGTCGTGGAGTTCGTCTAGGTTTGGTGGGTCGTCTAAGATTTACAAAGTTAGAAATAATAATGAATAATAATAGCAATAATTTATCAAAATTCTTAAGTAAGCTTATCACGCAATATATATCGTCTAGTTCGACATATATATCCATTCCATTTGTTAATCCGGTGACGATAATGGTAAGGCCAAAAAATTTATATTCTCCCTCTCATATCTATGTCATGGAGTTCGTCTAGGTTTGGTGGGTCATCTAGAATATTTTGTCGCAATCCAAATTGTCTTATGACCCTGTCTACTACATGTTATTCCACAATTACAAAACATATGAGAGGTACTTTTGCATGAACAATCATAGATATCTCAACATTATTAATTAATCGCCTTATTTGAGGTGTCTTATAAGGTGTCCACAAGAACTGTAAGACATATATTATTATTGTCCCAAATTTATTAATAAATATGAAGCACAAAGAAATGCTTAATATAAATAATAAAAAAAAATGAACCTCATTCATATGTAGTCTATCAAATATGATGTGTATCAATCTGGCTCAATGGGTGGGAATGTTTGTTAGGTTCATCGGCCAAGAACACCTTCTTGCAAGACAAAATCCAAGTCCTTCTTATTCTTCTTTGTCAGATAGGTCATGATACGTGGGCAATGCATTTAATGTGATCCCACACCCATGATTGTAGCAGCAACAAACATCCTTCGATTTTAGTTTGTAAAGGCTTTAGAGTCCAATCTAGAACTTGCAAAAGGGAAGCTAATACTGCTGCACCCCAACTATAATGACTTTCCTTTGTAAAAATTGATAACAAAAGGAGATACATAAAATGAACTCTTATTCCTGATGTATCTAACATCAAACATCAGCCTATGAGCATCATGATATGAGCTCTAGCATGTTATGCAATTACAACATCATCAACATCAACAAGGAGTTGTTGAAAATTTTGTTCATGGATGTTTTGTAAAGAACCCATAATAACAAATAATGTTAGCAACTTTAGTGACGAGGATCAAGAGCACGATGTTCACAAAAGTGGAGAACCAAGCAATCAAAGTCAGTGTGAGTCATCTTCATATTTTGAAACTGTTAATAGCCAACTTTCAGAAGATCTACAGTTCTCAAATCCTTATCAAAATAAAGGAAGTGACAATATGAATGACTCCTATGACCTTTATAAAGGCATGATATTTGAATCAAAACAAGCAGTTGTGAATGCAATTAAGCAATTTCATTTTCTACATTCATTTAATTATGATGTAGAAGAGAACAATAGTGACAAGTATGTTGTTAAGTGTATACAATATGGTAATGGATGTCATTCGAGGGCGAGAGCATCCTTCAGCAAAATACGCAGGAGGTGGGAGATAAAGAAAATAAATGGTATTCACACTTCTACAACTTCACTCATATCAGAAGATCATGTAAGGTTAGACTCATATGTAATTGCTCATAATATTGTTCACTTAGTGAAAACAAATCCTGGTATCCAAATCAAAACCTTGATTGCAGACATGCTACAATGCTTTGATTATACTATGACATACAAAAAGGCATGAAAAACTAAACAGAAACACTCGAAATTGCATTTAGAAGTTGGAAAGAATCATACAGTTATTTGCATGTGTGGATGATAGTTGATCAACACTTTGTACCCTGTATAATTGTTAGATACAAAACATTCAATTCAATGGAGGATGGTGAGGATGACTCTTCTTAGGTGATTCTTAATTTTGCATTTTGGGCTTTTAAGCCATATTGAAGGCTTTCAATATTGCAAGTCGATTGTGCAAGTAGATGGCACATTTTTTAACTGGAAAATATCGTGGTACTTTGTTGATTGCCATTGGACAAGATGGTAGTCGAAACATTTTTCCACTTGCTTTTGCAATTGTTAAGAGTGAGAGCAAAGAAGCTTGGATGTGGTTCTTGCATTATTTTAAGGAGATATGTTACACCTCAACCAAATTTGTGTATTATATCAGATAGGGGAACTGGTTTGCTAGCAGCTTTGCGATCAGAACGAGTTGGGTGGACTGGGCCGAATGTAACTTATGTGTATTGCATTCGCCACATTATATCAAATTTTAACAAAGAGTTTCAAAATGTTGACTTAAAAAATAAGTCATCAATATGGGTAAGCTTCTAAGCACTTCATGCATCAAATAATTATTTATTACGTTCAACATATTTATTACTCATTGTTTTATCTTTTTTCATTCGGATATGAGATAAGGAAACCACGATTTGAGCCAAAGTTGCTTGCAATGCGATAAGAGTTTTCACGAGCAACAAATTGGTTGGACCAAATTACCAAGAGTAAATTAACTCAAGCCTATGATGAAGGAAAACGGTATGGGCATATAATTACCAACATTGTTGAATGAATGAATGAATTTTGTTTTGAAAGGAGCCTAAGCATTGCCTATTATTGTCTTAGTCAAGGAAGCAATTAACAAAATAAATAATTCATTTGTTACTAATGGCATGAAAATCATGAATATGATAAAGGCAAGACATAGGTATTCTGAAGAGGTATATGTCATGATGTAAGAAAATCGACACATTGCTACCTTGCATTATGTTTGCATGTATGTTTAGGAAACAAGGGAGTTTGAGGTTCAAGAAATTGCAAATATGCGACTTGAGCCACGAACAATGGCATGCACTGTCAAATTGAACGAATGGTGGTGTGATGGTGGAGAATTTCAAGCACTTCGAATTCCTTGCTCGCATGCAATTGCAGCATGTGTTTCTTGCAATTTAAATTGACTTTGTTGACCTTGTATACAAGTTGGAAAATATTTACAAAGTTTATTAGCATCAATTTCATTCCCTTAGAAACAAAGATAAATGGTCTTAATATTTGGGTCCATGTTTGATGTCGGATCCTTCGAAGCGACGAGATACAGTGGGGAGGCCAACCATTACTCATATACATAATAAAATAAACAAACTAATTTCAATTAGGCCTGTGTAGAACTAAAGAATATAATCATAGTATTTGTCCATACAAGCAAGTTGATGGCTAATATTGTTTCTACTTTTTAATTTTATACTTTCTGTTTAATTTATATTGTTCATTTTATATTAATGTATTATGTTATTTTTATTTTAACAACTATTTTTATTATTAAATTATATTCTATTGTTGATATTAAAATAATTTATAAAATAAAATTAATTAATATTATTGTAGAAAATTATTAATTTACTTAATGATAATTGTAAAAATCAATTAATTTTTTTAAAAATTAAAATTATTTGATAAATTATAAGTTAATATTATTTGTTAATATTAATAATAAAACATTTTAATATTTTTGTTAAATGAATATATAGTACATTCTAATATTTTACTTAAATTCAGGTTTTTTTTAATTTACAAAAAAAATAATCCTTAATACTAATAAAAAAATATAAAAATATTAAGTATAAATATATATTAAATAAAATAATATACAAAAAATATAGAAAATATTAAATGAAATCATGTAAAAATATAAAAATATTAAATAAAACTAAAAATAATCCATTAATTCATTAAATTTTCAAAATAAAAAATTACAACTTAAAAAAAAATAAAAAAATTTGAAACCGTAAATTAATTTACGACTTTAATAATAAAAATTCTTTTACCACTTTAAAATCGTAAAAAAAAACTCTTACAATTTTAAAAGTCATAATTAAAAAAAAAATAAAGTAGTAAAATATTTTAAATTTCAATATAAAAAATATGAGATAATAACATATGTTACAGACAATTATTAATTTAAAATTTACTCCTATAATTTTTTTTTTTAAAAAAAAAAATTGCCCCTGTCAATTCTTTGGCCGATCTTTTGTGCTTTTTAATGTGCACGCTTCTTCTGCTAAAGTGCTATATACTATGCTTCTTTTGCTAATTTGGTGTTCCATTTCAGGAGCAGCTTCTCTTTCTGCTTCTCTGATCAGTTGCTGACCCATCTACCTAATGGTGTCCTACTTCCTTTGCATGCGCAGCTGTCAAAGTAAAAGTTTGTACCAATTAACATTGAAGGAATCAATAAAACCATATTATATTTTAAAAGATCATGGCAAATACAATAGAAGGATCACATTTAAAAAATCACTATAGGTACATGAATTACGTTTTTTTTATTTGGTGAATAAGTACATTAATTACTTCATCTTATATTATATACTTATTTTATGTGACAAGTTAGTTAACACTAAAAAAAATATTGTTAATTAATTATACTTTTGGTGCTTCAAAATATCTATTAATTTTTTTTTAATTTCTATAAAAAATTATTTACTTTTAGTCTTTATATTTTAACAAAAACACATATTTTTAGTCCTCAGTAAAAGATTAAAATTACATCAATTTTGGTAAATGTATTTTTGTGTGTGCAACAATGGCTATGATAAGGTTTTGAACTATCTTTTTTTTTTTTAAGGTTTGAACTATCTAAAATATTATACAAACTATCCAAACCTCTCATCACTAGACCGATCCTAGTAACTTTTGATATATGTAATTAAAAGTAAATAAAAAATTTATTAGAACTAAAATCAAATTTAATATATATTTATGAAAAAAAAATCTAATTAATTATTTACTATTAAACAAAAATGTCAAGAATTAAGATTGTCTTTAATTTATTAGTATAATAATCTTTGTCCAATAGAAATTTAAATTTTAATATACATTAATGAGTTTATATTATTAGTGTGCTGTACGTACTAGTATTTAATATATATATTTTTATGAAGGTATTTAATATAAACAGAATAATTTGTTAATATAATATATGTCACTCTGTTAGTATAAAAGTATGATGTTTATATTATCAATTTAATTTCTAATAGACAAAAAAATATATGAATAAAAATAATTCACTGTGGAATTCCTAGTTAGTAGTTGAAAAAATGGATTAGAAAAAATGAAGAAAACTTTTTTTTCAGCCAAACTCATTGCTACTTATGCAAGGGAAGTTGTTGGTTAGTTATACAATCATTTGACCTTAAACATACTTCTGACACATTGAAGTCAATGAGCCTTTCTCCCGTCAATCGTGCACAAGAGGTTACTAGTGGACACAAGGAATCCCACATATAGGGTTTGCAGTTCAAAAGAATCATATACATTAAGGAGGCGCGGGAAGAAGTGGGGTCCCTCTATCACGTCTAGAAACACAATCAATAGACATATCAGTCATAATTGGAAAATGTTAATGGGCTGTGTGCCGAAATGCCTTGTCTTCACTTATAATCCCATTCTTTTGTTTTCATATGTAAGACTGCAAGAGCTTAGAAATAATGGAATTGGAATTAAATCTTTTAATTTGGATCCGTTTCGTTTGAGGGTGTTGGCCGAGTTTTTTATTTTTAGTTTTAAAATATAATTTTAAAAATAATAATTTTAACAAAAATTAAGTTAAGATAGATTTTAACTTATTTTCAGAATACTTTAACGTTCATATTCAAAATTAAGAAAAAAAAATTCAATGAATTGAGTTTTTAGTTTTAGAAAAATATGTAATTCCTACATTTGACTTGGTCTTTTTTGTTATTCTAAATATCATCATTATCATTGTCAACATCGATATTGTTATTATCACTATTATTATTACTATCGTCGTTATTATCATCATCATTATCGATCGCGGTTAACATCACATCACCGTTGACATCGTTACCACCACTAATACTAATATTATCGACATCACTATCGACGTCACTATCATCATCACCACCACACAAAAATACTCTTAAATTAATTTTAATAGAATAGAAATTTCTTAAAATGAATTTATATTGAAACTAAAGGCTAAAGGAAAAACTAAACTAAACTAGTTGTTGTACTTAAAAGAATTTCAAAACTGACAACTAAAACCACCCCAAACAAAGACTAATACTTTTCGATTTTGAGTTTTGTAAATACAAAAAAAAAAATTAAGAATTTTTTTATTAAAGATTGTTAGTTAAGTTTCTCAACAAATATTAGTTCTTGACAAAGTTGGTTAATACTTCACACCTACCAACAAGATTTATCACAAATTGATAAATAGTTGAGTTTCTTAAGCATGTTGTTAGGGGTTCAATTCTTGATTATAGAAAAGACTTGTAGCTATGGATGTTTTTTTTTTACTGATATAAAATATTGTAGATGAAACAAAAAAATACTTTTACCTAGGGATGTATATTGTAAGTAAAACCTTGTAATATTCTAATAAATATGTAAATGTCTAAAAGACTTTTACCTACTAACACTTAATGTAAGTAAAATCGTAAAAGACTTATATTTACACTTATTTTAGTATAGGTAAAATTCTAAAAGACTTCTATCTACAAATATTTAGTGTAGGTAAAATCTCAAATATGTGTACATACAATTCTTTAGTATAGGTAAAACTCAAAAAAAGTTTAGAGGTACAAATTTTTTATGTAAATAAAATCTTTATAATATTTCTAATGTAATTTATATATTTGTAAATATTTATTTATTATAAGTTTAAACTATAATATAATTTATAAATTTAAAATATTTATTTATTAAGGATTATAGTCATATAAAATAAATATTTATTTTGTATATAAGAGACAGGCTAAAATACTAATTTAAACATTAAAATATATAAGAATTAAATTTTTTTTATCATATTTTAATAAAATAATGACTATTAAATTTAAATTACTCTAAGACTGACTAATTTAATTTCAAAATCAAATAATAACTTAAATGATAAAATAAAACGTGAAGTGATCGCTTTATTTGTCTCGTACATAGGGCTTTGCACACTGGCACAGAGTCTCGCGAGCAAAGCAGCGATTTTGAGGTTTCGATGATTGCACAAAAACGGTGGTTCAATGACGACAAATCCATGGCATAACAATTAGTGACTAGCGCAAGAGTCTGGTTTGATATGAAGGTGTCATCAATAGTGGATCAGAAGAAAAATGGTTTCCTGACCTATGCTTACATTCTTCTCCACAATATTGTTTCCATTGGCCAAATCTTCAACAAACTTATCATCGATCACTTCAAATTTGTTCATATAGTTTTTATTTCTCGATAAATTTTGGGGAAATGCTTTGATAGAAAGTAATCTTAAAGATAGTTATGTTCTGATTTCAAAGCTAGAATTCAATGTTCTATTTGTGTTTTTTATTTTCTTCTATTTTTGTGAATTGTTTTACGTATTTTGAGGTTAGGTTAAATTGGATTCCTGCGATGTTGATTATAATTTGATATGTTGATTGAGTGATTTGTCAATTTTGACTGTGAGTGATGGTTAAGTTATGGTTGTAAATTGAGTACCTTTTTTATCGTTTCTCTGTTTGGAACCTAATAAAATGTAGGAAAGCTACAAAATCAACAAGAAAAATATAATAATAGTTCACACACACAAAGAAAACTTTCTCAGTTCATGATAATCTTTATTAGTTTTACAATTTTTTTTTATTTGATGTACACTTGGCAAGAATTTATCATTTATGTGCTTTAAACTTCAACTTTGGGATGCAGAAACTTCCAAACTAGTATATATGCATCTTTCTATTTATTTGGCTTCTTTAAGATCAACAAGTAGTTAGTTATACACCATAACTAGGTGCAAATAATTCAATTTCTAACTTTCAGATATGAATCTTAAAAGATCATGCTCAAATGATAGCAACCATTGCATGGAATGGCCATATTTTAACATCTGGACGCTATGACAAATATATAATCAATCATGATGGTAACTAGTTGTTATTTTTAACCCTTTAGATGAATTAAGAGTATAACAAGATGTTGATGAAAATGAGATGTTTCATGTTCTTGTAAGTGGATAGAGAGCAAGAACAAAGGTGATCAGTTTTAGTAATTCACTGTAGTAATCTGGTATTCTTTGCAGGTTTGTGGATTAGAATATAATAGATATCACAGGGAGTTATTAAGTGGTCATGGCTTTAGCACAAATACACATCACAACCAATTATGTTTCTGGAGGTATCCATCCATGACTAATGTGGGAGGCTCAGACGATCTTAATTTTGGCGTCCTGCATCTATGTAAAGGTATGGCTATAACATGCAATAGTCTTTAAAATTGAGAAATTGCCTTTAGATATTGTTTAAATGTTAAATTTGTCTTTAAATATTGTTTAAACACTCACTAAAGTATGTTATAGTTGTAACTTTTTATATCTCATCGATATACTTAAAAAATATGAATTATATTAATACCAGTTTGAAGTGATATTGTGGTTAGAATTCAATTAATATTATTTTATTATTTGTCTATCTTTAGGTGAGATCATTTTCTTTACCACGGTAAGATTTACTTTACTTTTCTAAAAAAATGTCGTTTAGATGATAAAATTTCTTAAGAGTCTTAAGTAATTAGCTATTAATGGAGCCTATTTTAAGAGACTCTCTTGATCTTTGTCCGCAAAGTTTCTCTTGTGCAATATAATGCTTATTGTTGTGGATTAAAAAACCTGCAACTTAGTTACCAAGAAAACCAGAAAAACAAGAAAAACAGAGCAACAATACAACACAACAGCAGCTTGTATATAGCTATACCAGAAACAGAATTAAAGCAAACAAAGACAAAAGGTAGAGGATGAACACAAGCCAAATACGTGGTTCAGTCACAGGGACCTACATCCATGGGAAAAGAAGCAAACTTATCTATTATGGAGCAAGAGTTACAAAGATCTCTATGTACAATAGAATCTTGCTTGATTCTTTCACTCTTTAGCTAATGGCATTCAAGATCATCAAGCCTCACTCTATCTCTCATACACTCCAATCTTCCTCCCTATGTTTTGTGTCTCACACACACTCCTACGTGCACTTTCTGCTACTGCTACACCTATATAGCAATGAAAGGAGCACTAGCTATCAAGAATAAAAGCTAAAAATAGAAACTGAAAAACTGTTAGTTGTTGGCCACCAACTAACTTATCAGAAATATGTTTTATCTCTAATCTTGACAGCTAGATATAGTGACACATCTTCACAATTCTCCACCTTGTCACTAGATCACAGATTGCTTCTTCTCCTCACAGCACCATTATTCTTCACAAAATCCAATCAAGTCCAAGCAATG
>PYAF01005832.1:206653-233368 GCA_007407185.1 Glycine tomentella | reverse complement strand
CTGGCGTTGATGATGATACGCCATTGCTTGACTTGTTTGGATGCTTGATATGTTATTATGAGGACCTGATATGCTAGGTCGGTGGGCCATTTGTTGTTTATGTCTGATGTATGTGTTATGGAAGTGGGCCAGGGTGGAGGAAAGTCCTCCAAGGACCCTGAGCTTACTGAGATGTGTATCTCACCCCGTGTGGGGCTTACGATTTCAGGTGATTCTTCTGGGAGAGAAGAACAGACGCAGGGCAGGAGGCCCTAGAGATGACATGCTGCTAACTGGGAAGCAGCAAGGAGAGCTGAGAGCTCTTTTTGATTTTGTTCTGTTTTGTTCCCTTGATAGGGATGGGGTGTATGTATCCTATGACATGTATAGTTCTGTATATCCCCTGTGAGGGCTGATGTTATTTTGGTTCACCATGATATGGTGAAAACCTGTTGTATATTTGATGAACAGAACTATTGATGTATATTATATGATTCTCCTGAGCTTATATTGGATGTTTTTTTTAGTTATCTGCCTATCTGAATAAGCAATCTGTCTATATGTGTATTGTATGAGATAAACTGGATCAGCAGGGGTATGATATGGTTTTGTATGTGTGTGTGTTTATGATATGCTGGATTTCCATACATAATGAATCAGGGAAATCGATCATGTGCTTCCGCTAAGTTTTAAATGAATGTTTTAAGCGCTAACTGATATCATAATGATAACGCACCGGAGGCCTACGGGGTGTTACAATCGAAGTCAAGATCACGTACTATCTATGCATCAGAATGAAACGACATCAGAATGATGAAGAACTTACCTCTAAAAACTAAACTTCAAAAAATTGACGTTAATTGAGTATTTAAAACATCGGTTTTCTTAAAATGATGTTAATATCCTGATAGCAACATCGGTTATCTGAAAACCGAGGTTAGGATCCTGCTAGCAACATCGGTTTTCTAGAAATCAATGTTAACAAACTCAACTTATCTACAAATATGCCACAATGTTTTTTTAACATCGGTTTTGGTAAAACCGATGTTAAAATGGAGACATTAAAAGCATATTTTTTAGTAGTGAAAAATCAAATTGTCGCCCAAGGCGAAACATGTCACAACTTATAGTTTGCTCATAGTTTCTATTTGCTACTTTGGCTTCAAATTTTGAGATCTAATTTAGAGCTACATCAAGACCTTTGCCAATTTGCAAGTATTCATGGTAGGAAATACACCCCCGTCTTAAAGTTGAATTAAATCCTATGTGACATAAACACATTTTTTTCTTTTGTCTCCATTATCACAAACAAGTGGTCAAAATATAATTTTGAAGTCATCAATTCCTACCAGCAAAAACATCCTCACTCAAGTTAATTGTTTTATATGCTTTGCTTATTCCTTCTCTCATGTTATGTAAAACCCTATCAAATACATCTGGATGACCATAGTGGAATCGCACCCTAAGTGAGATAATAATAAGTAAGCAAATAATAGAGTTAAAACAGATCATTAAAAAAAATGGTGATGAGATGAGATGAATGTAGTAATCTAGAGGAGTAAGAACCTTTTGAGAAGAACATAACATAATATAATAAAGTATAATAAGGGAAAATACTTCATTAGATTTCATATATTTATATATCCAAGAAATCTAATTTGCTGATAGGAGTGGATGAAAATATGGATCACCATTAATTTAATGAAGAGAAACTAGATTACACAAAAATATTCCATCAAAAATGTCAATGAGTTATTTTAAGTAAAAAGATAATTCTCTTGATTGCATAAATCCAAATCACAAGTCTAACATTGAAGACAATTTGGATGACCAATACTACTTGTTTATACAAGTAGGAAAAAATCAAGTATAAAAAGTATCAATTCAAAATTATTGTAGGTTTGCTAAATAATCATTCAACAACACTCAATGAACTTTTCCAATCTTAGTTGCTTACATTTTCATAATGACGTTTTACATTTATTATCTAAGAGGATTAGCCAGAAGTGATGGAGGTCCATTGCAAGCTAAAGGTCTAGAAGGAGAGCTTGAAGCACTTCCTTTGGTGAGCTTTAAAGGATCATGACAAGAGCTAGAATCCAAGCACTTCAAGACCACATCAAGCCTAACTTGGACAAGCAAGATGAAGCACACAAACTCAAGGATCACAAGGACTGGATTTTGATGTCTCAAGTTCAATTTAAATCCAATTAAATTCAGCACTTGTTAGAAGCAAAAGTAGAAACAATAAAAGGGCTTTTTAGTGCAATTGTGTAAAGAGGTGTAGCTGCACTTGTGTGTAATTCGTGTAGCAACTTAGTAAATTAGTTGGCTGTACTTAGAAGCTAAAATATTTCACCTTACACAAATTTGGGACAGCCAAGAGTCACTTAGGAAAGCTTGCACCACAAGCTTCATTAAGCTTGCCTTAGGCTCCTTAGTGTGCACTACAAGCTTCATTTCAATTTGCATATTCCTTGCATTTACCTTGTAATTTTGTGGGTTATATATGGCTGCCCAAAACTGAACGTAACTAACTTTGGTTCATTAATACAAATCTTAAATTTGTGTGAGAGTTTCTCGCTTGTTCTTGTGCAAGAACCTCTTGTTTCTTATCAACAGCTTCAAGCTATTGTGGTGATTCTTCCTAGACTTATTAGAGAGCTTCTCCATGGTGTCTTCCACCTTCATCCTTAACCTTTCTTCCATCTTCCACAATTAAAGCTTCCAAACAACCACAAATTTTGTGAATTGTTGGACAACTTGTGTTCTTGAAGTTTGCTTGAAGATTAGGTTTCATTGCAAGGTAGATTTGGGAAAACTAATGGTTAATGGTTTCAGCCATACATCAAGTATATAGAGCCTAATCCTTGTGAAATTCTTATTCAAGTTCATTTTTTAAAAGATCTTCAAAGGTAAAAAAAAATGCACCATTTGAAAATCTGAAAAATCCATTTCAATTCCTTGTTTCTTGTTGTTTTCGTTTGAAGTTGGTAGTGTGGGCTTTGTGCTAAATTCCGCCACCTATCCTTGTGTTGTTCTTCAAGTTTCTTGTGAATTCATGCCTTATGTTCTTCATGTTCTTCATGTGTTCTTGATATTTTTCTAATTTTCTAATCTTGATTCTTGTCAACTTGTGTTAGTTAGTGTTTTTGTGTTGTATGACCACTTGTTTTGAATCTAATCTCATGCCTAAACTAAATTGAGTTGTTAGAAGAAAATTTTACAATTTTCATACATCAACTTTTTTGTGATTCATCAATTTATTAGAGGATTATTGAACTTGTACAAAAGAAAAACAGTACAAAAAAAATTGTGAAAGAAACAATCAAAGGCAAAAGAAAAACCATTTGGTACAGCCCAAGACATTATTGATTGCTGGATGGAAAAAGTGAATTAAAAACAGAATTTAGAAGCAAAGAAAGTTACAAAATTACAAGTTCCAAAATTTCCTTTGAACCACAAAATTAAGTGAACTTGTATGACATGTAAATTTGGTGAAATTTGGCTTCTAGCAATTGAATTTGCTTGGTATATCCTCCTTGTGAAGTTTGGTACAACCAATATATGTCCTTGAGTTGTCTCATTAAATTCCAATTAGAGTTATGCTTTTCTAAAATTTTGCTTTTGTTACTTGTCTCTTAAAAATTCCAAGGTTTTGTCTTAGAGTTTTCTTGTTCTTGGACTCTTGAGTCTAGCCTAGAATTATTTCCTATTTCACTATAGTAAAGAAGCTTGATTGGATTGAGAGTGTTTCTTAAGAACTATAGAGAAGCTAGAGTGGAAAAAGGAAAGAGAGAACATTAAAGAAAGAGCCAAGATAAAGTGTGCAAACAAGAGTGTGAGTGGCAAACACTTAAAGAGTGGTGAGAATTTCCTTATATACTTGTGTTTTTGTTAACCATTTCTTTTGACAGATGAGCTCAATAGGAGATGAGACTTTGTCACCTAGGACCTCTAGGTTGATGAAAGCCATGAAAAAATAAATGGAAGACTTGCAAACCAAAATGGATGCAAGGTTTGAAGAGTTACAAAGGGAGACCCAAAGAAGGAGTCATCCAATGGGTAGTGAAAACAATAGGAATACCCACAATAACCAAGAGGGAGGTGAATTGGTTTAAACTTGGTATTTTAAAATCTATTTATAAAATTAGAGTTAAAGGATCTTAATCACTTTTAAACCAAGAGTACTTTTAATCAATCAAATCATGCAGCTCAAGAAATCAATAGCTCAAAACAGAACTTGTTGAGTAATGATAATAATACCAAGAACAAATGCACAAGATAACTAATAGAGATAAAATAATAGAAAAAACCCCCAAGAATTTATACTGGTTCACTTCTCAAAAGAAGCTACATCCAGTTTCTTCTAATCAACACTAGATTACAGTTTCACTATTATAAATTTCAGTTCCTACAAGCTTAATAACAAACTCTCTTTATCAACCCTAGATAAAGAATATAAATCTAAAACCCTATTAGACTTCGAGTGAACAAGAACCAGAGAACACTACTTTGTTCTTCCCTAGAGAACCCTACTCTAGCATAAGCTTCAAAGAACCCTTTACAATAGCATCAAATAACAAACATTACAAAAATGAATTTACAACCAAAGATAATGGAGAGAAACAACCTGATGATTCAATGAATATGAATTCATGTGAGATACCAATTAGAGTTGAATTGCATAAAAAGAATTTCAGAACATGCTCTCCAAAACTTCTTTGAAACCTCTTGCCCAAGAAATCATTCAATACCCATGAAGATTAAAGAGTGAGACAAAAACTTAGTTAACCCAGAAAATCACTTTCTAACTTTGAGAAGGCTTGTGTATATTCATAAAATTCGAAATATTCAAGTTAAGTTTCAAGACAAGTCTTCTTCCTATTTATAACAGCTTTTCGTAACAGACTGTAATCGATTACACGCGCCAAATAATCGATTAAAATGACTTATGTAATCTATTAAATTATCACTTAATTGATTAAAGTGTTCAAGGCTTCATTCTGGGTTTTACAACGAACAAAATAATTGATTATCCCTAGTTGTAATCGATTAAATTAGTGAAGTTTTGTTTCTGAAGCAGCTTATGTAATCGATTACAATTTATGGTAATCGATTAAAGTAGTGAAGCATGTTTTTCTAAATAGCTTATGTAATTGATTACGATTAACGGTAATCGATTAAAGCAGCAATGCATAACTTTCATGTTACACTATGTAATCGATTACAAGAGTTATGTAATCGATTAATATGTTCATAAAAACTTTTCCAGATTTAAAATGAAGCAAATAATCGATTAAACCGTTGTGTAATCGATTAAAGCAGTAAGATTACATTTTTCCAAAAACATTACCCATTTAGTTCCTTTTTAAAATGTGAATAGCTTTGATACTTTAATGAAAACATTTAAGCATGTAAATGATTATGTGCATGCAATGCAAGGATCAAAAGATTGGCCTATCTTACACTTCATTTGAATTACAATCTTCAAGGCATGTGAAAAGCTCAAAACTTTCTTCTAAATCATAAGCTTCATTCTTCTTGTTGCTTGATACGTGTTAGCCGTTACGCTCCAAAACAATTTAACTACATTAATTCTGTAGCACAGGATTAACCTAGGTCGAGACACAATCAATATGGTTCTAGCTTCAATTCACTAATAACAGTAAGGGGGGAATTTTATCGAACAGTTTGTGTGCGTAAGTAAAACTTGCAAAAACATAAACTAAAATTAAAGAGCAACACAGAAACTAACAAAATTCAAAAGAACTAATGTAAAACAGAATTAAAGCATCAATCCAATTCACCCCACCAAGCAATTCGAATCATCATTGTTCTCAGAAATTTTATCCTATTATGAAAGTTCATTCAATCTCATTAGAAGCAATTCAATCGACTTAACCCCTAAATTGATTTAAACCACAACCCTAACTGAAATATCATCCAATTAATCTGTGATTAATATTCGAAATTAGGAAATGAATCCATAACCTAATCCTTTTTCAATCCTAAATGTATTCATAATCATGAAAACAAAATAGTAATTGAAGAAGAAGATGAACATTCAAATAGAATTCGAAACACTAAACCAGAACTCAAATTCTCCTTGTGCTTGGGTTGGATCCTTGGATTGATTGAGTATTTAGCCTTCCATGATCATCATCAGTGAAAGCCCCATGGAATGATTGCACAAAAATGGAAGCACAACACAACGAAAGTGAAGAACAATGAAGAACAAGGAAGAACAGTAGAGAGAAAATAAGAGTAAGGGTTGATCCTAAAAACTTAAAAGAAGGAAATGTAAAACTATTTTTATTAAAATGAAAGAGTGTGTCAAAATCTGTCTAATGTCACTAATATGTAATGACTAAGTCTGAAGAAAAGAATGGGCCATGAACAAACCCATCAATTGTAATTATTTACTATTTACACCAACAAAAATTAAAACTCGCAGCCAAATTACAAGTGCAGAGGTTCCAATTTTGAAGCTCAAAATGACCCTCCAAATGACAGAATTGGCCTCGGGCTATTTCTAGCAAACTTGTAGATCTTTTCATTATCTTTCTAGGGACTTCTAGAATGCTGCATTCGGAGATCAGTAGAACTCTATAGGCCCTGCACAAGTCAGATATGTTAAGTGAGCAAAAATTCAAAAATACACTACAATTAGCAATTAAGCCCACTTACTTGCCTAAGACAAAATCTGAATTAGAATAGGAAAATAAAGGTTCAAGAGAGGTCAAATAAGATAAGAAGGATAGAAAAAATATTTAACTAAAAGCACTCCATCATTGCTCCCCCTATATCCAACAGGTAGTGTGGATGGAGAGGCTCATAGTGGTAGGAGGTTGAGTGAGTATGCTTCCTCTCATGGAGGAAATTATGAAGATGAGAGGAATGAGAGGGAGAATTAGAGAGAAAATAATAATAGAAGAGAAAATAGGAGACACAATCCTAGGAGGCAAAATAGAGATGAGAAAAATTGGAGGATGAGGAGAGAAGGGAGGAATGGAGGATTGAATGGAGTGAAAATAAAAATTCCAAAGTTCCTTGGCAATAATGATCCCGAAGAGTACTTTGAGTGGGAGATAAAAGTAGCACAAATTTTCTCATGCCAACAAATTGATGAAGAAAAGAAAGTGATTATAGCAACTCTAGAATTTGGTGGCTATGCTTTGGTGTGGTGAAACTAAATTCAAATGGACATAAGGAGGTTGAGGAGACAAAGAGTAAATTGTTGTAATTATTTGAAGGCATGCTTGAGAGGAAGATTTGTTCCTACTTATTATGCAAGAGAAGTCAACAACAAGCTCCAAAGACATTTCCAAGGCTACAAGAGTGTTGATGAGAGTCTATAAGGAAATGAAATTGATGATGATAAAGAGTGAAATTGTGTAGGTCCAAGAAACAACTATGGCTAGGTTCCTTCATGGCTTGAATAGAGAAATTCAAGATGTGATGGAGCTACATTCTTATGCTACAATTGAGGATCTAGTCCACAAAGCTCAAAGGGTGGAGCAACAACTAAAAAGGAGAAAAGTTTCGTTTTCCAAGACCAATGGGGCTGCAACTTCCAGCTGGAAGGACAAGCCTAAAAGGGAGGTTTCTCATGTGAAAAATAAAGAAGAAAAGGTGGAGATCTCAAGAAAAAAATGTGGAACCAACTCCAACAAGATCAAGCAATATCAAGTGTTTTAAGTGTCTTGGTAAGGGTCACATTGCTTCCCAATGTCCCAACAAAAGAACAATGATTTTTCTTGAGGATGGAGGCATAAAGAGTGATTCTTCAATTGACTCAAATAGTTCTTCAAGTAAAGAAGAAGAAGAACTCACACTAGTGGAGGCCGAGGAGGGTGATCTCTTGATGGTAAGGAGAATGTTGAGCAATTTTTGTCCAGAAAAAGAGGAAAGTCAAAGAGAAAATATTTTTCACACAAGGTAGTAGAAAAGAAAGTGTGCTCACTTATCATTGATGGAGGGAGCTGAACCAATGTGGCTAGTACAAGACTTGTGGAGAAATTACACTTGCCAACCACAAAGCATCCAAGCTACAATGTCTTAGTGAAAGTGGATAAGTGGTGGTAAATTCTCAAGTGCTCATTCATTTTTCTATTAATGCTTATAATGATAATGTTCTTTGTGATATTGTACCTATGGAGGCTGGTCATATCCTTCTTGGTAGGCCATGCCAATATGATAGAAAAGTGATACAGAATGGCATGGAGAACACTTTTGAGTTTGAGCACTTACGCAAGAAAATTATTTTGAGGCCTTTGACTCCTAGACAAGTGTATGAGGATCAAGTGAGGATGAAAGAAAAGAGAATTCAAGAGTTGAAAAAAATACTGCACTTGAAAAAAATTTCTGCACACAAAAAGGCAAAGAAAGTGAGCTACCAAAGAGAAAAACTAGTTAGAAGAAAAAGAGAGAAAAAAAATGAGAGTAAGAAAATAAATGAGATTAAAGAGAGTTTGTTCTTGAGTAAAAAAGAAATTAAGAGGGTGTTATTGGCATAACAACCTCTTTATTATATGCCTCCTAACTCTCTTTGTTTACATGTTGAAAAGTAAAGAGAAAAATTACCCAAAGTTATGCAATCTCATGCACCTATTCTTGCATTGCCTAATTTTAATGCTTCCTTTGAATTGGAATGTGATGTATCTAATGTGGGCATTGAGGGGGTTTTAATTCAAGATAAACATTCTATTGCTTATTTAGTGTGAAATTGAAGGGTGCATGTTTGAACTATTCCACTTATGATAAAGAGTTGTATATGTAACACCCTGAAATTTCGATAACTGAAAATAGATATTTGGTGTATTTGTTGTGATTGTTTGATTATTTGATTAGTTTAGATTAATTGAAATGTTATGTTAATTATCCATGCGCAATTGCTTGGTGTAGATGTCAAGTTATGTGGAGTTGTTGGAGTTGCATTATAATTGAGTGATTCTGAGTTTTACCCAAAACCTATTTTAGTAAAATCACCATTCTTGATTGGTTAACCGTTGGATTGCCTTAAAATTTTATAGTTAGGCTCCTAACTCACATATGTAACTTTTGACCGTTGGGATTGGATAAATACCATCTTTATCGTGAGACAATAATTTTTCACTGAACCAGAAATTTTAAAATTGGGCCAATTCACCTAAGCGAATTTTGGAAGACTTTTTAGCTTGCCTTTGCGAGTCAAGGTGGTTTTAAAAGCATGCAGCAACCTCCAAATCATGAAAATGGTGGTCTTCTTCCCCCAAAACAGCACCCAACCCCCTTCCCCTTTCTAACATCCCCAAAATTATAAAAATGTGATGATAATTCGATAGAAGTATGTTTAGAGAAAAATAATTATATCACTCTTTCCAAGAAGTAGAAATTACTAGAAAACCCTTAAGATGAAAATGTCAAAAATGCCCTTGGTCATTTTTGAAAATGACCAAAATACCCCTAGGTTGAATGGCATAATTACCAAAATGCCCCTAGGCCAAAAATGCTCAAATAACTTTAGAAATTTTGTAGAAACTTGATGAAATTATAGAATACACCTAGCTGACTATGTATCAACATATTTTGTAACAGAAAACTCTAGAATAAAATTTCTACAAATGTTAGAAGATGACAACTTTGAGGTTGTATTCAAGAAAACTCAAGCATCAGAAACATATGGAAAAATGATATAGATAATCTAAGGAATTTTCTCTTAATTATAAAAGAAATAAACTCATTTGATGAACCAATTTAGTAATTTTAATAATCAAAAGTAAATGGACCAATTAGAATTAAGGTAAATGTAAATTGTAGGTAAATAATACCCTAAATGTATTACTTGTAAGAAATTTTAATAGGATTATGATTAACCTAGAATTATATTACTTTTAGGTGGAAAATGTAAATTAGATTTTTCTAAAAGCTAGAAACAATTTAATTTCAAGGATACTATAATAAGTAAAAGAATGAAGAAAAGTATAACTAAAGCCTAGCTATCCTACGCAGGAAAGGAAAACAAATGAGGGTTTCACTACAAGCTTGGTACTCCACGTGAAAATTAAGAAGGAAGGAGGATGATGTAGAATTCTCAAGAACATGGACACTTGTAGGGTGAAGAACTAATAGCCAACAGGATTAAACCAAATAGAAAGCTAAGTCATCATAACCCTAGAGATATTTGTAGCCAAGCTTTCTCTATACTCTTTCATCTTGCACGTGGACAGCTCTAAACCTTATTTCAAGAATCCCAACGGTCAAAAGTTACATATGTTGAATAGTAGTGTAACTTTAAAATTTTAAGAAGATCCAACGGTTAATGAATTCAGAACCAATATTTTACTAAAATGGGTTTTGGGGTAAAATCAAGAATGAAGAAAAGCACAAAATCTTCCAAAAATCTATCCAATCCACGAAAATTGGTGAAGATTGCTCTACAAGCCAAACTACTCCACGTGCACATCAAGAAGAATGAAGAAGTGTTGAGAAAAATCAAGAAAAGGGACACTTGTATGGTTAAAAAGCAAGAACTCATATGATTGGACCATTTGTAAAGCAAGGTCATAATGACCTAGAAGATATGTCATGGCAAAGGCTTGTTAAACAAGTTCATTAACACTATAAATAGAGGGATTAGTAACCGAAAACATCAAGCCTCCAAGGGAAGTGAACGTGCAACATCCCTTACCTTCCTTTCATATTTCATTTTCAATTCCTTTCATTCTTTCCTTTTTCATCCTATTATTCTACATCATTTTTACCTATCATTTTCAAGTAGAATAAAAGAAAACCCTAAGCCTTGCTACTTTGAAATATCACGTTGAACTAGGAGCATTTAAAGGGATATCAAGATTCAAACTCACTTGAGGTAGGTTAAGCTTAAATCTCTAGTTAAACAATGGTTTAGGTTGATTTACATGCTTTAGTAGGCTGATTTATGGTTGATATTTAGGCTTGAATTTCGTGATGTTTAAAGGTTATTCTTTGATGAGAATATGTTGATTTAAGTTATAAGATAGACTATGATTTATACCCATTAATATTAGTGAAGTATGGAAGTCCAATTGATAATCTTTTGAGGTGATTTCAATAATACTTTGGACTGTCTGTTTATATTTTTATGGACATGCTTTGATTATATTTTGAAGTAGAGGATGAATGGTATGGAGTTGAATGGTTGAGATACTTGATGATTTGATTTTGAGGATTAATTAGTGAGGTGGTAGGTGAAAGGAGAATAAAAGATGCATACTAGGCTTTAATCTTTTATTATGAAAATTTCAAGGGATTAAAAATTATTTAAAAGACATATTATGGATTATTAGTTAGAATATTAACATAATTTTCTATGAGGATATTCCTAGGTCATGTCTAAATTGGTAATGACTTTGCTTGAATAAAATATGGTGGTTTAACCATACTTATATACTTATTGGATAAGGTATGGTGGTGTAACCATACTTATGATATATATGATGATATGATGTGTATTTTGCTTATGGATTTGATTTTTATGTATGGATGTTGATGTGATTAAGATAGGTGGATTCATGTTTCCATGTTCCAAGTCCAGTACGAGGCTTTGGGGAAACAGAATCTGATGCTACATATAGTACGATATGTAGTACCCATGGGCAAGGATATATGGCAAAATTTATGCATGTTTGCGTAAGACTATAGCAGCGACCACATTCAGTGTGGCCACATACAGTACGATATGTGGGAGCCATTTGCCCTGGGATAGTTCAGCTCATGCATTCATGTAGTTGCATATTGCTTGTGGATGTGTTTGATTTTTTTATGATTTTACTAACCTAATAATAGGGTCGGGATTTAGCTTTGTCTACTGAGAAATTTATTTTCTCACCCGATTTGTTTCATATTTTTTTTTAGATGGTAATGATGGCAGGTTCCATAAGTCCTTGGAGTAGTGAAGATATATAAAAGAAGTTATGAACTAAGCTGGATTTTTGAGAAAGTAGTGTACTTGTATTATATAAACTTTTGTATCAGAAACATTGGCTATGTATATGAGTAACAAATCTTTTGCAAATTTTACGTTTTAAAAATTTTACTATTATACGTTTCGTAGAAATTTACCCTTAAGTAAAAGTAAAAATAAGTAAATATTTAGGTCGTTACACCCTTCTCCTCCACCACCCACAACCACCGGTGACTGCCACAAGCCGTTGTTTATTGTTGTTGGACCACCGCACGAAGAGAAACACTTTAATCGGAGTGAAATCTTCAAAACTCAACTCGAGGATTCAGTAGAGAATGGAACCTCCAATCCTCCTTTCTTGGTTTCTTTGAGGTAACAA
This sequence comes from Glycine tomentella, assembly GCA_007407185.1. NCBI lineage: Eukaryota > Viridiplantae > Streptophyta > Magnoliopsida > Fabales > Fabaceae > Glycine > Glycine tomentella. The sequence continues at coordinate 221,084 of PYAF01005832.1, read as the reverse complement.
TGGTTTCCATGTCTTCTTTTAGCTAGTTTGAAGCCTCTCTTGATATCTCTTGTAATTCGGGTACTGTTATTGGCTGTTTTTATACTTCCTTTGAAAACCCTTTGAAAATGAGATGTTGTAAAAGTCACTTTTTTATGAAACTGATGTCATTTCTGTTATCCTTGTTGAACCCTGGTCATATTGGTGTGATCGGGATTTCAAAATGATGTCTTTTGATGTGGACTCCCAAAACACCATTTTTGCCTCTTTTTAAATTTGAGTGGATATTTTACCCCAAATGTTAATATTAACCTTGTCTTTGAAATTTATACTAAATTGTCTTCGATTTGATATATAGAGCTCTGTGTTTGGGCCTAAGCACAAGAACTAGAGGGATCTCAAAACAACACTGAGGAGCTAACGAGAGAATTTATAGATAGGTAGGGGGAGTTTATTAGTTGGTTACAGTTTTGATACCATAGTTGGGGGTCAGGAAATCCAACTATGAAGATAACTGTCTGTCCCTGCTGTGTGCTGGTTTTCAAGAAAAGTTATGTTTTAAACTAATGGGATGCAATATAATTATTACTAATGTATGTTGATTCATGCTGTGTGTGCTGGTTTTTAGAAAAGTTGTGTCTTAAACTAATGGGATGTGATATAATTATTATTGATATATGTTGATTCCTGTTGTGTGCTCATTTTCAAGAAAAATTGTGTTTTTAACTAATGGGATGCAGCGAATTTGCTTATTGATGGATAAAACTATGATTGATGTTGTTGTTGTAATGATTGGATTTTTTGGAAAAGTCTTAATTACAGAGGAGACTCTGCCCAAAGTTTATAATATGTTTTTCCTATTTAATTCTTTATTAAATTTTTAAATGGACATAAGAGTGTGTTTTCTATATTGCAGTCCTCCACTTTAATTTAGAATTTTCCTAAAATACCAATCTCGTGATAATATGGATTGTGGATGAATGAGGTGATATTGATGTCATTGATAATGTTGAAATGAGATGTTATTGATGTGTGATTGAATAAGATAATGATGATGTGTTTGATGATGTATAAAGGATATAATGATGATGTGGTTTATGATGTTTAAATGAGATGATGATGAAATGGATGTTGATGTTGAAATGAGATAAAGTTGATGTTTATGAGGATAATGTTGAAATAAGATGAATATAATATATATGATGATGATATCAAGATGGGGTGATGTGTATGTACACTGATACCCATGAGGGGTGCATGATTGGTCATCCTTGCAAGAAAGGATTTGTTTCAGGCCATGATCATGCATTGATGGTGCTCATGGTTGTCATTATGTGATGTGGATATACATGGATACCCATGGGGTTGTATGACTGATCATCCTTGCGGGGAAGGATTTATTCCTGGCCATGGTCATACATTGATGGTGCCATGGTCGTATGTTGTGTATATACACGTGGGGTGCAGTGACCGGTTGGTTATCCTTGCGGGGAAGGATTTGTTCCTAGCCACAGTCAGTGCATCGATGAGCCCACATTGATGTGTTATGTATGTACATGGGGGGTGTATGACTGGTCATCCTTGCGGGAAAGGATTTGTTCCTGGCCATGGTCATACATTGAGGATGTTCATGTTTCATACTTCATGTGTATGGATGTAAATATAATGAAGGCACACGCGTACCTATGGGTTTCAGTGGGCTGAAAATGCAGGTACTAAGGGGTCATCAGGTTTGGAATTCCTTAGTGACGTTGGTTGATCACCGAGGAGGAATGGCCAGTGCACGACAGGGTGGACCTGATAGCGGTGGATCATTTTTCCTGTGAGAGGCTATTTCCAGGATATGGTACCACATTGCATGCTGATAGATGAGTCAGTTGCATATCATTCTATGTATGATTGTTTGAGTTGTGAAATGTATTTGATGACTGGTTTGTTGAGTGTGTATTGGAATCATGGATTTTTTGTTAATGATTGTGGTGGGTAATGTTGTTTCCTTCCCAAATGTTGCTATATGATGTTTGTTGGTTTTATATAATGACTCACCCTTGCATTTGTTGTACCGTGTGGTTGGTACCTGTTATGATCGCGAACTTACGTTCTTGTGAGTAGATGAGCAGCATTAGGTGACTCTGGAGGGAGACTCTTTTTGTTGGAGCCGCCAAGCCATCGTGATGATGTTGGAGCTCTTTTTGGGAAAGAGTTGTGTTTTGTTAATCAACTCTTTCTTTGTTAGTTCCTTGAATTCTTTTGTTAGATATGTAAGATTCCAGGTGTAATTACATGTAAAACTAAATTAAGTACTGATATGTGAATGATATGCCCTGATGCGATATATATATATATATATATATATATATATTCAATTATGTAATTGTATCATATGTATGATAGTTGTATTATTGCGAAAAATTTACTACCATTTTCATAATCAAATTAGTGGAGTTTTCATTAAAATTGGAAATTCTCACGATTAGAGTTAGTGATGTCATAGCGACGAGTGATGGAGTGCTTTTAGTTAAATATTTTTCTATCCTTCTTAGCTTAATTGACTTCTCTCGGACTTTTATTTTTCCATTCTAATTTAGTTTTTGTCTTAGGCAAGTAAGTAGGCTTAATTGCTAATTGTAACGTATTTTCGGATTTTATGCTCACTTGACCTATCTGCCTTGTATAAGACCTACAAAGCTCTACGGAACTCCGAATGGAGCATTCTAGTAGTCCCTAGAAAGATAAAAAAAAAAGATCTACAAGTTTTCCAGAAATAAGCCGAGGCTAATTCTACCATTTGGAGGGTCATTTTGGGCTTCGAAGTCATAATCATTGTACTTATATTTTGGGCTGCGAATTTGATTTTTATGGTTGTAAATAGTAAATAATTAGAATTGATGGGTTTGTTCATGGCCCATTATTTTCTTCAGACTTAGTCACTACATATTAGTGACATTGGACAGACTTTAGACACACATTTCATTTAATAAAAACAGTTTTACACTTCTCTCTTTTAAGTTTTTAGGATCAAAACCCTTGCTCTTATTTTCTCTCAACTCTTTTTCCTTGTTCTTCATTGTTCTTCATTTTCATTTTGTTGTTCTTCCATTTTCGTGCAATCATTCCATGGGGCTTTCACTGATGATGATCATGGGAGGCTAAATACTCAATCAATCCAAGGATCCAACCCAAGCACAAGGAGAATTTGAGTTCTGGTTTCGTATTTCGAATTCTATTTGAATGTTCACTTTCTTCTTCAATTGCTATTCTATTGTCATGATTATGAATGCGTTTAGGATTGAAAACAGATTAGGTTATGGATTCATTTCCTAATTTCAAATATTAATCATAAATTAATTGAATGATATTTCAGTTAGGGTTGTGGTTTCAATCAATTTAGGGGTTAAGTCGATTGAATTGCTTCTAATGAGATTGAATGAACTTTCATAATAGGATAAATTTCTGAGAACAATGATGATTCGAATTGTTTGGTGAGGTGAATTGGATTGATGCTTTAATTTTGTTTTACATTACTTCTTTTCAATTCTGTTAGTTTCTATGTTGTTCTTTAATCTTAGTTTACGTTTTACCGAGTTTTACTTACGCATATAAACTGTTCGATAAAAATCCCCTCTTACTATTATTAGTGAGTTGAAGTTAGAACCATATTGATAGTGTCTCTGAGTCAACCTAGGTTAATCCTGTGCTACAAAATTAACGTAGTCAAATTGTTTTGGAGCGTTACGGCAAACGCGTATCAACAAGGCGGGTCGTTACAGTGTGCACTTGTTAAAGTATTGCAAATTTGGCAACATTATCTTTTACGTAAGGAATTTGTGATCCATGGTGATCATGAGTCTCTTAAATATTTGAAAAGTCAAGGCAAACTCAACAAGAGACATGCTAAGTGGTACATCAAGGGTAATTTGAGAACATGGGAGGAATGTCTACCTCAAATTGAGTTTGCTTATAATAGAGTAGTTCACAAGACTACTTATCTCCTTTTCAAATTGTTTATGAGTTTAATCCTTTAACTCCTCTTAATTTATTGCCTTTACCTAATGTAACACCCTGAAATTTTGATAACTAAAAATAGATGTTTGATGTATTTCTTGTGTTATTTGATTATTTGATTAGTTTAGATTAGCTGAATTATTGTGTAAATTATCCATGTGCAATTGCTTGGTGTAAATGTTAAGTTATGTAGAGTTTGTTTGAGTTGCGTTGTAATTGAGTGATTCCGAGTTTGACCCAAAACGTATTTTTAGTAAAATCACCATTATGGAGTGGTTAACCGTTGGATCGCCTTCCCATTTTACAGGTAGGTTCCTAACCCACATATGTAACTTTTGACCTTTGGGATTGTCAAAATAACTTTTTAGAGAAGCAGAAATTTTAAAATTGGGTTAGCTCGTCCAGGCAAATTTTGCACGTATTTTTGCTCGCTTGGGCGAGTCAAGGCGGTGATAAATACATACCAGCAGCAAAAATCACGAAAATGGAGAATTCTTCTTCACCCAAACCGTCCCCCAACCTCCCACCATCACCCTCCACCACCCAAGACCACCAGAGACTACCACAAGGCACCATCGCTTGCCGTTGGACCATCGCAAGGAAAGGAACCCTTTAATCGGAGCGGAATCTTCGAAACCCAACTCGAAGATTCGGTAGAGAACGGAGCTCCCAATCCTTCTTTCATGGTTTCCTTGAGGTAATCTTGGTTTCCTTTGTCTTCTTCTAACTAGTTTAAGCTTCTCTTAGTGTCTCTTACGTTTTGGGTACCGTTGTTAGAAGTTTTACACATCCTTTGAAGACCTTTTGAAAATGAGATGTTGTAAAAATCTCCTTTTTATGAAATAGATATCATTTTTGTGATCTTTGTCAAGCCCCGGTCACATTGGTGTGATCGGAATTTCAAAATGATGTCTTTTGATGTGAACTCCCAAAACACTATTTTAGCGACTTTTTTAAATTTTAGTAGGTATTTGACCCCGAATGCTAATGTTAGCTTGATTTTTGAAATCTATACTAAATTATCTTCAATTTGGTATGTAAAGCTTTGTGTTTGGGCCAAAGCACGTGAACTTGAGAGATCCTAAAATGACGTTTCAAGGAGCTAACAGAGGGATATAGACAGGTAAGAGGAGTTTATTATTTGGTTATAGTTTTGATACCATAGTTGGGGGCCAAGGAGTCCAACTATGAAGATATTTGCATGTCCCTGTTGTGTGCTAGTTTTCAAGAAAAGTTATGTTTTAAACTAATGGGATGTGATGAATTTGTTTGTTGATGGATAAAACTTTGAATGATGTAGTTGTTATAATGATTGGAAGTGTAGGTGCACTTGTGTGCAATTTGTGTAGTATAATGACTAAGTTAAAAAAAAATTGTGGAGGCCTCTGGTTCCCAACGCGTATAGCGCTAGCCGCAGCGCTAGTAGCACCAGACATGGCGCCATAAGTGCTAGAGTGCACCAGATGACCATTTTTCTCTGGAATCTAGCGCGGTTAGTACTAGAGTGGCGCGATTAGTGCTAGAAGCACGCCAGACATCTGGTTTTTGGCACCAATAGCGCCAGAATGTCGCCAGTAGTGCGGGGACGCAGGCTGGAGTCATTTAAGTGACCCTTCTCTCTCTTCCTTCACAAAAATCTCATTCTCTTCTTCCTTCTTTGGTTTCCTCCATTGGTGAACTAGAGATGCTCCATAAACACTCAACCATTGACCAAAACACTTCGCTTCCAACATGAAAGTTGAAGGGAACTACTAAATGAGCTAGATTCCAACATCAGTTTGCCTTGAAAATCATCAAACAAAGAAATCACTTTCTCTAGGAAACTTCACAAAGTTTGATTTTTGAGGGGAAAGGAGGCGTTTTAAGGACGTTCAAGCTTGGAGAAGTTGTCCTCTAGCCTTCCTTGTCATTTTAGAGGTAAGAAACACAACTTTTACTGATTATTTGAGAATTTGTTCTTGAGGTGAATAGTGACCCATTTGAGTTAGAGCTGAAATTAGGCTTGGGTCCTTTGGAAAATTATGCTTAGGAGGTTGTTGTGATGAAGGTTTAGCTTTGAAATAAAACTTTTATGGACTTTGGAAATTGGGTTATGAGGAATGTATGTGTAGCAAGAATGTTGGTTGAATTGATGATATTATGGTATGTATGGACCTTGGTGTTTTCACAAGATGTGTTTAGGAGACTATAGAAATGGTAAAATGTTGAAGTAACCATTTTAGCCAACTTGATAATCATTGAAATGTGGCATGGATTGAACTCCTTGAATTGGTTTATGCAGAGTCTTAGGGAGACTCTAGTGACTTGGTTAGGCCGAGATAGATCCTATTGGGGGTTTGTAAGTCACCAATTAGGTGACTAGTCCTTATAACTTGAAAATAGTGTAATGAGGGGTTATAATGGAAGAGAATAGCGTTTCTTTTCTTTTTAACGATTGAAAATCGTTATTGATTACTTATGTGCCTTTGTATAAGGCGTGACACCGAGAGTGTCAGTGGCGGAGACCACTGTTCGGGGATTGGACAGCAGAGTACTGTTTTGCCTGGTAAGCTTTAATTTTTCTTGGGGTTTTTCTCCTCTGAGTTCCACCATACTCCGAGGGAGTGATGGTTCCATACATGATTCATATGCATTAAATTGGATGTTACAACTTTACTCATGATAATATGTATACATGTTTTTATGCTTTGTGTATGGTTGCTTTTCGGATAGATCTTCTGGCCAGTTAGATAGATATGGACCTCCCTAGGAGTAGAGCGCAACTCCTAGTTGGTTTGCTCATGTAAAGGGTGTATGATCCCTTAGAACCATAGATAGGTGGTCTTGTTTCCGTTGAAGCCTATTCTCGGAGGTGCCATATACGTGCATCCATGTGTAAAGGGGTAGCTCCTAATGGGATGGCACGGGTGTGAATTCCGGCCTCACACTGGGGACTAAGAGTGTTGATGCTGATGATGATGCATCTTTGGCGGGCGTAGTATCGCATATATATATACATTAGAGCTAGAGAATGCCTACGTGTTGTTGTGAGGGCCAGGAGGCCTGGTGTTATGATGCCTTTGATGTATGTTATCATGGAAGTGAGTCAGGGGGGAGGAGAAGTCTCCAAGAACCCTGAGCTTACTGAGATTGTATCTCACCCCTGTTGAGGTCTTATTTTGTAGGTGATGCATCTGGAAGAGATGATGGGTCTCAAGGCTAGAGGCCCCAATAGGGATAGTCACTGTATAACTGTCTGGACAGTATTTTGGGAGCACTGTGACTCACTGTTTATGTTTATGATGTTATTTTGTACCCCTAGGAGAGAAGATGCGCGTGTATATATAGATCCTGTATGAATTGTGATGTATAGACGTTGTATATTTTGTACCCTCTTAGGAGGGTGGGATCTAAGAGATCATGGCACTGGGTGCCTATTCTTTTGTACAACCACAACGACTATTTATGACGACGTATGTTATATCTATATATTTATATATATAGATACATGTGACTTCTGATTCTTCTGATATATCTGTAAGGACGTTAATGTTTTACCTGCCGTCCTTTATGTTATCTGGATCGTATGGGCTTGTTGTGGATATTTACCATACATGATGAATTAGAGATATGATTTTGAATGGAAATGACGATGACGTCACGTTTTTGAAAACGCTTCCGTTGTTTTAATTATTGATTTTAAATTAATTACTGCGTTAATCTGATTAAGTAACTGTTAATACACCGGATGCATACGGGGGTGTTACATGTAGCAACTTAGTAAATTAGTTGGTTGTACTTAAAAGCTAAAACACTGCACCTTACACGAATTTGGGATAGACAAGAGTCTCTTAGCAAAGCTTGCACCATAAGCTTCATTAAGCTTGTCTTAGACTCCTTTACTATGCACTACAAGCTTCATTTCAATTTGTATTTCCCTTGCATTTACCTTGTAATTTCGTGGGCTATATATGGCTACCCAAAATTGAATGTAACTAACTTTGGTTCAATAATACAAATCTTAAAATTTGTGAGAGTTTCTCTCTTGTTCTTGTGCAAGAACCTCTTGTTTCTTATAATGGATTCAAGCTATTGTGGTGATTCTTCCTAGACCTATTGGAGAGCTTCTCCATGGTGTCTTCACCTTCATCCCTAACCTTTCTTCCATCTTCCGTTGCTGGAATTAAAGCTTCCAAACAACCACAAATTTCATGAATTGCTGGACAACTTGTGTTCTTGAAGTTTGCTTAAGATTGAGTTTCATTGCAAGGTAGATTTGAAAAAACTAATGGCTAATGGGTTCATCCATACATCAAGAAGCCTTTGACCAATAATGACAAAGTTGATCTCTTGATATGACATGAAACCCAACCAGAGAAGACACACTGAAATTAAAAAGAGCATCAAAGACATTCTATTAGTATATTAAACAGCATTCTAACATTAATGTTAAAGACATTTATGAGTAAGGGGAAAAAGCAAGTACAGAACAAAGAAAATGCTATAAAATAAAAAAAGAAAATGATGGAAGAAAGAGAATGTATAAGAGCTATCATAGTATCATGTATTATTGTCAGGTAGCATTTTTATGGTTAATCTATTCTAAACACATTAGGTTTTATACATTTCTCATATTAAGGGAAGCCCATATACCATGGAATACTTTCTTAGACTTAGACCATGTTCATGCATTCAAGGAACATATTATTACCATTGTGCATAATATGAAAGATGTGTATTATTCTAATGAAAGGAATTTTTCACTTCTCATGAGAGGGAAGTGAAAGACTAAAACTTACGAGCAAAGCGGAAGAGCGAATGAGAGTTCAAATTAAGGGACCTAGCAAATGAGAGAAGAGAAATCAACAACTCAAACAAGAGAAACTAGAATCAATATTCGAAACTTGAAATTCAGTAATTAAAAGGTTTTACCTGATTGAAAAAGATAAGATGAAGAATGACAACTGGAAAGTAGAATGCACGAAATGAGAATAGAAGATGAACAAGTTTAGGTTGGAGGCTACAATTTCAACACAATGGATGAGCTTGTCGTCAGAGAGGAAGTGGTCAATGGCGGTAAGGAAGAAGGCATGGGTTTTGATGGAGACAGTGGCTCTCAGTAGAGGAAGGAGGAGTGGTTCCTCGAGGGTTGTGACTAGGGGAACATGAGTGTGATAGGGTTCAAGGGTACGAGAGCTTTGGGCAACAGAAATTGACATAAAATTGGGTATTAGAAAAATTGTATATTAGAAACATAAGATTGATAAGATTGATTTTAAAAAAACCTGATGTTAAGTTAGTATTGACAACATTGGTTCTTAAACAACTGATGTTAAGGGACACGCACAGCATCAGTTATTTTATAACTGATGTTAACTGTAACATTCCCAAAAATATTATAATTAAAATAATATGTAATATTGTCAAAAATAAATTTTAAGAATAAGTATGATACCCTCATATATATATAAATATTTATGATTTAAATTATAATAACAGAATAGGTAAAATAATAATTTTTAAGGACAAATTTTAGTTTCAAACTTCACCCGCATGAAAATTTTAGATGAATCCAAATCCTTAGAAAAATCTTCTGGAGGTACAAGTGGCATTAGAGAGAAAACAAATAACAAAAGCCAGCTACAGTAGCTTCCCACATTGCACCACCATTAAATAAGAGGAATAATAATAATAATGAATGAGATAAGAGGGTTTAGATATTTTACTTAGATTTTTTTTCAATTGAAACTAAAGCCAATAGTATAAATAGCTCGGACGTTTCAAACTCTCTGCACCAAAAACCTACACTATCAGCCTTCACTCTCTCCCTAAACTTTCTCAAACATTTTCGATCCTTTTCTCTTAAAATTAGTCCAGCAGTTCTCTAAGCCATCTATCAAAAGCTATTAAAGGTAGGCTAGACTTCAATCTTTAACTTAGAAATTGTTTAAGATTTCTTTAAATACTTAATTGACCAGATTTAGTTTTTAACTAAAATAGAAAACTAGGTTTGATTATGTTCATATATGATACGGTGATTTAAGAAATATTTTAAAATTTAACATTAATATTTTGGGAAAGTTTTATGAGATAATTAGAGTAATTTAGATAATTTAAATAACTTATTTCTTGTAGTACTTGGTAACAATTTTTAAAATAAGAAGCTAATAGACTATTTAAAAAAATATATATATATATAGTAATTAAACAAAGTGAATAACACTAATCACAGCTTTTCTCTTTCTCGGCCTTCAAGCAACCCGGTTGCCATCATTTTAAGCCTCTAAAAGTACTCTTGGTCCAGCCCATATATATATATATATATATATATATATATTTCATAAAACTTTTCCTGTAGATCTTATCCACGGATGAATAGTAGCATGGGCAATAATTTTACACACGTTAAAAAGCTAGCAGTTAATGACTAAGATACAAATATATATATATATATATAATAATATCTAAAATAGCACTATACCAGTTTTTGGTTTTTCCTCGGTTTACAGCACCTCGGCTTCTCTAATAGTTACCTCGGTACTTCCTATACTCTGCATAAAATAATAAGGCTATACCATACTTCCCTACATATATACATGTTTAACTTATACTCACCCCGACACAATGTTTCTGCCTTATATATATACACCTCTAGCCTTCTATCATCTACCTAACTCAGACTCTGCTATATATCTTTCCGGTAAGATTTTCCAACCACCTCGGCCTTCCTCCACTGCACCTCAACACCTATATATATATAAATCCCCGAATCAAGCATAACCATGCACACAAAAGATTTGCCATGCCGAAAGACGAGAACCTACCTCGGCAACTTTACTCATCATACCTCTACCTCAGCATCTCGGCCAATCTTGCCTAGCTTAATTACAGACTTATCCCGGCAACTCGGCTTTCCGGATAAATTCACTAACCATGCCCCTCTATCCCGGCTTCCATGCACACAACCTCGGCCACCCATACCCGGCTATCCAAGCAGGATGAAACCGGCCTGCATCCATTCCGGACTATACTTATCCGACCAGCACCTAACTCGGCCAGCATGAAATGAGTCAACTTGGCCACCATGAATGGAACTAACTCGGCCATCATGAATAGAACCAACCCGGCAACCCTTGGTCACGGCCATACCAACTCGGCTGCCCATGCACCATTAACCCGGACGTCCAACACCATAGAACTCGGCCACCCATCCATAAACCCGGCCATCCATGAGCTTGGCCATCCATAAACCCGGCCATCCATGAACTCGGTCACCCATGAGCTCGGTCATCCATGAAACCGGCAGTCCATGCTCCGTGAAGCCGACCATATGCATACCGGCCACCATACTAGATGAGCTCGGTTATCCTCCATGAACCCGGCCAACCCCATGTAACTCGGCCAGTCTCATGTAACTCGGCCAACTCCATGCAACTCCAACCCGGCATGGAACCTTCTCGGCACCACACCTACCCGGCATGCACCATGAGTCCGGCATGCCCATGAACCCGGCATGCACCATGAGTCCGGCATGCCCATGAATTCGGCATGCACCACGAGCTCGGCATGCCTATGAACCCGGCGTGCACCATGAACTCGGCATGTATACTTGGCCACATCGGCATCCACCCCAGCCAGGCACCTCGGCCAAATGAACTTGGCCAACTCACTCACCTCGAAAAGTCCGAGCTAGGCACTCCAACCAGCTCGGCAACCAACCAGCTCGGCCGGCAACCATCATGAACTCGGCCTGCAACTATCCTGGCAACCATGAACCCGGTCTGCACCCAACACGGCAACCATGACCTCGGCCCGTACCTAGCCCGGCCAACCCTTACCTCGGCCTGTACCCAGCACGGCCAACCCTTACTTCGGCCTGTACCCAGCCCGGCCAACACTTACCTCGGCCTGTACCCAGCCCGGCGAGCACCTATCTTGGCCTGTATCCAGCCCGGCCAGTACCTATCACGGCTTACATCCTTCTCGGCAAATGGTTATAACATGCGATTCCATTTACAAGCAACTTAGTACCATACACCTCGGTTTCATTCTAAAAAAAAATATATATATATATATATATATATATATATATATATTTAAGTACAGCATCATTAGACCATACGTAAGCTTGCAGATCCCTTTGAATTAGCTATATATATATATGTATATATATAATTTTAATTAAAACTGCAAGTAATCTAATAAGTTATAATTATTAGGAAGACGGTATTTAGTATATTTCTATGATAATTATACATGATGAAGTCATTTCTAGTTATTCCACCAACCCGATTTTGGCTATATATATATATATATATATATATATATTAATTCATGTATATCAAAGTATTGGTATAAGAACGATAGCTCGTAAATATTAAATTTATTCTAATTGGTACAATTTTATGAAATGTTAATTATCTTGTTTTATGGAAGAAGAGTAATATTTTCCTGATAATAAATTTTTGTGATAAGAATGATATTGATCCGGGTTTCAAATGTTGGAAACTGGACCTATGATTTTATGAGAATGACTTGAGTTGTGAACATTAGGCCTATGCTACTGATTTTATGAGAATGACCCGAGTGTGATAACCGAGCCTATGCTACTTCAAGAGATCAGGTGCAAATACATGGAATAATTCATGCATGTTTGCGTAAGACGATCGCGGCGTTTACATTCAGTACGAAGTGTAGCTACATACAATACGATATGTAGAGGCCATGTGCACCTGTGACCATTGCATTTCATCTCATGCATTCATACATTCATGCATTCATTTTGATATGTTGAATTATTGATCTGTTAAAGTGTGTGATGAATTAGATTTGTACTACCTTTCTAAGGTGACTGATGAAATATAATTGCCTTTATTACTGACCTTACTAATGTGTCTAATATAATAGAATTATCTTATTTACTAACCTTCTAATGTGTTCGGTGGTTACTGGATTGTGAAAAGAGATTTGTACTTATATATTTTTGTATCAGAGACATGGACTACTGTATCAGTCCTTCAAATTTTGTAAATTTTATGATGAAGAGTTTTTACTGATACACGTTTCTTATAAAATTTTAGTTCCATTGTTCTACCTCAATTTATATTTCTCGACAAAAGACAAAAGGATAAAATAAATAAATTTAAAATAGGCAATTAAAATAAATTAGTTAAATAAATAAAATTAGGGAGGATGTTACATTAATGATAATACTTTATTACAAAAACGCCATCGTATGTTTTTTTTTAAAAGAATTGATATTCCTAAAATCGATGTTAAACGAGCGACGTTGAATCCATATTTTCTAGTAGTGCAAGGTGGAGAGTCTCTTCAACTCCACTAGCACTTCACACTACAAGGGAATTATCCATATCCAAAACCAATCCAAAGTTAGATCTAAACCCAAAAACTAAGCCTTTTCCACGAAACTCGGGTGCTTTAGGAAAAAATGAAAATAGAAGATGAGAGGGGAAGGAAGAGAGTCCATTACCACTAAACTAGCCTCAAAACTCAAAAATAGCACTGCTACAAGGTCTCTTGAGTCAAGAAAATTCAAGGTCTCACACGCTCTAATAGGGGATTGTCTTGGAGAGGAAGAAAAGGGTGAAATGAGAGGATGTGTTTTGGTTCAGATTTACAAAGGATTTATGAAGAGTTTATGATGTTCTCACTTTCTTCTCTTTACACCTCACACTTCACTAAACTCACCCACCCCTTTCTCATGACTCAATGTCCAACCACTTAGGTCCAAACACTATAAAATTCAACATAACATAAGCATATATATAAAAACTCATTATCTCACAATTAATTAATTAATTACAAACACTTAAATTAAATTAAATTTTCTTAAAATCTAATTAAAACACGTACTAAGTATTATAGAAATTACAATGTTACAATAGTGGCACACCTTTTTAGGCAATGAGAGAGTTTTAAACTTGATTTTTATCTTACTTTTCTTCACTTTGACACAAATCCTAGAAAGGATGTTCAAACATTCTCTACACAAAGGATCAAAAAATTATAGCATTGACTTAGTCTTTAATGCTTCACAATACTGACATTTGTGTGTCATTGCTTGTTCCATCAAACACAGAAACAACACTTACAGATGTTAATATTTCAAACACAATTTTTAAATTTAGTATTTATTTACATCAAATCAAAATTATTGATGATCTTGACTTATCTTATGACTCAACGATATTTAATGATATTTAATATATAATTTTGATATTAAGTAATATCATGTTATTTACTATATGATTTTAACGATTAAATATTAATTTAGATAATTATTATATTAAGCATTAAAATTAAATATTATATTACCACTTATGCACAATTTCTAAATTAGTTACTCTGAAATATATTTCATAAAAAATAATAATTTTTATTATATATAACATATTAAACATTATTTATATATCTATATATTTATCAATATATATATATAGTAAAGTTT